>CM076578.1:1340690046-1341013189 GCA_034641835.2 Pinus albicaulis
AACTCAAAACCGCGTTCATTAGTCCGTGGGGAACTTTTTCTTACCGAGTCATGCCTTTTGGCCTCAAAAACGCTAGCGCCACTTTTCAACGGGCCATGTCTTATTGTTTCCATGACTTAGCTCACATTATCCTTGCTTATTTGGACGACCTCACCGCGCGTTCTAAGCATCGGGCGCAGCACCTCCACGATTTGCGTACCATTTTCCTCCGATGTCGCAAGTATAATATCCGCCTTAACCCGTTGAAATGCCTTAGGCTTCATCGTGTCTAAGGATGGTATCACTCTTGACCCTTTGAACGTTCAAGCCATTCTTGAACTTCCCGTCCCACGTACACTCCGCCAACTCCAAAGTCTCCAAGGCAAAGCTAATTTTCTTCGACGGTTCGTCCCTGACTACGCCACCACTGCACATGGGTTCCTTAGACTCCGACAATCTTCTATCCCTTTTGTTTGGGATTCCTATGCTCACGAGTCTTTCGATGCCCTCAAGTAGGCTCTCACATCCGCTCCCTTGATCCACCCTCCCGACTTTGATCGGGACTTCATCCTGTATATCTCCGCTTCCACCTATTTGGTCGCTGGAGTCCTCATCCAGGAAGATGACAATGGTATCGAGCATGTGATCTATTACGTCAGTAAGAACCTTGTAGGACCCCCTGTTTCCTACTCACTCGAAGAAAAATTAGTGCTAGCTGTAGTATTCTCAGTCCAAAAACTTCGTCATTATATCCTTATGCGCTCCACCAAGGTTGTGACTAATTCCAACCCCTTGGCTTTCCTATTGAGTCGTCGTATCCTCACTGGGAAATACGCCCATTGGGTCGTTATTCTCCAAGAATTCGACCTCGAATTCGTCACACCAAAGAGTAAGAAAGGCTTAGCCCTCGCTGAGCTCATTTCTGAATTACCTACCGGAGCGCCCGATACCCCAGTTAATGATGACTTTCCTGATGAACACTTATTTGCCATTACTGCCGACGACCCATGGTATGGTGACATTCTTACTTACTTGCGAACCCAAAAGTTCACCCTTCACCTTGATCGTGAGGCTCGCCGACGCATCCGACACCAAGCCCCCCGATACCTCCTTATCGGCGACGACCTCTATCGTCATGGGGTTGACACCGTCCTTCGTCGTTGCCTCACACACGCTGAAGTTGAACAAGTCCTTAATGCCTGCCATAGCGGCGCTTGCGGTGGCCACCTCTCCGATCTCGCTACTGCCCAGAAAGTCATGCGCGCTGGGTATTTTTGGCCTTCTCTCTTTACTGATTGCATTGAGGCAGTCAAACACTATCCCAATTGCCAACATTTCGCCCCTAAGGCGCGAGCTCCACCAGCTCCCCTCCATCCGGTCGTCTCAACCGACCCCTTCTGTAAATGGGCCATCGACTTTATGGAGTGTCGCCCACCATCTGCTGGTAACCATAAGTATATCATCGTGGCGGTCGACTATTTCACCAAATGGGCTGAGGCCATGCCAACGTTCAACAACACGGCAGCTACTGCAGCCCTCTTTTTCTTTAACCATGTTATAGCTCGATTCGGGGTTCCCAAAAAATTGGTCTCGGACCATGGCAAACATTTTGAAGATGAGATATGGCGTGAGCTATCCTCATTGTTGGGTTTTGAGCACCAATATTCCTCCTCCTATTACCCCCAAGGTAATGGCCAAGTTGAAGCAGTCAACAAAATCCTAAAAACTATGCTTCAACAAACAGTGAATAAGCACAAAACCAACTGGCATCGCATGCTCTTCCCTGCCTTGTGGGGCTATCGAACTTCTGTTAAAACCGCCACTGGGTTTACTCCCTTCCACCTCGTTTTTGGAGAGGAGGCAGTCTTACCGATCGAGTGTGAAATTCCTTCTCTACATCTAGCCGTTGAACTTCTCCCTGACACCCAACCTCTAGAACAACGACTTATCATGCTTGAGCATGCTTCCAAAGACCGTCGTGTTGCCTTACAAACCATGGAGGTGGCCAAAAAGTGCACCAAAGCTCAGTATGACCGAAAATTCCAGCCTCGCACTTTTCACGAAGGTGACCTTGTTCTAGTATATGACCAGGCCCATGATGTCCTTGGTCATGGGAAGTTCGACTCATTATGGCTAGGTCCTTACATCATTAGTAAGGACCTCGATAAGGGGGCATACCTCTTAGAGGATTTCGAAGGCCACCCCCTTCCCAATCCTTGCAATGCACTCTATCTTAAGAAATATTACCCTTAGCATTTCCCTTCTGGAATGCATGTTTTATTTTCTTTTAGATAGCCAACATCTGTATTTTTATTTTTATTTGCTACTTCACCCGGACCCATTTTTTCCACGAAGGGCCACTTCACCTACTCTTTAAATCGAATTTCCTCACTTACAACACTTGTATTTGGGGCATCACTTAGCCTTCATACTCGTCCATGTTCATGTCGATTTTCGTCATGAGTTCCCACCTTGTACTCATGTCTCCACGGTCCCCCATTTGGGCCTTTCCTGTGTGGCAACACCATCAAGTCACCCTTGTTTAGAGTATCCAAGTTGAGTCATCATCGCATTCATGGAGTCTATCCCGAGTCCCTTTGTACCCCACTATAGCTCTCCATCCTTCATTGCTTGGTCTCTCTCTTGTGTCGCACATTATGACGTGCAGTCCCACTGTCCCCTATCCCTTCTGATATTGTGTCAGTCGCTGCCATGTCATTCATGCCCTTTATGCTCTAACAAGGGAAGTCGTCCATTCTCTACTCAGTCCTTTCCATTTCACCATCATCATTAGTGTCAGTCTGTCCGTCGCTCTACTGTTTTCTCTCATGCCTTAGTTGGGGACATCTCACTCCCTCAACTATGGCGGACCTCCTTCTGTTGACATCAGCACTTTCATTCCAGAAGCCAGGTCTAGAGGGCAGTGTACCTTGGTTCCAGCTTCCACTCTTTTTCGGTGCCTCGGATCAGGCCAAGGGATCTCTCATTTCCCTTTGACTTGATTGTTTCTCCAGCTCCTTTCAGCATGATCAAGATTCGTATACTTGATGGTCCAGTGATCCAGCAGCAGCTCTTGATGATTCCCGGGTGTGTGTGAGATGTCTCAACCCTCATGAGGGGGTGGCCCTGCAGGTAGCCCCCCACATGCCCGAATGACCTCTTCTTTGCAGCCTTCGATGCAGCTCCAGATATTTGATGATGTTGGTCGTAGCCACTTGCAGCGCCTCTTCGACTTGCATGTATCAGTCAGATTCTATGAGCCCTTCCCCATGTGCAGGGGGCATTTCGGTTGTATTTGTATCTCATGTACTCAGATATTATTGTACAAGTCCTGGCTGTTATCCCAGGCACAGCATGTATGTGGGATTCCTTATTGTATTTTTATCTGGCTCATGATTATGCCAGCTGTATTTTATGGTTCGGTCCCTTGTTTTCTGGACACGCTATTCTTTTGTACTTTGTCTCGGCGGGCATAGGTATGCCTCCCCCGCCGCCTTCAGCACAGGTACCCTCTCATCAAAAGAGACTTGTTGCACCTGCGAGTCTCGTCTCCTCAGGGTCTAGTCCTTCAGCACACTATCTACCTCACATTTCTCTCTCTGACATCCCTTTTGTTGTCTAGTGATTGTATTCTTACAACGTACTTCGGTCATACGATTTGCTCCTGACACTCGCACGCTGGGGGGCAATCTGTTACACCATTTTTTGGTCATCTAACTTATTATCATTAGATGGACCCAAGTACACCATGTAAGACCAGTTTTACCCTAAGTAAAACTGCTTTCACTATGTTAAAACAGGAAACCCCTAAAGGAAATATTAAACAAACCCATATTTGTTTGATTTTCCTCATGGAATAATTAATTAAACCATAATTTAATTATTATTCCCAGTCATGTTTAACCCAAAATCAAAGAAATTAATTAGATAAACCTTTATTTATCTTATTATCTTCTAGGAATAATTATTTAAATCTTATTTAGATAATATTCCTGGTTAAATATGACCAAATCACCCACAAATAATTAAATAAATCATTATTTATTTGATTATCTTTCAACCACTTCCTTAAAAAGATAAATAAATCATTTATTTATTTATTTTTGACAAATAAAGGGATCTGACCCAAGTCAAATACTTTTTCTCTCCAACAAATATAATAAAATATTCCATAAAAGGTGGATCTAGATTTGGTTAACATTATTTTAATCATGCACCAAGATCTAGAATGACCCAATATTTTGTTATAAATAGGAGGGTTTTCCCCATCGTTCTTCACCTTTTGTTGCCTACTAGATCATTGTGGATCTATACACTTGGTCTCATTTTTCATCATTTTCTCCCATTGAGCTTCATTTTTGCATTGGGTTTTCTACACTTACAAGAGAGAGAAAGCTTAGATCTGAAGTGCTGAGGACTATAAAGAACCCATCCCATTGAGGAGAGCTGGATACACGTTTTTGTTTTCCTCCCAGGTGCCCTGTAATATAAAAATTCTTTCAAAAAATTGTGTTCTTGTCTTGTCTGTTGGATGCATGGATCAAACCCTTTATTTTACTGCTTAATGTATTTTCATACATAGATCTGGTGTTTTGCAGCTATTTTCTTGTCTAACTAATCGCAGATCTGAAGATATTGGCAGCCACTTTTGTTGTTAGGGCTATTAGTTATGCGTAGCTAAAGTGGTCCTTTTTCATACACTTCGACAAAGGATTCATACTAACACAGATCAAAACCATAGATGAGGAAGGGATTCCCCTACTTTTCAATGGTTACATGATTAAGGTTTACAAAAATTCCTTGTCTAGGGAAAAATTTATAAATTCCATAAACAGGGAGGTGTATGGCATGGGTGAAAACCTCTCTAAGGCGCCCTAGGCCAACTCCAGGGTTGTAAACCTCCATGAGGTAGTCCTGGAGCAAGAAAAAAGAAGAGAATAAAATATCCTTGTGTGAAAACCTCTGTGAAGGCAGCCCACTTGCCTTAAAAAAAAAAAGAGAGAAAAGGAAAAAGAAAAGAGAAAATAAAGAAAAGGAAAAAGAAGAAAAATACATATGCACTGATGAAGAAGGCATGTTTTGCAGGTTATTGATTAAAGATGGATTTTGAGATCCAGAGGAGAATTTTTTCTTCATTCTCTCTTCTCCTCTACTTGCACACTCCATAAGCCACTCCATCATACATCCCTTCATCCATTCCACCCATCATATAGGAAACAATTTCATTTTTTCCCCTAAACTGTAATTTCTACAGGAAATTGAGACAGTTATAGGATTCTTGTAGCACTACAGGGAACAATTGTAAATGCTATTGGAAACTCATTCATGAAGGAAGAAGGCTACCTAGGGATTTCTAAACTTCAAGAAGGGTATGATAATTCATGTTTTTCCTATACTACCATTCCCAAGCCCTTATTTCAATCCATGCACAATGATTCCGTATCTAAACCCTATATTTCACCTTTAGCAGCTAAATAATTAGAAGCTTGGAATGGGACACCTTTCACTTTCCTATCCTCCAATCCATTCATTACATGACTTCCTCCATAGCATCCATGAACCATATCCCTCCATTTCTGAGAAAACTGAAGCAAGAAGAGGAAAGAAAAAGACTGCTACAAGTATCAGAAAGTTTCTTGTAGAAAATCTGTGTGTGGCACAACAAGGCTAAAATATGCAAGAAAGCTGATGAGGAGGACTCTAGAAGACCACCAACAGGCTCTAGAAGGGCAAGCACACCAACCATGGCACCTGAAGACCTTCATGCAACACCTAAAAAATAAATAAATAAAAAAGAAAAGAGTAAGCAACTCACTCAAAAAAGATATGCAGCTCACTCAGAAAACAAATAAAAAATGAGGACACAGCAAAGAAAAGACCAAGGCGGCCACCACCAGCTCCAGCTCCTCACACCAGCTCCTTCTCCACCTCACCAGCACTAGGTAAGCTCAGGTATGGCACCTCACCTCTTGCTATGCATCCATAATGAACAATGGTTGAATGTCAACTTTTAGAAATTTAAAAGGCAAAAGGGTGGCTAGTTAACTCTGCCACCTTCGTAAAGTGAAACTGGAGGAAAATTGAAAGTGCATATCACGTGGGAAAGTAAAATCAAGTCAAGATAGAGTGGATGTGTATGAAGAGAGTGATCACGAGGCTAAAAAATGATTAACTGAAGTGGGGCTAACGGTCTCAAAGAGGAATACTCGTGTTAAGTACGAGTCACCATAATGCTCCAAAATTAGTTAAAAATCCAATAAAGGTAAGCTTTGTCTCATTTTCACCATTTCTTTGAGCATTTCAAAGAACAAAAAGAGCAGGAGAGCAATGGGAGCCATCGGAAGAGTGGCATTGAGGTTTGAGCTTGCATGCACCATCGTGTTATAGGAAACAAAGTTTCTCTACACGAACTTCATATGTAGATCAACAAGGGTTTAGAAGGCAACACTGAGTCGCCTATGGGTGAATTTTTTTCCTAGATCCTCCATCTCTCAAAACAAAACAATAGCGGACCAAGCTAAGTGGTTTTCATCCTACAACATTGAAATTTCTCCATACAATTCCCACTCAGCAAAGTAAATTTGACAGTTAAACAGTAAAAGAAGATTTTCTTGCATTTTGTTTCAAGACCTCCATCTCCAAGACATGACTCTAAAACATATCACCACCTTCATATCAGAACATTAAAATGGGAGGGGGATTCAAAAAAAGAGAGCCTACTGACATTAAGAGAATTAGGTAGCACCCTCAAGCTATGGAAATCTTTTGAATTCACCAATGGCTAGGGTTCTTTGAGCTATTGAAAGGTTCTCATGAAGAGATAGTAAAATAATTTGCAGTGGCTCTACAGTCACATTCAAAAGAGAGAGCCACCATTGTGGTTAGAGGCCTAGCCATCACACTATCTCCTGAACTCATAAGAAAAGTTACAAATTTTCCCTTAGGAGTCAAATAGGTTAAGGAAAAAATTCCTAGCACTGCAACCAAGAAGAATTTATTTCTACAAGGAGAGGAGTACATTGAAGATAAAAATGGAGTGAGGAGAGAAAGCCTTCCATACCCCTGGGATGAAGTAGCCTTCCACATCATGAATTTTATTTCTTGTGAAGGCAGACTTAGTGTGGTCTATGGGTATCATTTCAGATTGTTAAATGAACTTAGGTTTCAAGGAGAAATCCCACTTGAACAGAGATTAAGTATCCTTCACTTCCTCCTAAACTCCATAGCTAACATGAGCCATAAAGTGAGGCAAAGAAAATATCAACACTTGGCCCATCATGGCCTCATAAAACTAATTGTAAATGATGATTTGAGAAGGTTGAACCTACCTGTATCCTGGTCTTATTTCATAGACATGGATAGGGAAGCATTTATAGCTACCCAAATAGGTCAAACCTCTACTTCTAGCCTTAGAGAAAGAGAAGAAGAAGAAGAGGGTGAAGAGCAGGTAGAAGAAGAGGTATAAGAAGAGGAAGCGGAGGCGGAAAATAAGGAAGAAAAATAAGAGATGGAAATTGAGGTAGAAAACATAGAGACAATAGAGATAGAGTAAGAAAGATATGAGGGAAAGGAGGAAGAAAATATTGAGGAGAAGGAAGATTTGGACCCTATCGTAGGTAGTGAAACCTCCCCTCAAGGCACCATCATGTCCCCAGACATCACAGATCAAGAGGTAGCTGCTACCTTAACTGCTTTGAGCACACTTGTCAAAACAAAAAGGAGGCAGACACCTATGTACTTCAGAACTAGGAAGAGTGAGAGAGTGAGGAAGGGAAAACCATAGACTCCCACCAAGAGCCCTATTACCATTGAAGAATCACTAAAGAAGGAGGAAGAAATCATATTAGAGGAAGGAATGGTGCAAGAGGTTACTTCACCTATAAGGACCCATGTAACATATATCAGAAGACATTAAGTCAGACTAGCATCCCATACACCTCATATAACCACCACAAAACCTTCAAGGACTGAAAAAAGGAAAATAGGTTCTTCAAAAAGAAAAACAGAGTTTGCTACATGAAACTTTGTTTTTGCTACAAGAAACTCCAACAAGCATATATTTGAATAGAAATGCCTTGGTTGAGGAGGAAAATATAGCCACAGAGGGGCAAGAGGTCAAGGAAGATGAGGACAAGGCACCAAAGGAAAAATAAGATGAAAAAGAAGGAGGAAAAGATGATCAGGAAAAAGCCACCTCACCAAAACCAATCCTCAAAGATGTTGTATTAGTGCCAAACCCTAGCCCTTAACCCAATCTCAGCTCCTACTAGACATACGTTGAGTGGGTTAGATTAATTCCTCAAAAGTTCACAATACCTTTGTTTTATCAGTTGGAGGAGGAGAGGGCACCCACTCATCATTGGATGAAGCTTGCCACATCTAAAAGAGTGCATCACATATGGGTCATGGAAGGAAAAGTTGCTTATTTGGGAAAGTATTTATCTGATGTTAGGCTCAAAGAGTCAGCTTTGAAGGAGAAACTTGAGAAGGAACATATAGAGAATGTAGCACTGCAAGAGAAGCTTCAACA
This sequence comes from Pinus albicaulis, assembly GCA_034641835.2. NCBI lineage: Eukaryota > Viridiplantae > Streptophyta > Pinopsida > Pinales > Pinaceae > Pinus > Pinus albicaulis. Next base: position 1,340,698,556 of record CM076578.1, read on the forward strand.
AAAGGGTAAAAAAATGGCCACCATGGTAGATTTGTGCATGGAGACCATTCAACACATATATCCTTCATATTCATATGTAGTATACCTTAAGGAGCAGTGGCTCCTCTTTCAAATCAAAACATTAGCCTCCGATGGATCCTTACCTTTCCAAAACTGTAAACAGTTCATTGATTTATGAAACCAAGCATGTATGGTAGGAAAAGAAAAAATGGCAGAGTTTTACATGAATAACCTTGTGTTGACAGACTTAAATATTTGGGACCCCAATCCTAGGATGGGGGATATGGAATTAATGGCATTAGCATCATGGATCATTAATGAAGAGACCAAAGCACAAGAAATGAAAAAGGTTATGATAAAAGAAAACAAATAACCCTTACACATTAGGGAAGAACTATTCAGCCCTAGGGGAGTCATCAATAACCATCTAAAGATTGAAAAATATCATGAATTTACAGAAATATACCTCCACACACAATCTCAAGCAATATATCACTTTGATGATGTTTCTAGGTTGTTGGGAGATGAGTTCATAATGGCTAGCCAAAGGAGATGGAACAACCTCCCTCACAACCTTAGAAACATGGAGTACCACACAAAAAAAATATCGAGGGGTTCCTTTGAGAGAGCACCATTGTAGAAGAGGGCCATGCAAACCAAAATGATTCAGTGGCTTAGCTTGAAGCTCAGTCCATGCTTATTGTTGGGGATGAGTGATGGAAAGGACCAAGATGAGCAGAGCAAAGAATGGGAGGAAGTAGAATAGAATGATGGTTTTTACCCTCCTGAAGGAACTCCCACACTGCTTCCTTGGGAAGTCAAAGGGTCCATCAAAGGCTTAAGAGAAATGCATAAGGAGGACTAATTTCTCATTGGATGAGCAACCATTTAGTATAGGGTTGATGATGAGCTCCATCATTAGGTAAATTTGGAGGGGTTAGTGGTCACCGATCTAGTTTCAGAGAGACAGGCTTGTGGTTTAGGGCCTAATCCATGTGCCTTAGTCTCTATTGTGTAATCATTCTTTACTTTCATGTCATTTTAGCTAGTTTTTCTTACGAGTATTTAGCTAGTTTTCTTGTATTTTCATTCAATATTTTTAGTTTGCTTCCATTTGTCTTTTGCTATAGATTTAGCTTGCTTATATGTTGATATAATAGGTTATAAATTCAGAAAGTTGTGAGTCAAGCCTCCCCCTCTCATCTCTTTCATTGGAGCTTAACGAGGGTAGACCTTCCCCACAGACCAAAATTTCTTTTTAGTTTATGATTTCCTGGAATGGATAAGTTAGGTTGATGTGATTCCATGGATATGTTCAGAATGTTGTGTTAGATATCTGTTTGTAGGTTAAATTAGATTTTCTTTCCAAATTCAAGTAATATTTTCCATTGTCTTTATCATGGTTTTGTCCATATTTATTGCATGAACATGTATTTTTCTTGAAATTTTATGTAGCACAACCATGGAGAACTTCACCAATGCCTTCAACTTCATATCTCACCCTTCATTAGCCCTTTGTTCATCAAAATTTCCATCAGCCCTATTTTTTGATTTTTCATCCCTAAACCGCAAGAAAACCCTAGTGGTGCAAGACAGACCTCCCAAGAGGTTATGAGGTTGGAAAATGGGTCGGCCAACTTCTAATCATCTAAATGCACCTTCACTCCACCTTCCCTACCCTTTTCACAACTATTTTTTGCCTCGTATTTCCCTCGAACTATTTCCCGTAGCAATTCAAGACTTTCCTATAGCACTACAGGAAACCTGTAGCAGCACTTGAAGCAGCACTAGTGGGCTCCTCCGTAAGCCCATAAATGTAATATCCCAAATGGGAAACATGCAGCAATACTAAATAGTCATGCATTAAAATAACACAGTTCATCTAAAACATAGTAGGACGTCAATAAAATGTTCTACAATAGTATTTACAGTAGCAATATAGATGTATAATGAGGCCCATAAGATACATAGCTGGAAATACAAGACATAAACAGAAGAAATCCCCTCAAAAGAGGTGTTGCAACCACATATATGGACTGAAACTGCCTTGACATCATTATTTTATTAGGCTGCAAACTGTTGTTGATTACATGTAAGATCTAGAGCAGATCTGTGCATAAAAGATCAGATCCATAACAAATCCATGCACTATAAAGGCTCCTCTTTCAGATCCCCTTCGGGTTTTGAGAATTAAACCAAGTATAAGCAGTAGATCTGAGATCTAAGAATGCAGATCTGCAAAAATATTCAGAAGTATGCAGATCAGATCTGAAGTATGCAATGTATAGATCTCCTCCATTGGATCTCAAAGTGAAAGGCAGATCCCCAACACTCAGAAACCAACTCTCCAAATGGTGCACCTAAACTCCCTGCAACAATACCTACATGAATAATGTAGATCTGGAATAGAAACTATGTTGTAGGGTATAGATCATAGTTGGCCACATGACAAGATCAAGAAATGATGCCTAATCACTCCAATACACTTCTCTCAATAGAGCAAAGGACTCCTCCACTAAAAAAAAGGGCATGGAAATGTCCTAGATCTGAATAGATCTAGCCTCCACTTGCTGCAGCTTGTAAAGACAACCAAACCCTCAACAGGATCTGAGTTGTAGTTGAAAGGAGAAGCTTGGCCTCAAGCCAGATAGTGGACTATGCAATACAAGACTCTCCCAAGAGCTACTCAGTGGGGAGAGGTAGAATTCCTAAACAGGAAATCCTAATGCTAAACAGCATTTGCAATCTAGGCTAAACAACCAAAGAAAGCTATATGGTCTAAACAGAAAATATATCAAAATATCATATCTTCAACAACCTCTCCATGCTGCCACCCCCTTCCTTATATAGATTAAGAGCTTGTAAACCCTAAACGACCTTCAATGAAATCTTCTCTTTCACACAATCCATCTCCTTCTAGAACTGTGTTGTGCCACATTGATGGCCACTCCTCCAAGACAACGTTGTAGATTTGGTCAAGGTTGATCCAGTCAAAGTATCTAGCCCCTTTCACACCTAAGGGTGCTTTGCTTATATAGCCAAGATTTAGCCTTTTTCACATTTGGCCTTGGTTTATTCTTTATTAGGAGTTTGATGAACCTCCTTTACACATTTATTCTTTAAGCAAAGAAATAAAACAAAAAGTGGATATTCCAATTAGCTTAGGAATAATTTGGAATACTACAGTCCTCCCCTCCAAAATGTTGCTTGCCCTCAAGCAACTCACAAGGACATTGCAAAATCTCCAATGGATTTTTCTCCTTCCAAGAATACAAGTGTTCCTTTGGTGAATAACCCAAATAGCTGTCATCATGAAGAAGTGGGAGATACATAGAAGGAATCATATGATGTCCATTGGCCTTCTTAAGGCATGAGAGATGGTAAATATTGGGTGCTTCAACCCCCCATGAGAAACTCCAATCTCCATGCTATCATCCAAAAAAAGTGAGGCATATTTGGTAGCTCATAGAAATGGTCACCAATCCCCTCCATATGCAATGTATAGGGGCTGCATGGCTGGAAATGAGAGGTAAGATTGTTCAACTTACGTTGTCTCTCCCTCCATTTATGATAGATTTGGAGCTGCTGATCCTAGGCTACAATAATATAGTCCTCATGAATCCAAAAGAGAATTTGGACCTCATGATTTCCTTTGTTGATTTTAGGGACCCTTCTTGCCCAATATTCCATTTATCTAGTGAATAAAGTATAATCACCATATGTGCTCCAAAAGAAACATGGACTAAGTGTCATATGATATATTGGATGGTGAAAATAGTCCCTCCATTGAGACCAACGTTCTTCTTCTTCTTGTTGCCTCAAAACATAGTACAACAAATGGCCACCCAACCCCCTTCTTGTTGTCATAAGCTTCTCCAAAGCTTGAAAATAGTAGAGGATAAGAGGTTTTAGCTGAATATGATTCAAGCAACACATGTCTTGCAACAAATTCTCCCATGTGAGAGGCTTCTCCCAAAGACATAAGTCACACATATGGCCTTTTTCATAGAGAAACAAAAGATAAAGTGTAGCAGCCATGTAATGTCTCATCCTCCTCTTGAAGTATGAATAAGTATGGGAAGTTCCATTTCCCATGGATACATCCAACCAATGTGTCATCCCTCCTATCATGTTCCCAACAAAGATCAGAGCATCATCATCATGTGGGATCCAAATTAGCAATACATAAATTATTAAACACAATGATGGAGGTGGATCATAGTCCCACAAGTGGAACCAACGCAGTAGATCTTCTTACTGCATCAGATCTAGCTGTGATAAGTGGTTTTCCCACCACTTACTTTCTACCCATAACATCTCACCATGGCTGAAAGTGGGAGATATATTTGGTGCCTTAGGAAAGCACCCATCGTGCTGCAAAATCTCCCTTTGTCCACCAAGGGAGTGGCCATATTCAGAAATAGTTTTGGCCCAAAGTTGGCCATGAAGTTTATAAGGTATAACACTCCTCTTTGGAGTCATGACCTGAATATACATATTAAGAGAATGCATACAATCAGAAAATAAAATATGATTTACATAAGTATGCTTTTCACCAATAGTCCTCCTCAAACAAATGGAGTTGTGCATAGATCTATCTCCTTCCTCAAAAAGAGAAAGAGAGGGTTGAATTAACTCTTCCATAGAGTTATGTTGTTGCTCCATCTCCATATGGTACTTTCATATTTGATAATTCTGATATAAATATTCTTCAAAGCCTTCCCACATAAATCCATTCAAGATAATATGGTGTGTTCTAATGAAATCAGTGGGGGTAGAAAGAAAGATCTCATAGGCTGCACATAGTAGTTTCTTTTTTAGTCTTGATTCTTTAGTCAAATAGATCTGATCATGAAATTAAATGACTCCATCAACCACTCTATGCCTCCTATCTTCCATTTTCCCATCCAGAACCTTACATGTGAAGAGGTTCTTGGAATATTCTACCAAGAGTTGGGACTCCCAATATGGATCTAGGCTTCCCAACAATGACATCACTATAAAATTATGAAATGAAGTAGTTGTCACATCATCATTCTCCTCTTTGAAATGTCCAATGCCAAAGTCACATGTTGGAGTATTGTAGCTCCATATTTGTTGCCTCTCTTGTAGCTGATCTTGCTCAAGACAAGATTGAAGTTCATGGAAGTCAACCTCATTTTGAAAGGTCTCTTTCTTTCAAAGCTTCCATAGTTTGGACCGTGCATACAAGAGTGTTGGTACCCTCTTGTCATCTTCATAAATCTTCTTTGTATGTAGAGATATCATTTTCTGCCCCAAAACTATGGAGTGGCCTCTTGATACCATACTATGTCACCATAGATATCTAAATCCTTCTTTTCTAGCGCAAATAGATGAGTGGGAGAGAGAAAAGTCAATTTTAGAAAATTTCTCAACTCTCCTTAGAGTCCATCAACAGATCTCAGCGCTGTCGTAGCTCCCCTCAAATCTCCTTCCTTATCCAAATATGTCATTGTTGTAACAAGTTGAGAGAACACTTTATTCCTCTTCTAATCAGGGGGTCTCCCTAGTGGAATGCCTCCATGTAAAGAGACATCAAGATCTGAATTAGACTGTATGAATGAGTGGACTTATGTGTCCCTCCCTTTACTGCATAGTTCAGTCTCCTTCTCATGAATAGAAACCCCTTGAAATAAACAAGGGTGCAATATCTTCATCATTGGATGCTGATCCATCCTTCCTCCTCCTCCTTGGAGCAAGGTGCTATTTCCCATTACTATTGTCACATGATGCTCCTTGGGAATCAATTGCAAAGATGAAAAAGTTTCTTCCATTGGAGCCATAACCTCATGTCCACCCCCATGTGGTGATGGTTCTTCTTTTTGAAGTGACAACGTTGTTACTGCCCTCTTGTTCTTTCTCCTCATCAATATTTGAGAATACCTCATTATCAATTAGATACCTTAGATCTTGGTCTTCCACTGAAAGAGGAATCTCCATGACTTCCTTTTGAGAAGAAATCTCTTCATGCAATGGGGATGTTTCCTTTGGAAAATTATCACACAAGTTTTTATTCCCTTCAATAGAAACCTAAAGTGGAGTTGGCATAATAGATCTTTTCAACTCATGCAAGGATTTTTCATACTCATGCTTTGCTAGCTCAATCAAAGATGTTTCAATTTGTTTTACATCAAATTTCTTCACTAATATCCTAGTGAATCTTGCATAAGTAGATATAGTTTCATTCTTCAATGAAAAGGAATCAAATAACCACCAAGCATAAGCTTTACCTTTAAGATGTAGTGCTGCTACTTTAAGAGCTTCCTTTTTTGAAACTTGATGCAGATCCAAATATGAGTCTAGATGATCTATCCATTCCTTGATTGTGCATGTGGAGGATCCATCAAAATTTGGCAGAAATAATCTACCTCTCCTCCTTCTATTGTACTTACTGGATCTCCTTTCCTCCTTGAGCTGGAAAAACTCTTGGAAGCTCAAGTGCTCCTTGATTTTCCAATATTTAGATTCATACTCCTAAAGGTAATTACTCAAAGTCTCCTCCTTTGGTGCATCTTCTTTCTCCATTTCTCTTGTAGTAAATTTGGGCATAGAATAATGTTGTAGATATGATTGTGTAGCTGAGTGCTTACACATATAAGATGAAGAATTGGGGCTTTCTTCATGTAAATATCTTCTTGAGGGACCTTCATGTCTTTCCCTCTTCATTTATTTGATTTCTCCTTTAAGCTCATGCAGAGTTTGGAACAGAGTTTTTGAGAACTCTCTCCCTTTCATTCTTCCAGATAAAGGGGTTTTACCCTTTTCTTCTTTTTCTTCAGCGTAATCAATCTTCTTCTTCTATATTTTCCTTTCTTGAAAAGACATATTTTCTTCTCAATAAGCACAGGTTGTGCCAAGATGATTCTCTGATACCACTGTAATATCCCAAATGGGAAACATGCAGCAATATTAAACAGTCATGCATTAAAATAACGTAGTTCATCTAAAACATATTAGGAGGCCAATAAAATGTTCTACAATATTATTTACAGCAGCAATATAGATGAATAATGAGGCCCATAAGATTCATAGTTGGAAATATAAGACATAAACAGAAGAAATCCCCTCAAAAGAGGTGCTGCAACCACATATATGGACTGAAGTTGCCTTGACAATGTTATTTTATTAGGCTGCAAACTGTTGTTGATTACATGTCAGATCTAGAGTAGATATATGCATAAAAGATTAAATCCATAATAGATCCATGCACTAGAAAGGCTCCTCTTTCAAATCCCCTTGGGGTGTTGAGCATTACACCAAGTATAAGTAGTAGATCTGAGATCTAAGAATGCATATCTACAGAAATATTCAGAGATTTAGAAGTATTCAAAAGTATGTAGATCAAATCTGAATTATGCAATGTATATATCTCCTCCAATGGATCTCAAAGTGAAGGGCAGATCCCCAACACTCAAAAACCAACTCTCCAAATGGTGCACCCAAACTCCCTACAACAATACCTACATGAATAACATAGATCTAGAATATAAATTGCATTGTAGGGTATAGATCATAGTTGGCCACATGAAAAGATCAAGAAATGATGCCCAATCACTCCAATACACTTCCCTCAATAGAGCAGAAGACTCCTCCACTAAAAAAAAGGGCACTAAAAGGTCCTAGATCTAAATAGATCTAGCCTCCACTTACTGCAGCTTGCAAAGAAAACCAAACCCTCAACAGGATCTGAGTTGTAGTTGAAAGGAGAAGCTTGGCCTCAAGCCAGATAGTGGACTATGAAATACAAGACTCTCCCAAGAGATACTCAATGGTAAGAGGTGGAATTCCTAAATAGGAAATCCCAATGCTAAACAACATTTGTAATCTAGGCTAAATAGCCAAAGAAAGCTATATGGTCTAAAAAGAAAATATATAAAAATATCATATCTTAAACAACCTCTCCATGCTGCCATCCCCTTCCTTATATAGATTAAGAGCTTTTAAACCCTAAACCACCTTCAATGAAATCTTTTCTTTCACACAATCCATCTCCTTCTAGAACTGCGTTGTGCCACATTGATGGCCACTCCTCCAAGACAACACTGTAGATTTGGTCAAGGTTGACCCAGTCAAAGTATCTAGCCCCTTTCACACCTAAGGGTGCTTTGCTTACATAGCCAAGATTTAGCCCTTTTCACATTTGGCCTTGATTTATTATTTATTAGGAGTTTGATGAACCTCCTTTACACATTTATTCTTTAAGCAAAGAAATAAAACAAAAAGTGGATATTCCAATTATCTTAGGAATAATTAGGAATATTAAAATAACCCACCATCCACATCCTCTAGACCTAGAAAAACCACCCATAAACCTTCAACCTTTCCCCCATGTGTTCAAGCCTTCCATAAGCCACCTTAGCACTTTCTTCTCCTAGATGCAAAACAACACATTTACAAGCATTGTTACATCATGATTAGTTTCATGATTAAAAGCATGATAGATAGAGAATAGAGTAAGTATAGTGTGTTTAGCATTTGGCCCAACAAATTTTGATTAGGATTAGTTTCCTTTATGCAATTTCAATTCAATGATTTACTTCATGCAAGATGCCTAGTTTGCCTTCATTTCTTATCATAGCTTAATGTGTAGATTTATTTCATTTTAGAGTAGTTAGATGTACTTGATAGATGTGGTGTAGTTATGTAATTTCTGATAGAGCCATGTATTTGAATCATTTGTAGCCATAGGATTAAATTCCTAAGTGTGACAAACTTCATCTAGAAACCCTATAAGTAGCACCCTTTTGTAAAGCTCAGAGGAGGATGACATGAGTAAAATTCATCTGATGTGTATATAACACTACAACCTCCAAGTTTGTACGAACCCTATGTTGATAAATTAAAGTAGGGCAGCCTCTGGGAGTTGCAACATTCTTGGTGCAATACTAGGGTTTACCACTTGATGAGGAAGGAAAAATCATATTGGAACCTGAAGCAGTCACTTAAACAAGAACTCGACAACTGCGAAATCGATCAATTTCAGAGTATCTCATCAAGTGGAAGAACTTAACCGTTGAAGATTCAACATGGGAGGATGATAATTTTATACAAAAGCATCCAAAACTACTCAAGCGTTGAGGACAACACTTTTTTGAAGGAGAGGGGCATGCTAGGTCCCTATAATACTAATGTATCCCCTTATTGTTATTGTTAGTGTAGCCCCATTATTTTTATTGTTGTGCCCATTTATTCCCCATAATTATGCCCCATAGAAGCCCACTATTGTCATTTTTGTTCCCTTACATTGTTATTGTTATGTCGTCTAGGATTATATTGTGACCACTTGGAATCCTATATATATAAAGGAGGTTTTGTCATTTGTATCATCTAAGAATTTATATTTTATTTAATATGTAGAAATTTGCTGAATAATGATTAATTATCCACCGAGACTATCCTGGTCACATGCTATTTGAACTTCATACACAACACATAATCTCCTCCACTCAACTCAACTCAGATCATCACACATGCGGAAATAAAATCAAGCGATAACACATCAAATAATCATGCACATTAACACAGTATGTATGGGGAAATATTATAGCTGAAAACCCCGCAGATATTGTGTATATTATAATGGAGAAATCATGTAACAAACTCAGTACAATACTCCTCACAAGTACTCAGTACTTTCTCATAAAGTTACGCACAAACTAGCTCAGTTTTGAACAGGTTACTGGTTCAAAACTCACCACTAATTTCCTTGCCTCTATTGCGCAATCATGGCCTGTCTATATAGAGATCCAAGGTTCGAATCCCCTTGGCTTGACAGCACAATCATCATGGGAAATTCCTCCAAGTGTGGTGCAAATCTCATGCACAACTGATGTCGCCACTGATAGCTAACTCCACCCTTTCATCTACCTCTTTCACTGGTCTCCACTGAACTGTCCATGCACTGTAGTGAATCGATGTGTTCTTGAGTTGAATAATGAGTTAATAATTAATGAATTAAATAATATTTAATTCACTCCACTCATTACTAGTTGATTAGCTAGTTAAACTAATCTCAACCAGTTCAACTAAATTAAACCGAACACAACTCCACTAGCTGTCTCATTAACTCCACCAAAATTCTGCCACTGAAGTCCTAACTGAAGTCAACCATGCATGTGCTCACCAAACCCTAGGAATAGCGTAATTCCTCTGTTAGATGCATGAGCCACTTCCAAGGCTCGAACTGAAGTGCTCCAAGAGAGTAAACTGAAGTTTATAGTCCAAATATTATTAAGGGTAAATAATATTTGACTTCCTTATTTTTAGGATAGGCAGTCTAAATATAGACTTCGACCTATAGGTCAAAAAATAGAGGTCCATCTATTTTTACCAACATGAACAATACTCCAAGAATAACATACTGCAACCCCTGGACCATGCTCCATATGTCTAAAAATAGACATAGTCTAAAAATAGATTTTGCGCCAGAATTTGCCTGCGGGCCCACTTAGTGAAGGCGACTTCATTTCACTAAGCTCCACCATCTTGCTGCATTTTCAACACTCCCTCTCAGCAAGATATGGATTATCTGCAACCCCTATCCTGCCTCTGTGGAATTCGAACTTGCTCCTGGTGAGCGCCTTCGTCAGGATGTCGGCATCCTGATCCTCTGTGGGAAAATATGAAAGCATCATGATTCTCCGCTGAACACAATCTCTGATATGATGGTACCTGATGTCGATATGTTTGGACCTATCATGAAATAATGGATTAGCTGAGAGTTTAATGCAAATCTGGTTATCACAGTAGATCACTGTAGGCTCCAAATGCAACCTGAACAATCCTGCGAGGATCTTCCTCATTCAAATAGCCTCGCATGCAGCCAAACTAGCTGCCATGTACTCGGCCTCTGCTGAACTGAGTGCCACGGATCTATGCTTCCTGCTGTACCAGGAAACTGTTGTCGACCCAATGCTGAAAACACCTCCAGAAGTGCTCTTCCGGTCCATTGGGTTCCCTGCCCAATCTGCATCAGTGAAGCCAAAAGGCTTCGCTCCATCCTCCTGTCTGTACCATAGACCATATCCCGATGTGCCTCTGATATAGCACAATACATGCTTGCCTGCCTTCCAAAAGAGCTTGGTAGGCTTAACCATAGCTTGCGAAAGCTGTTTAACTACATAGCATATATCGGGTCGTGTATTGACCAGATACATAAGCAACCCCACCAACTGTCGATAGACAGTGGCATCCACTACCTCCGCTGAAGTAGCATCTTCCTTCCTCCAACCACCAGGAAGAGGAATGTCAACAGGCTTGCAGCCTTGCATGTTGAACCTCTCCAGAATCTCCCGGGCATACTTGCCCTGAGAAACAAACAGTCCTCCGCTGCGCTGCCAAATCTCCAATCCCAGGAAATAATGAAGGATGCCCAAGTCCTTCATCTCAAACTCTCGTGCAAGATCCTCCTTTCATGAAAGTATCAACTGCTCATCGCCAGTCAAAATCAGATCATCTACATACAGTACGATGATCAACAGCTTCCCCTCCACCACAATCTGGTAGAGGTTTGGATCCGCCTCACTCTTGGAGAATCCAAGCCCGGTGAAGTAGCTGTCTATCCGAGTGTACCAAGCACGAGGTGCTTGCTTCAGCCCGTACAATTCTCTCTTGAGTCGGCACACATGCGACTCACTGCTGAAGATCTCAAAACCTTCAGGCTGCTCTATGTACACCTCTTCCTCAATAACTCCATTGAGGAACGCAGTCTTCACATCCATCTGATGAATGTGCCACCCCATCTGCGCTGAGAGAGCAAGGATCGTACGTATGGAAGAGTACCTTGCGACAGGTGCAAAGGTCTCCTCATAGTCAATCCCCTCGATCTGTGAAAAGCCACGGGCGACAAATCTCGCCTTGTACTTCTCCACACTCCGGTCAGCCGCCTGCTTCACTTTGTAGATCCATCGCGAACCCACCACTGATTTCCCCACCGGTCTTGGGACAATCTCCCATGCACTGTTCCTGACGATCGAATCATATTCCTCGATCATGGCATCAACCCATGCGGGTTCCTCCACAGCTTCCTCAAAAGAGGATGGCTCTGTCACAACACATTGACTCATAAGAGCCATGTATCCAGTGTACCGATCCGGTGACTGTCTCTGTCTGCGCTGTGCTGTAGGTGGTCCTACAACCTTCTCTGCATCCCGAGCCAGTCGCTCGGCTTCTGTAGTGCGCATGCGCCCTCTGATGGTTGGCGCTGCCTGGGTGGTTTCTTCCACCTCCTGAACCTCCTCTTGTGGCTGATCCACATCCGGAAGCTCCTCCTTAGGAACTAACAGCTCCTCATCTGCATGCCAGTGTAGCTCCCTCTCAAGCGAACACTGCATGGCTTTCTCCTCCTGAAATTTTATATCCCGTCGCACAACAGTCTTGCGACTGTCTGGCACATACACCCGATAGTTGTGAGGGGTATCAGTGTACCCCACAAATATTCCAACTTCAGCAGTTGGATCCAGCTTCCTTCTCGCATCCTTCGTCACATGCATGTAGACAGGAGATCCGAAAATCCGCAAATGGGAAATATCAGGCCTCTTGCGAGAATAAGCCTCCTCTGGTGTACTCATGCCAAGAACCTTGTGAGGACAACGGTTCTGCACATACACTGCTGTATTGCATGCCTCAGCCCACAAGTGAAGGGGTAGGCCCTGATCATGCAACATCGCCCGTGTAGCACCCACGATCGTTCAGTTCTTCCGCTCAGCCACCCCGTTCTGCTGTGGGTTATGGAGTGCGATGAGCTCTCTCCGAATCCCTTCTACGCTGCAAAACTCCTTGAATTCAGCCGAGATGAATTCACCACCGTTATCACTCCTTAGAGCAATCACCTTCTTCCACGACTCCTTCTCGACCAGTGCTTTAAACTCACAGAACTTCACGAATGTATCGCTCTTCTTCTGCATGAAGAAGATCCAACACTTTCGAGAGAAATCATCAACAAAGATCACATAATACTTGTGCTTTGCTGTCGAAGCAACTGAGAAAGGACCACACATGTCTGTGTGAACTCTCTCAAGGATCGCCGTGGCGCGACTATCCTTCTCGTGAAAGATGGCTTTCACATACTTCCCTAAAGTACACCCCTTGCACTGATCTGACTGCGCAACAGTGCTGTTAGGAAGCCCAATAGAAATATGTTGCAGGATCTTCAAAGCTCCATGGTGAAGGTGGCCCAATCTCATGTGCCACAGTTCGCCCTCATCATCCCGGCTCACCACTTCTCCCGCCTTGCATGCCATAGGCACAGCATCCACCTACTGGCGATAAAGTTTCTTGAGGTTCGAACCCCTATCCTTAGGGTCTCTCCGGTGGTCTTCTTGTGCGGGGAAGGCTTTTCGCCAGTCGAAGACCATCATACCCCTTATCTTCCAACATCGCCACAGAGATCAAGTTCTTCTTCAATCCAGGTACATGCATGACATCCTTCAACACGAAGGGTTTACCAGACTCCCTCTGAAAGGATATGGTACCGATACCAGTCGCACTGTATCTACCATCATCGCCCATCTCGATGCGCACACCCAGATCTTTGTCCTCCAGATCTGAGAACAAATCTCGATCTCCCGTCATATGAAATGACACACCGCTGTCCAAGAACCACACCGATCCCATCACACTTGAAACCAAGCATGCGATCAGTGAAAAGTCAAGCTCGAACTGTGAAGCCAAAGCTTCTCCATCTGCAGATCTTCCCGCTTGCTTTTTCTTCTTCTTCTTTGGACAATTGGTAGCATAATGTCCGTGATCATGGCAGTGAAAACACTTCACTTTTTCCATATCCTGCTTCTTGCCCTTTGCACTGGAATGAGAAGGTTTCTTTCCCTTCCCCTTCTTTGCTTTGGCCACCAAAGCACAATTTTCTTCATCAGCTCCCTTTGATGAAGATCCATCTCGAGTAGTCCTCCTTATCTCCTCCTGCATGAGATCCGCCCAAAGGTGCTCCCATCCCGGTAGCTTATCCCGACCATTGACACTATCTTGATATGAGTGCCAATCCTTCGAAAGACCAAGGAGAGCCAGGTCGACCATGTCCTCATCTTCGACAGTCACCCCCACACTTCCCAGCTCATCTCTGCATTGAGTGAACTTCGTGAGGTATTTGGCGATACTGTCGCCTTTCTCCATCTTGATGTTCTTGAGCTTATCTTTGAGCGCCAGCTTCCTTTGTTCGCTCTTACTCTGGAATAGATCCGTCAAAGCTTTCCACATTAAATATGGAGTAGCCTTTCCATGCAGGCTGGATACAATATGATCCTTGACGCCCTCCAACAGGATCCTTCGACACTTCGCCATCTTCTTTTGCCATGCATCGACTTCAGCAGGATCGGTGGGCTTTTGGACATCCGTATCTACAAACTCCTTGAGACCATTATCTTCTAATACTGCTTCCATGCGATCCTTCCATGCAACATAATTCGAACTGCCTTCAAGAGCATATTCGAGTCGCAAACCGTTGAAAGACATTTTCAACATTGGCACCAAGAAAACAAAACTGCTGCAAAATTTCGAATTCCACCTCAAAGCTCAGCCGCTCTAGATCTGTGAGAACAAATTATTTCTAGCACAGAGATTGACTGCAAGGGGCATTTACCAGACCTTTCTCTTTCCGAAGAAAGATGAATCCGGAGGCTACCTGGCCCGCATGTAGACTCTGTCTACCGAAATAAGTTTGTAATCACTGTGATGATCAATCTCTGCTTCAATAGCTCCGATACCATGTATAAATTTGCTGAATAATGATTAATTATCCATCGAGACTATCCTGATCACATACAATTTGAATTTATATGCAACACATAATCTCTTCCACTCAGATCATCACACATGCGGAAATAAAACAAGCGATAGCACATCAATTCATCATACACATTAACACAGTATGTATGGGGAAAGATTATAGCTGAAAACCCCGCAGCTATTGTGTATATTATAATGGAGAAATCATGTAACAAACTCGGTACAATACTCCTCACAAGTACTCAGTACTTTCTCATAAAGTTACACACAAACTAGCTTGGTTTTGAACAGGTTACTGGTTCAAAACTCACCACTAATTGCCTTGCCTCTATTGCGCAATCCAGGTCTGTCTAAATAGAGATCCAAGGTTCTAATCTCCTTGGCTTGACAACGCAATCATCATGGGAAATTCCTCCAAGTGTGGTGCAAATCTCATGCACAACTGATGTCGCCACTGATAGCTAACTCCACCCTTTCATCTACCTCTTTCACTGGTCTCCACTGAACTGATCATGCACCGTAGTGAACTGATGTGTTCTTGAGTTGAATAATGAGTTACTAATTAATGAATTAAATAATATTTAATTCACTCCACTCATAACTAGTTGATTAGCTAGATAAACTAATCTCAACCAGTTCAACTAAATTAAACCGAACACAACTCCACTAGCTGTCTCATTAACTCCACCAAACTTCTGCCACTGAAGTCCTAACTGAATTCAACCATGCATGTGCTCACCAAACCCTAGGAATAGTGTAATTCCTCTGTCAGATGCATGAGCCACTTCCAAGGCTCGAACTGAAGTTCTCCAAGAGAGTAAACTGAAGTTTATAGTCCAAATATTATTAAGGGTAAATAATATTTGACTTCCCTATTTTAAGGAGAGGCAGTCTAAAAATAGACTTCGACCTATAGGTCCAAAAAATAGAGTCCCATATTTTTTTACCAACATGAACAATACTCCAAGAATAACATACTGCAATCCCCGGACCATGCTCCATATGTCTAAAAATAGATTTTGTGCCAGAATTTGCCTGCGGGCCCACTTAGTGAAGGCGACTTCATTTCACTAAGCTCCATCATCTTGCTACATTTTCAACATAATATAAAGGAGGTTTCCCCCTCGAAGAGACTGATTTATAAGTCGTTGATTGTTGGAACAGGGTTCCCTAACCTACATTTTTGGTACAATTTTGTTAAAGTCGGTCTTGCGTAGGGGTTTTGGGGTGGGTCAAAGCCCCTAATGTGTTGTAATGGGTTAAAGGGTAGCTCTAGGGTATGAAAAACATGATTTTCAAACCATAGGATAGCAAAGGCTACGCTATTATGAATAGATAGATAGTTGGGTCTAGTAAGTAAGGAAATCGATAGATTAATGCTAGGTGTGAATTGTTAAGATCTGTTTGGGTTTTTTTGGGTAAGGACTCCTGCTGGCTGTGTGCACAGAGATCCTCAGTCCTATTGTGTGTGGACCCCGCTAGGCTGTGTTTGGGTTGTAAGTGGATCTTTGATATTTATGAATGCAAATTATAGTTAAAGTATCTGTGCGTTATCTGAATTGGTTGTGCTTAATGCTGAAGTGCATCCGTGATATTTATTTAAGCTGCAGATGTATCTGTATTTTGGAATTGGCTTGAGTATATCTATGATCTGATATTGGCTACGATTATAGTTCTCTGTGATGGTATTTGGTACTGTGCACATGGATGTGAATGTACTGATTAGATCTGATACATTTTTTATGGTTATATGTTGATTACACTGTTAAAAGAGCTGCGAATAGACTCATTTTATGTGAACTTAATAAGCTATGACCTAGATCTTCCTCGAATTACCTTCTCTCTCTCAGGGTGTGAAAACCTAGTTCCAACACCCTCCCATACTACTTCGGGTGAGACCTTGGCCTGCGCACGCAAGCCATTGCCGAAAGGGCCAGTAGTATAGGGGTTTTTTGGAAAAAATTCACCTCCAAACTTGGGTTAGGACCCCTCAAGCCAACAAATAGTTATGTTTCCAGGACCAGTTGCATTTTGAGAGAGATATTGGGTAATGCCACGAGGTCACTGGAGACCTGAGAGGGTGGAAATTGAAGAGTGGTTTGAAAGACAGATTCAGGAATTTGCTGTAAAGGAGAATTGCAGTGTGAAGTTGAAAACTGAGAAGTGGAAGAATAAGTACATCTTCACCAAAATCTATGAAATTTTCTTTGTAAACTTTTTGCATGAGCTTAAGGAGTGGTTGGCAAGGCTCGTAGAATTGCAGACGTGTTGGAAGTATGATCAAGTTACGCAGTGGACCCTAGAATTGATTCAACAGTTGGAAAGGACTGACAATACAATCACCCATACGGTTGATCACTAGGTGGATAGCATGCTGGGAGGATTTGTGACAGAATTCGCAGTAGATCAGTTTGTATCCTATTCTGAAGCTAAGGGGAGGTTCTTCAAAGGTTTCTGGGGTAAGTTCTTGAAAACACTGCCATTATTAATATAAATAGTACTATGCGAAAAGGGCGTTATGTGCAGCCACATTGAGTGAATGACCTCTGATCTGAGTGAGAGTACAATGCAAAGTGGTAAGTACTACCGAACTAATCAAGAATGAGATAGATCTGTCTACATTCCATTAAGAGAATCGGTTGCGCATGAAAGAAATATACCTTTAGCTACACCACCTTCAAGTCAGCATAAGGGTAAGAACTCACCCACACCTCCGTCACCACCAGAAGAAGGGATGGCCACACACATGAAGCTACCCACCTTCAAGGGTAGCAGGGATGACCAATTTTTTTTTGTAGCAGAATTAATATGGACTACGCAGAATGTGGCTACGGATGCTATAAAGAGAGTGTAGCTATCCCTCGCCTTTGAAGGAAGGGCCTTGGACTGATATATGGGATACGTATTACAGCATGGAGATGCATCTATTCGGGATATTAAGACAAATTTTAAACAATAGTTCCAGAAGCCTAAGTCCTACTCACAGCTAGTAACTAACCTAAAAGACTGTAGGCAAGGACCCACTGAGTTTGTATGGGAAGATGATCAACGATTAAAGAAGGTTATCAGAGATGGAGAATTTCAGTATGATGATAGATGACACAAGGAATGGTTTATTGCTATGCTGCTACCTCACTTGCATGGACCTATGGGTCAGCAGGCGATTGAGATGCAAGAGAAGGCCTTGGAGATTGTTATGAAACTAGAGGCTACACTAAGGGACGATTCCCAGTTTGGAGTACAACAGATGCAAGGACAGCTGGAGGCAATGCACCTTGAAATACAGAACCTGCGAAAAGAACAAGGGAAAGAGGCTAGCCCAGACATATGGTTCATAAGATGTAGGATGTTTGGCCATACCAAGGATCAGTGTCCTCTGCTGACAGATTACATGCAAGCTAGGGGAACTAGCCCATTGTGCCCTAAGGAGGCTGTGGAACCAAGTGGTCCGACGTTATGGTGCACTGATTGTCATGTTTTCGGGCTACACGATACTAACCACTGTCCCCGCCTTGGTGCTGATGTTCTAGAATTGAAGCAACAATGAGGTCAATTCTGATCCTCTATGGGGCATGATGAGCATAATTGTCGGATCTATGACTTGATGGTAGATCAAGGAAACCTATACAGGGTACAGGCTGACCCTTCTTCACCGATGTCTCCCTCAAGCAGAGGAGGCTCCCTAGCAAGGGGCAGGGGAGGGGGAAGGGGTGGAGGTGCAGGTCGGGGAAGAGAACAATTGATCTGTTACAACTGTGGAGAAATAGGGCACTTTGGAAGGGACTGTCTGAAACCTGCGAGACAATCTTGCCGATATTATCGACAATTGGACCATGTGATTGAAGACTGTCCAGTCTTGATAGAAAAAATGTAGGAAAAACAGTAGACACCCACATAGAATGTGCAGAGGGTTAAGGTGGAACTACATGATGAAGGACCAAGTATTAATGTCATAACGTGCAGTGGCATGGCTACTGGAGGAGCTAAGGAGAAAGCCATAGATGAACCTCTTATCTAGAAAGCCGCTGTCAAACAGGAAAGCTTGGACCTACAGAAGGAAAAGGAAACCTTCATTGTAGCTCGCAAAGAATTTACCAAGGATGAGGTGTCTACTTCAAAAGCTTCGGAAGACCTAAGAATAGATGACAAAGTTAAACCATTTCTACAGGCATGTATGTCGCTGCTACGCAACCGGAAGGCAGTAGAAAATTTGCAAGCACTAATAGACAATTGTGCAGAGAGAATTAAATCTCCCTCGAAATTTAAGGATGTGCACAAACATTACAAGCATGAGAAATGCATTGATCAGGAAATGTGGCTAACATCGCAGATTAGAGACTATGAAATGGATCAGGTTATTTTGGACCTGGGGCGAGATGTGAATGTACTTCCCAAGCAAACTTGGTAGCAGATGGGAGAGCCTAAGTTAGAATTGTCTACTATCTAGCTGCGCATGGCCAACCATGAGAAGATCATACCATTAGGGAGGTTGTCAAAGATTATGGTAGATATCACAGGAGTAAAGGTCCGCACCAACTTTGAGGTAATTCAAATTGTTGAAGATGCAGACCCCTATCCTATGCTCCTAGGATTAGATTGGGCAATAGACATGGGAGGCATTATCAACCTAAAGAAAAGGAGCATGGTGTTTGAGAATCAGGGCAGGAGGGTGAAAGTCCCACTGGACCTTACGGAAGGAGAACGGTATATAGAACTAGTGCGCGAAGAAGAGGATGTGGATCACATCTACAAATTAATCGCTTCAGATGAGGATTGGATCAATCCTACGACCAATGCTGTGCTTTGCTGGGAGAAGGGCAACAAATGCTTCGATGACTCTGACGGGGAAATAAAAAATTGACAAAATAGGTTACATGATGTATCTACACTACAATGTCTTAGAATCACAAAGAACTTCTAGTGTATCTCCTTAGAGGTAAGATAATTGCGCTACTTTTATGGTTCTGGTAGTATTAGGGAGTTTTTTTGAACATTTGAAGCTAAAGTCCCAAGGGAGTGAAGGTTCTAGGCCCTTGATCTAGCCATGCATGCAACCCATGCGAGGTGGTGGGACGCGCATAAGGGGACATTCTAGGATTGGGAAGAGTGTCGCGAAATGATGGTCCTACGGTTTGATCCCCCGGTTCACCTGTGCATAAAGACTTTTGTTGCCCCAGGGGACCCGCACGAGAACTTGTCCGTATGGATGGAGGAATGGTGTGAAAGAACTACGGAGGAATGGGTCCACCTGTTCATTCATGCCTTGGGGCCAATTCCAACCACATGGTATTTAGATGCAGAATTACACCAGCACACTCGCCACTGGGAAACCCTACAAGACGAGTTTGTAGGGAACTTTGGTTTGGTCAGTGGAACAGAGGCACTCAAAGAAGCTTTACAGGATATATATGCCTTAGTATTTGTTGAATCAAGCCCTTGTGTAGCGCATGGGGCACCAATGTGGGAGACGCATATGTAGGATATTTTCAACTGTCGCAATCTGTCAACGGAGGAATGCGATGAATACCTGCGAAATATCTCTATCCCAGAGTTGGAGAGAGAGCACGCAGTTTTTGGACCCCCACTGCAGACTGTCGATGTCACTAAGCCTCTGAAGCTGTGAGAAGTCAACATTGGGATGGAGGAGCAACCTAAGCTAGCTAAAATTGGGGACTACTAGGATGATGATACTATGGGAAAAGTTGTAGAACTCCTCACAGAGTACCAGGACCTGTTTCCTACAAAATTATCGGAACTCAAAGGGATTACAGGGGACCTAAGGGTCATGCACATCACTTTAAAACCAGATGTGCACCCTGTGAAGCAACAGCCTTATCGGTTAAACCCCAAGTACAAACAAAAGGTCAAGGAATAAATCGACAAAATGCTCACCGCAAGTACCATCGAACTAGTCAAATAGTAAGATTGGGTAAGTCCTATGGTGGTTTAGGAGAAAAATACAAAGGGAGAGATACAAATTTGTGTTGAATTGCATAAATTGAAAGATTTTTGCATACATGATCCCTTTCCTATGCCATTCTCAAATGAAATCCTTGATAGCATGGGGGGGAAGGAAGAATACTCATTCACAAATAGGTTCTCGGGTTACCATGAGATCACGATCACACCTGAAGATTGTAGAAAAACTACGTTCTCCACTAAATGGGGATATTTTTAGTACACTATCACGTCGTTTGGGCTCAAGAATGCCCCTGGCATATTTTCGTGGGTAGTGGTCGCAGTATTCAAGGAGTTCATCCACAAGTTTTTGGAGGTATATTTTGATGACTGGACCATATTCGATTTGGTAAAGAAGCACGTATAAAACTTACGCATGATGTTGGATGCCTGTAGAAAGCACCAGATTTCCCTGAATATCAAGAAGTGCATATTTTGCGTACCCTTCGAGATCTTGCTCGGTCACATAGTCTGTCGACAAGGACTGATGGTTGACCCCGCCAAAATAGTAGTTATCATCAACCTAGAAGTACCTACAACTAAGAAGCAGCTGCACTCTATCCTCGGACATACAAGCTACTACAGGAAGTTCATTCAAGGGTACACACTGATCACAACACCTATGGAGAAGTTGCTAAAAAAGGACGTTTCATTTTTTTGGGACGAGGAGTGTCAGAATAAATTCAAACTACTCAAGGAGAAGATGGTCTCTACGCCCATCCTCATATTTTCTAACTGGGTGAAGGTTTTCCTTGTTCACATAGATGCATTATGGATCGCCCTGGTAGTTATCCTTACATAGCCTGGAGATGGAGACATTGACCATCTAGTTGCATTTGCTAGTAGGAAAATTTCTAGTCCGGAGCACAAATACTCCACTATTGAATGTGATGGGTTGGCCATGGTCTACACCCTGCAAAAATACTAGTATTATCTGTTAGGAGAGAACTTCAATATGTTTACAGATCACTCGGCTTTGAAGTACCTAGTGAATAAGCCTATGTTGGGGGGGGGGGGGGGCTCTGTAGATGACTACTACTATTTCAAGAATATGAATTTAAGATCACTGTGAAGCCGGGGAAGTTGAATGTTGGGCCAGATCACTTATCTCGAATCGAAAGTGGTGAGGAACCAACTAACCTAGAAGAAGGACTTCCCGATGCACAACTGTTCGCAATTAAGGTGGTTGATGCGCACTTCGTCGACGTCATGCACTTCTTAATTACGGGTATGGTGCCTGTGGTAACCCGAGCTATGGATTTCACCATCATAGCAGGCCATCTGTATAAATTGGGAGCTGATGAAGTGCTGCGAAGATACATTTTGGAGCATGAATGACACAGCATCTTAACAGAAGCCCACGAGAGCATAGTAGGAGGTCACTATGCAGGAAAAGCAATGACGCAGAAGATTTTATGAGCTAGACTATGGTGGTGCACACTACATAGCGACTCTCATGACTATTCCAAAGCCTGCGATATGTGCCAAAGGACAAGAAGGCCATCGCGCAGAGATGCAATGCCCCTGCAACCAAAAATGGCCCTGCAAGAATTTGAAAAATGGGCCATCGACTTTGTTGGACCCATCAACCCGCCAAGAAAGAAGACAGGTGCGCGCTACATCATTACTGCGACTAATTATGTAACTAGCTGGACTAAAGCACAAGCTGTGAAGGACTGCACTGTAGATACCGCTATGCACTTCATTTTTGAACATATTCTGACCAGGTTTGGCTATCCAAAGATCTTAATGAGTGATAGAGGTATGCATTTTGTTAATGAAAGAATACAGGCCTTGACTGAAGAATTTCAGATCCACCACGCGAAAATCACCCCATATCATCCACAGGAAAATGGAGTTGTAGAGGCTTTTAATAAAATCTTAGAGTAGGCACTGACTAAGGTTTGTAATGTCGATCACAACGACTGGGACGTGTGCATCCTGTCAGTCCTTTGGGCCTATCTAACCACTTGCAAGAAGTTGACTAGGAGAACACTATTTCGGATGGTTTACGGTAAGGAGGCCATTATGCCCATGGAGCATATTGCTCCTAGCCTGCGCATTGCAACCTTTACCAACATGGCAAAGCCTGATATTATGGAGGAGCGGTTAGCACAACTTGTAGCCTTGGAGGAAGATCGTTTCATTGCTAACCTCCATCAGCAATTTCAGAAGGCCCGAGATAAGGCATGGCATGATTGACATATTCAACAAAGACATTTTCAGAGGGAGAACTTGTCCTGCTATACGATAGCCAGTTTGCAAAACACCCAGTGAAGTTCCGTCAGCACTAGCTAGGCCCTTGTACAGTAAAAGAAACTACTGAGTGGAAACACCTAGGGAAGTTCCGTCAGCAGTGGCTAGGTGCCTTGCTCATGTCTAAGCGTGCTTCCCCCTCTGATAGTAGCCACCTTGAATTCATTTTTCATGCAAGAATGGCTGCGACTAATCCCTCTAAATCTTCCCAGATCGTGGCCTCGACGGAGAAATAATCTGAGGAAGTACTGAAAGTTACCCCTAAAGTCGAGGAGGTTATGTCCACACCAAGCAAGGGAAAGCAGAAAGGGAAGGGAAAATTCCAGGAGCAAGGGTCGGGGAAACATGCAAAATGTGCTAGGGTAAAGCTGTGTACTTCCTCTCGAAACATGAAATCCCCACAAATGGTGCCACAGACATGTTTTCCCAATCCATTAAAGTGACCTCTATCTTCTCAGGAAGAGGCCTAAATCGTCGAAAAAATAAGCTG
Organism: Pinus albicaulis; assembly: GCA_034641835.2. Taxonomy (NCBI): domain Eukaryota; kingdom Viridiplantae; phylum Streptophyta; class Pinopsida; order Pinales; family Pinaceae; genus Pinus; species Pinus albicaulis. The sequence continues at coordinate 1,340,722,020 of CM076578.1, forward strand.
GCTTCCACCCTATGTGCGGTCTTGTAGGCCCTTGGTGTGCACGCCCAAGAATATCGATGGGATGTGTGCCTATCTGCAGATGCTCCTGATTTTGAGCGAGGTCCCCATCATTGGAGACTCCTTTGGCAAGCTCCACATGGTCAAGTTCGATGATCATGACCTAAAAAACCTAGTGGCCTTCCCTAAGCTGGCACCAGAATTGTATCTGGAGAGGGTATAAGAGGATGATGTACTGAAGGTAGTCCCTACGCCATGGGTGAGTGGATTGGCTGGGTCCAGGATATTAAACTTGCTGCAGATGCCTCATTTTGGCCACTACAATATAATTGACAAGATTGTGTGGCAGTTACTCGCTGTGGTCCATGATGATTGATTATGGATTCAAGACTGCATTCCCATAGATGCAACGCTCATTCACCGTATCACTGGTTTTCCCATGAAAGGGATAAATCCCATGGAACGTTTTAGGAAGAAATATGAACAACAGATCGCTGATAAGGTGCGGGAGGATTATCACGTTGAAAGGAAGATTAGGGGGTTCATGATCGGCACTATCAATGACCCTGGTGCGTGCATGGGCACCTTACTGTTAGTATGAAATATGATGTGCAAGTGTCAGGCTACCATAGTCCCCACATATGTAATCCAGTTGGCCGGCCGCTGCGAAAAGGGGGTCTGCTTCAATTGGTCCCATTTTCTGTTAGTGAATTTCTGGAGAATGTGCGCGAAGCCGAGGATCATGGAAGGGCCTTTTATTACTCCTGGATGGTGCTCCTCATCACGTTGGTCACATGGGAAGCCCCAGAAGATTTGGTCCTCCCCAAGTTAGAGCCAGATATTTGCAAAGGGTCACGGTACGCGAATCTGTGGGATTCTAAGGACAAAAAGCGAATTGAAGATAATAAGGTCTTCTGGGTCCTATTTCAGAGTGGGCTCATAGTTTCCATTCAATCTCAGTCGCGCTTGTCACTAGAAATTTATGACAAGTACAAAAGCATCACAACGTTTCAAGTAATAATGCACAATGTACAAATTAGGGGCCGCAAGGATCCAACATGGGTATCACTCCCATATATGGTCGCTGACAAGGAGATTGACAGCCTGATTGCTACCTGGCCTCCACACTAGAAACTCAGCTTCAAATAAGGTACAAAGGATACTGCAGGTACGAGCACCATAAAGGTCAACCCACCTGACACCACCAAAGAAACCAGAGGGCAAGGAAAGAGTACTTAGAAAGGAGTGGACCTGGAATAACAGAAGGATGGATAGAGTAAGAGTACTGGGAAGGGAGTGGACCCAGACTCACAGGAGGATTCACAGCAGGATCTGGGTGCAGAGGGTCTGGAAGCCGGTTTCTCAACAATGCGGGAGGTGATGACTCCCCTCAAGGTATGAAACAGACTAGTGACCCTATTAAAGGAGCACGGAAGAAGCAACGATCTCAACGGTCGGAACGAGACACAGGAATTACTCTGAAGAAGAGGACCTGGAGCAAATTGCAGATGAAGTCACCCTCGCCAGAGAAGATAAATGGATGGCTCTGGAAGAGCAGCAGAAGGCCATAGTCGATACACTCCAGGTTGAGCTTCGGGTTCTGCAGCTCAAGGCTGACACCTTGCAAACAAGTATGGTTTAGGCACAGTCGGCCCCAACAACAAGCAGATAATATATCATTACAACGAAAAATTTCCTCTGCCCTCTATCAGGCACAACCCTTGTTTTGAGCTCACCCGACTTAGGAGTGTAAGTCTAGGCTAGCGTAGAGGTACAATTGGACCTATCCTGACTGCCACATGAGCAATTACAGGTCCTCCATGCATCCCTGTTCAAAGAGATTCAACACAGAGACCACCGAGTGCATGAGCAGCTCAGTAAATCTGAGCAGACGAATGTGGAGAAAACCCCTGAGGTGTCTCAAGCACAGGCTACATGTACCCTCACTATCGTACAACAGACAGAATTGGAACGTCTAATCAGTAGGCTCTGCACAGATGTCACTAAAGATATCCCAAATTTTTCCACCCCCCAAGCGAAAATTCAGGGGCTTGTTACAGTGCTAAAGGCTATGAGGACTGAGATCTAGCGGTCAATACAGAGCTGAAAAATCAGATTGTGGCCTTGCAGGCCAAATTACAGCCGGAAACGCCACCTGAGGTAAGGGCCTAGTGAGACACGCTGGTCATAGAGGCCACTAATGTCATCAAAAATTAGATTTCTCATGGCGCAGGACTATTGGAAACAGCTATGCAGTTATGGTCTAAGGTGCAGCGTGATCCTCTCCTGTACAAACTTACTCAAGATCTGTGCCATAAGGAATAAGAGTTTGAGCAGCTAGAAGCCACTATGCCTACTCTAATCCCCGCTCAATGCTTGGCATGAATATGTACCAACCACACACTTAGAGATGACATTGAAGAGATCCTCCAGAAAAATAAGGTCCTCAGTGACCACCCTAAGCCTTGGGCTGATGAAGTCCTCAAGCTCTATTAGGATGTCAATTTCGCAGCTAAGCAACTGGACCAGACTTTGGAGAGCATCACTACTACTAGAGAAGGCCCAAATTCACATAAGTTGGTCAATATTGCTCAGAACGCTGTTGTGCAGAGTGAAGGAGTGTTGCCCCCATTGGTTGATGTGATTAGGCTACTTTAGGCAAAGATGGAAAACCCATGGCCGCAGTGACTCGAGACGAGTCACAAGATTGTGTTGGGGGCCTGTTCTAATGGGGTTCCGTAACTTGCGTTTTTGGTACAATTTTGTTAACTTCGGTCCTGCGTAGGGGTTTTGGGGTGGGTCAAAGCCCCTACTACATTGTAATGGGTTAAAGGGTAGCTCTAAGGTCAGAAAACCATGGTTTGCAGACCATAGGATAGCGAAGGCTACAATATTATAAATAGATAGATAGTTGGGTTTAGTAATTAAGGAAATCAATAGATTGATGCTACGTGTGAACTATTAAGATCTGTTTGGGTTGTTTTGGGTAAGGAATCTTATTGGCGGTGTGCATGGAGATCCTCAGTCCTGTTGTGTGCGGACCCCACTAGGCTGTGTGTGCAGGCTGTGTTTGGGTTGTAAGTGGATATTTGATATTTGTGAATGTGAAGTATAGTTGAAGTATCTGTGCATTATTTGAATTGGTTATGTTTACTGCTAAAGTGCATCTGTGATATTTATTTAAGCTGCGGATGTATCTGTAATTTGGAATTGGCATGAGTATATCTGTGATCTAATATTAGATGCGATTATAGTGCTCTGTGATGGTATTTGGTACTGTGCACATGGATGTGAATATACTGATTATATATGAAAGATTTGTTGTGGTTATATGTTGATTACACTATTAAACGAGCTACAAATAGACTCATTCTATGCGAAATTAATAAGCTAAGACCTAGATATGCCTCAAATTACCTTCTCCCTCTCAGGGAGTGGAAACCTGGTTCCAACACCCTCCCATACTACTTCAGGTGAGACCCTGGCCTACACACGTAGGTCATTGCCAAAAGGGCCAGTAGTATAGGGGTTTGTTGGCAAACCTTCACCTCCAAACTTGGGTCAGGACCTCTCAAGCCAACATTGATCTATATTTTATTCTATTTTGTGAGTTGGTTTCATAATAGATCTTATAATGTACTAAAAAAAAAATACTAAATCCTTCCTAAAATTTGTGGAATCAAAACACGATCACACAATCACATATAAGAAAGAGAAAGAATTAAATCAATTGCACAACACGAGATGTATATGGTGAAAGCAACTACTCAAAACCTTGCTATCTGTATATTGCATATGGTCAAGATCATGAAACAATACAATGTTATTCATCGCACTAAGAAAACTTTGCACTCTCTTGGATGTCTCACTTCAATATTGCTCAAATCTCACTTGCGACCTAAGAAAAATCAATTCCATATTTAACCTCTCGCTTGCCACTTCTTGCCCAACATTCCTTACACATTCTTCGGATAATTGAGCCCATATAAATTAGGAAAATACCAATTAATGATTGCACAATCCTTTAAGCCTTCTCGATGACCTCATGCATGACCTGTATAGTTTTCTAATAGCACAACTAATAAATCTCTTCCCTTTAACCCCAATCTCAATTGGGGCCTTCCTTAGAATTAACATGCAAAAACTATTTATAGCAAATTACCAATTAACTAATTTATCACTACTTGTGAATTAAATCATATTTAATTCACTGGACATATCACCAGCTCATATCTCAGTTAGAACAAGTTAAACTAAATTTAACTCAATTAATTGAGTTAATTAATTACAACTCACAAATAACTGTAATTGGACCCCCCTAAAAATAGAAAAATCCTCTATATGCCTCCTCTTTGACCTCTAACTCGAATTTCCTAAGCTAAATAAGTCATCCTGACTCATTTAAGTAATACAAGTTTTCATGAGATTAAAGTACATTTTTTATTCTAATCTAATTAAGGGAAAACTAAATCAGAAGCCTCATATGGTGCCATTTCTGCGTGCCATTTTCTGGTTTCCCTTTCTAGATGCCATTTTAAATGTTTCTTATTTCCAATTTCAACACTAAGGATGAGTGACAAGGCATTCTTGGAAGTTATAAGGAATGTTAGAGTGTTAGGGTGACATGGGACCAAGATGTGCCAATGCGTGCAAGGAAGTGTTAACTGGGAGTGCCAGGGAAACACAAGGGAGAACTACGTCAAAATGCATGGAAATGAACAAATAAGAGTTTTTGATTGGATGTTTCAGTGAGTTCCAGGTGTGATAAAGAGGGAGTGAAAAGGTATGCTAGGTAGTGTTAAGGCATGCTACAGGCCAGGGCGACATGCCAAGATGTCTTAGGTGTTAGTGTGTACCAATATGTGCCAAGGAGTGTTAATGAATGCTACGAAAACACAAGGGAGAACTACGTAAAAATGCATGGAAATTAATGAATAATATTTTGTGACCAGGAGCGTCAATGAGCTCTAGGTGTGTTAAGGAGAGAATGGCAAGGTATGCTAGGTAGTGCAAAGGAATGCTAGAGTAGTAGGGTAGCATTCCAAGTTGTGGCAGATGTTAGCGTGTTCCAATGCATGCAAGGGAGTGTTAGGGAGTGTCAGGGGAACATAAGGAAGCACTAGACCAAAATGCATATAAATGAATGAATAAGAGTGTGTGACAGGGAGTGACAAGGTTACATGCTAGGCAATGCCAAGGTATGATAAACTACCATGGTGTTTCAGGAAGTGCTAGGGTTTGTTAGGGAGTATAAAATCATGTCAGGGAATGTAGGGGATGCTAGCACATGCCACGTAGTACCAAGGAATTTAATGCATCTCAGGTGCTATGGCATATCAGGATGTAAATTGTATGGCATGTCAATATGTAAACTATGTTTCTTAGGTTTCTTACGACCACAGTTGTATGTGATGAGCCTTGTCTTGGTAACTTTTTTAGTGGGATGAGTTTATATTGGACATGAGTAGCCTAAGATGAGTTACAGGCATTTCTTAGGTGAAAAAGGCATATGTTGAATTTCCACGACACATGAGAATCTGGGTTTGGTATTAGAATATTTGATTCAAACACACTCAAGTGCCACAACACATCTACTTTTCATAATGAAATCTACACAAATCAGGGAATCAATTAGTGCACCTGAAAATGTTTAACTTTTTCAAAACATTCTTTGTTAAATTACAAACTATAATATAATAGGCTACAGCTCTCGTATGTGGGATCATGGCCCTTTAAAATCACACTGATACCGAGAATACAACTAGGGCTTGGTGTTATTCTTTTGACAACCAATCTACCTTGAACAAGACAAAACTTGACCTACTTATTGATGCTGGCCACACATATCCCTTTCAGTCCACATGTCATGAACACATCTGGCAGGTTTTCTTGCCTCCCATTATGCAAGTCCTCTATCTGGCTCTGTCAATGAAATTAAATTCTTTAGGTTATTGAACTTGGCTCAAAAAAATTTCCCTCTATCTACGTCTTTTTCGTTTTAATCTATGCAACACTTAGGGTTCTTGATTAGTTTCTGACAACTTTGTGAACAACTCTTTGGTCTTCCCTCTTTTTCCATACTGCTGCTCCAAGATGACAAGTCTAGGGCTATGGAGGTTTTCCTTCTTCTCACCGACTCAATCCTCTACAATACAATGAACTAGGGCTAGTTTTCTAGGCCACTTGAGTGATTCTTTAGTCCTTCAAGGTGTTAGTCATCTATACTTTTCACTATTTGAAGATGACTAAGTAGTGTCCCTAGATTTCTAGAAACAAAATTCATAAATATTGTGAGTTCTAGAAATATCACTGCCTTCATTATTCTGAGATAAAACTTTCCTATTTTTCATCTTCCTATATAGTCATCACTAATCCACCACTCATGGAAGACCCATCCTGGGTTCAAGCCATTTATTTTAACCCCTACTGTCACCCATTTTTTACCATGTCTTGCCTTTTGGGCCCAAATCCTTTGTTTTTCTTATCTACAGGATTCCCTACTATTATTCAAACCTACCGATCAAATAATCTTGTTGACTCTTCCATAATATTCTTAGACACTGATTGTCTCTACAAACCCTCTGGATAATCAAGTATGCTAGATCCTAGGTCTTCACAACACACTAAGCTTATCACAGGTCCTATATTATACTTGGTGATTCCTAAGTCTAAATCCCTGTCCAAAATCCAACTCCAAAGGTCCCCATTAGGTCACCAAAGGTTTCACTGAGTCATAGGATGGATTTGGTGCCCAACAAGTTATGCCTTCCTGCATAAAGAGGTTGTATTCAAAGGGGCCTCCTTGGCTTAGAGCACAAACACTGCAAGGGACATCTGCCCTTGTTCAGATTTTTCAAAGAGTAGCCAAGGTGACCACCAGCAACAAGAGGAGGAAAGGTAATAGGATGTAATTATCACCAGGGGGCAAACACAAAAATGAAAAAAAAAATAACAGGCCTATAGGTAAAAGAGTATCAGGGTTTGTTCTAGTGGATTAACAAAACATTAGTGACAAGCAAAGAACCATCTCAGAGATTTCAAGGACAGAAGCCTCCTCCTTAAGGTTTTTTGCCAAAATAGCACTGCTTCACCTGCAGTAAGAGAAGAAAGACAAAGGGTATCAGTTTAAAGAAGACCATTTTTCGAAAGGGTAGAAAAATAGAGTTTTTGAAGTAAAAAGTGGGGGTATAAATTATTGTCAAGACAGGCCTAAAAAGGCAAAATGTAACCTCAATTTTTGCATCTCAACAATAGGCTCTCAACAAAGGGCCTCCATGCCAAAAAAATTGTTCTGCAAAAATATTAGCAAAGGCATAAATAATCATGTTTTCCAAAAAATGTTAAAGTGTGTTCACAACAAACATTAGTCAAAAGCACACTGAAAGATAGGAGCACCAACTTTACAAAGTGGGTTTGGTCTTTTTTAATTTATTTTTCAAATCAAGTATAAAATCCAATTGAACCTTCCCCATGCATCATTTTCCATTTTCCGAGAAGAAGAAGCCATTGAGAAGAAATTATTTTGGTTTTCGGGCAAACTGTGGAAATTAGCAGGTGCTACACGCTGAGCACGGTGCTACGCCCCTAGCCTCCGCCGCTACGCACAGAGGCGAGGCAGGCAGTGTAAGACTACACTGCACTATGCGCTTCCATTTTTGTGCTACGCGCCCGGGTTGGTGCTAGGCGCAGGCCCAGAAATGACCATTGACGCCCGGGAGACTACCTTTTCCACCCGACGCTATGCCCCAACAGCTCGATCGGCCCGGTGCTACGCGCTGGCACCATGCCCCTAGCAGCACTTCAAAAATTTTGCCAAAGACCTTCGAAATCAAGTTTTTCGGCCTCTAAAAAGCTTCTACAATTTAATACAAGGTTGGTTAACATTTTTTCCTTCTCCCAAGTATTATTTATCAGAGAGGTCATCCGTGGTTAGAATTGACCAAAACCGTAGACTATGCAAAAATAAATTGTTATGTCTTTGAACTAGGTTTTATAAGAAGAATTGGTTTTTAATACAAAGAGGGGAATGAGTGACTATAAGCCTAACCTCTACCACCAAGTACAAGCTTTGAAAGTTGTCTTCACCTTAGCTTTCCTCTTTGCAAAATTTTGACCTACACCACTTATTTTACTCCAAATACCCTAAATAAAAACTCAAGGTTCCTTCTGATGTTTGGATCAGCCATCATGTTAGAGAGAGATAGTCACACCAGTGGTGATGAGAGTCACACTCCCACCAAGCCAAAACATCATGAAGGAAAAGCTAAAAGGTTTGAGCCCCTAGACACCACTCCAATTACTTCCTCTCCTATGATCCTTTCATACTTCCAGGATGTAGGGTGCTACAATTTTTGTGAGAAGGTCAAGCAAGTCAAATATCATCCAGACTTAACTATATTGTTTGCTTGTAGCCTAAAAAACCACCAAGTTAATATATCAGGGGTCCAATTTGATCTTTCATCTGAAATCATTTCCAAGGAAACTGGTATACCAGACATTGGTGAGCTTTGGTTCAAACAAAAGAAATTGGATTTGGGTTATTATGGGCCTTATTTGAAACCCACCTATCAGCAAAAATGCAAGGCTATTTTTCCTTTTCCTTATTTGCTAGAGAGGTATGCAGCATTAATGAGGCAGATTATCAGTTTTTTCACATGTGAGGGAAGATACTCCCGGCTCTATTCACATCATATCAGGTTGCTGATGCATTTTACCAAAGTCAAGATGATGAACCTACCTTATTACCTCTTCTATAGTATTGATAAAATGGCCTTTGCTGTCAAGAGGAAAAGCTATGACCACCAAATGCCTAATCTCTTTCATCACTCCCAGATCAAGATGATTGTCATATACCAGCTAGAGAGACAAGGTATATCTTGGAAGACCTTCATCTCACATGATGTGTTTACAGACCTCGGGGCCTTCATCCAGCAGAGCTTGCCTTCCACTTCACAACCATCTACCTCCACACATCCATCATCTCCCCATGTGCCTTCTCCACAAATAATTTCACCTATTACCTCCTCCCCTAAATTACCAAGTGAAGGGGCTAACAGTAGCCCTAGTGAAGGGAAAATAGGAGGCAATAGTGAGGAAGAAGATGAGACAGATAATGATGAACAAGGAGAGGGCAGTGAAGAAGAAGTTGATGATGAAGAAGAAGAGGATGAAGATGAAGAAGAAGAAGAGTATGAAAATTATGAACATGATGATGAAGAGGAGTATGTCCAAGAAGAAAACAGCGATGACCAAGAGTAGCAAGATGATGAAGGGGAAAAAAAAGATGAAACCATTGATGGCGGCCACAAGGATGAAAACAGTGAACATGATGATGAAGAGGAAGATAAAAATGATGAGGAAGAGGAAAACAGTGAAGAAGGAGAACAACCAGATGAGGAGCGTAGCTATCTAAGTGCCCAAGACATTCTAAGAGAGAGTCATGACAGTCATGATAGCTGTCATGAATGTCTTGGAAAAAATTAGTCCATAGAAGACATAGGAAAAGCAGAGCAGACTAAAGGACAAAATGATGACAACATTTCCTTTGAGACTCCCATGATTGCCCCTCCCTCATGCACTTATCATAGAGGGAAAAGGGGTGTGTTTGCTGCCTCTAAAAGGAAAATGGCCACCTCCTCACAAAATACCAAAGCTTCGAACAAAGGTAAAGAAAAAATGAAGAGTGTTGAGAAAAAGGCACCAGTCAGGAGAAGCAAAATGATCAAAAAGGTTTCTCAAGGCCCTCTCTTTGTTGATTTAGATAGTGATAATGAGGACCAAGGGATAAATACAAAATTGCTCCTCCTAGAAAAAGATGCCCAACTTCAAGAATGGGAAAAGGATTTTGAAAGGGCACAAAGGATCATCTACTATTATAAACAGAAGCACAAACATTTCAAAGAGGTGAAGAGGGGCCTTGCCTTGCAAAAAAAATGGTCAAACAATATGCAAGGAAGAGCATGATTGCCAATGCCAAATTGAAGCAAGCCCTCCTAGAGATAGAAGAGCTAAAAAGGCCCAAAGTTCATGACAGCCTCCGGATCTTGGCTGATGCTTCTCAGCAGGTGCCTAAAACCCCTTGAGGGGTCTACACACCAATTTTGAAAAAAATCCGGATTTTTTTTTTTCCAAATTTTCGCCCTTAGGAGTGCAATACCCTAGGCGCTACGCTCTTTTTTGGGGCATAATAAGCTGCTAAAGTTTACATTTTTGGGTTTTTCATGTCACCATATGTCTACCCAAAACATTTTATGTCAATTGGAGCATTTTTTCCCCCTCAAAAGGTCAAAAACACCTAAAAAATGACCTTTTTGCCTCCTTTTCAGGCCTGGCGCTGCGCGTTGAGTAGTCATGGGATATTGGATTTTTGAATAGTTAAATGGAATCCATTCAGAACCAATCAAGTATTTCTAGAAATTAGTCTCTTCAATATTTCCAACAAGCCATCACGGGTCAAAATCTGATGCCAGGAAGGGGTCCAAAAATCAGTTGCAACAGACCCCAATTTTTGCTGATATGGAGCTACGCACAGAGATAGCTTTTTGCCAAAAAGTCAACAAAAGACACTAATTAATGGCAAATTGGTTTTTTAATATTTTCTTGGAAAAAACACTCCTGATTTGATTGGGGATTTATGTTTTGGTGTGTTTAATTTATTTTCTTATCTCTTATGTGTCTTGGGCCTTGCATGGTAATTAAGCGCATTTATGACATTTATGGCTGAATTAGGGTTTCTAGAAGCCTCTTAGGGTTTCCACCTCCTCATTTTCTCCATAAATAGAGCATGGGGCTCTTGTATGTTTGGTTTGATTTTGATGACTTATGCTGAAGTAATACATAGTCCCTTGAAGCCTTTGATGAGAAATTGATGTCTTGGAGCTTATGCATGATCTGATTTACTTGTTGATGGAGAAGGACTGTTGCAAGATCCATAGGCATGGTTGATGGTGAAGTTTTCTCTTGTTAATGTTTTCTAAGTTTCTCATATGTTTTCCATCCATCTATGCTGCAGTAGGACAAAACATTTAGACTAAGATATGTTTGTTGATGGCACCTTAGATCTGTTTGTTTCCTTCATTGTCTTAATGTTTTCTTCTGCTAAGACATGTTAGGGAATTCATCTCTTGCTCTCTAATAAGTTTTTGGCTTGTCTATTTTCTTGAATGATTTATATCAGTTAGTATCAATTATTATTTATGGCTAGCCCTGCATATTGTTACCTCTGAAATACTCTATTCTTGAAATAGTCTTTGAAGCAACTTTTCCTATAGTTTTTCAAATAATTCTGTCTTAACCATGCTCTTTGCCTTTACTTAGCTAAAATTGTCTCAAGCAACTTTCATAGCTGTCACTGTGGGTGTTAGGCTTTTCTCTCCTTCTATGGTTACAGTTACTTGTGCAAATTTAAATGTTTTTTCCTACTCTTGATGATAAAATCCATGAAAGATTAAATGAGTTTTTGCCTTTCTATGTTTTATCTGAATGTTGTCTTGGTTGATTATCTGCTTTCAGTCCGAAATAAAATGGATTAAGTGTTGCTAGACCCTTTGACTCTGTTTCTATGCTTATAAATATTTTAACTCTCTCAATTTACAAGTATATAAAGGATTCAGTTTCTGCCCTTTATTAGCTTGTTGTTCTCAAGTTTAATGTCAATCTCATGATCCTTCACAACCTTAAAGATCCACCAACCAAGTTAAATTTCCTTGCAAATGCTCTTGAAACCATTGATGAACTCATTCATGACCTTGTTTGACTCCATTGCCCAATGACTTAACAATATTCCTTTTTTTTTATCTAAACCTATCTGAGCATCATACCCAACCAAAAACAATCAAAATACCTTGCACTTAACATCTAGCCTAAAATCAACCCTAATCAGCAAACAAGTTCACATCTTTGCACCTACTAGAGAGATCCCTCTCTGAATCCAGGAAGGCTAGGTCCTAGGATTCCAAAGCTCGGTTTGATGTTACCCTCTACCTTTGTATCTCAATCAAACTAGCAAATTACGGGGAGCTAACATAATGGCGATCACGGTGGGACAAAGTTCATAGTAGCCTGACAAACTCTTATAGACTCATATCCATCCGTAGTTTGACTTAAAAGCCAACCTATAGCCAAAGTAGAAACTAATTATTTCACCATCCTAGCAAGATGATGACTTAGCTAGGGGATACTCATTAACCTTAAGGCTGCATAAAGAAACTAAAAAAACCAAAACTACTCCCTAGATTGGTTTTGTATCAAGAATTTGGTGGTGGACCATTATATACATATCTTCAAATATTTCAAAAAATCCACCTGGTTACTCCACTAGCCTCCAGTAGGCCTTTTTTTCACCCCACTAGTCCAATAGGTTGTTCTAGGATTGTGTCAAATCAGTCCAAAATAGTTTTTAAGGCCTAGTTATACCTTGTGTGAATAAAGATATCTAGCTTCACAAAGGATCAATACCAGATCACACCCAGACCCAAATCCTCCTACTATAGTTGATAACCCAGAAAATATTTTGTGGAAAACTTCTAAAGCTGGAAAATCACCCACTGTTGGGACCATTCATAGAGCAAGTTCTGCACCAGAACACCTTACAGTTCCATAAGATCCTCAGTTTTACTTGCACCATACCAAGAATTTATTTAGGACCAAGTCACAAAGTAGGGTTGACCAAGCTGACTTTGAGCCCATAGATTTGCAGCAAAGCTCCAGTAGAGATGCTTCTCTTTTGACTCCACCTGATTTTCAGCTTCTCTGTCACTTCAGCCCTTTTCATCTCAAATCTACTCAGAATCAGTCTTCCAGTTCAAGTACCTCAGCTACACCCATCCATACCACTAGTGTGCAAACCACCTCACTCCATCCTCCTCCACTTCTCAAAAATCCTCCCCTTGTAAATCATTATTTGTTTCCTTTCCCTCCCATCATGGCAGCTTGGTATGCTCCACTAGCTCTACAACAACCACTATTACCTTTGCCAAATGACTATCAGTCCAAAATCCCCCACTTCTTAGGGACTGAATCCATCACTGCTCAAAAACATGTAGATAGAATTAATGATGCTTTTGACTACATGGAGATAGAAGAAGAAACCATAAAAATGAGGATTTTTGCTCAGAGCCTAGGGGGAGAACCCAAGAAATGGTTTAAAGATTCTTTATTAAGTATACCCATGCTCAATCAAAAATACATCATATCTAAAGTACAGAATAGATCCAAAATGTATACAAGTATAGTTGAACTGAAAGTACACAATGAATCATCTGAGCATGGCCCGGAAGTACAAGTCATAATCAATGTCGAAGTATCACATATAGAAAGTTGATCAATGATGCTGAAACTGGATGTCTGATCATACAAGTAACTGAATCTCCAAGTACCAAATCATAAAAGGTGGAATAAATGGTACAATCATGCAACTCGGAGCCAACATATAGGATGTTGCTGTACTGACACTGCAACATATAAGGGTGAACGACATCACTGGCAGAAACTGAATGGACTGTCAAAAGTGAACCGAGAAATGCTGATGCAACCCGAGGTCTTCACCGATCACTATGGCACAATTCTACACAATGGGAATAAATGAGCTGAAGTCGACCATGTGAGAAATCGTTGGATTACCGGTCAATGATGTATACCGTTAACCAACGCGAGACAACCCACCGATAATGAAAATGAGTGTCAAGGTGCCCCAGTACAAACTAACAAGTGCGAATGAATGAGTTGAAGTCGAACACTTGAAAGAATCTACCAATCAGGAGGCAATGATGAATCCCCACTGTCGATAGCGAAGAGTCTGCCACTGATGACTGCAAACCCTAAGGTACTGACAAAAAGAATCTAGACCTTATTCCCAGAGCAATGAGTCGGAGTCGATGGGAAAAGATCTGCTGGAAGGAAGGCATTAAGGCATCCCACATCAGTCCAGCGCGAGTGTAACCTGCAGGCCAAGATTTGGAAGGAATCGGACGAAGTAGAGTGACGGAACCAAAACCGAAGTACGTTTCCAACATGCACAAGATGAAGCTAGCACACGGAAGAAACCCTCTGAACCAACCAATAATGAAAGCTGACACAGAGGCGAGAAATCCACCGATAGGGTCAAATGGAAATCAAGGTACTGCACGAATCCCAAGTGTGATAATGTATGTTGACGTCGAACACAGGGGAAACCACTCAGTCAAAGACCCATAATGATGATCAAATTCTAAGCACAAGGTCACCTATCAATGATGGAAATAGGGCCAGGGTGCAGCTCTAGGTTTGCTCTCAGAGCAATGTGTCGTAGTCGATAAGAGACAAACCCGCCAGCAAGAAGTCAATGGAGACCTTCTTAAACCAGCACGAGCAGAAGACCAAAACATCTGATGTGATAGAACAAGATACTGACAAGACCGGGAAGGCCGACTGAATAATGAGTCAAGAGACACCGCAGAATGGCCGACTCTGGTTAGACTTCCCTTGAACAAAATCATGACTCGTGATGACCATGGCAGTAAAAAGTGACACTGTATAAGTCTGTTATGCAGGAGGCAAAACAAACTCTCCATATGATTGGAAGAGATAACCAACCGGGGGAGAACTGACCAGTGAAACAAGGCAAAGGCTGAACCTAGGTCAAAAACTAAAACCATCCCAAATGGAGGAAATATATAAGTGTATGTGCTTTGTTCAAGGGCGACAAACTGACACTGTACTGCCATCAAATTACGAAGTTATATCCCATTCCCGCTCTTTTTGTTATATTTGATTTTTTTGTCTTTTTCATATAATAAGCCTGAAAAAGAATAAAAGAATGCTATAGTACAATGGATAGAACGAGTATCAAGAAACATATGCACTAGTTCCTGGGATAGGAACAATCCTATGCTCAATGCAAGGTGGCGGAAACTGGTAAGCGATACTCAGAGGAATGTTCCATCCATGGGTAAAAGGGTGTCAAGTCGCGATAGCTAAGTGCATGCAATGGTTAACTTGTACAGACAGTCAAGGTCAAAAGTTGGCTTAAACATTGAGTCCAAAATGAAGCCGGCTAAAGGCCAGGATAAACAAGTAGCCAATATGCAATGCAGTAATACAACTCAACAACACCAGGGAGCCTCCAGGGTAATAGCCAGAAAAAAGAAAAAAAAAATGATAGTGAGGAAGAAGAAGAATGAAGCTTCAACACATAAGTCATGGCGGGACTAATGAGGACTCCCGAGCCTACATAAAACATAGAGTGATAGCGAGGAACTAACTAGGAAGCCCATGTAAAGGAAGGCTCTACCACCAAGTCATGATTAAATAATCGGCGAGTGAAATGGGTGTAATACTCATGACCTGATGGGATCGACCCTATGGCAAGTGATCAGAATGGAGGCTAGTATGCAAAATACAACGGAAAGTGGATTCCCTAACCTATATGCCAGTGAAGATCATATACCTCCCATGACGGGTCAGCAGTCATGGATCAAAAACCGGAAAAAAATCTCGAGTTCATCAAAATGTACCTGAAAATATACCAATCTGGGAACTTCCAAGCATCTGGGTTATGTAGCTTAAGATAGATTGAAAAAATAAGCATAAAAAATTTTTGCAAAAAAAATTCAATTTTGGGCATAAATACACAAGTTACCTCATATTTGGTTCATTGTTACATTGCTGATTTGGGAAAAACTGCTCTGGAGAAAAAGCCTCTTTCGTAAAAATAGGAGCAATCGACCGTCAAACTTCACCGAATTTGTTAGGTAAGCTCTTAATTCATCCTTGTTATTCACTTCGTCTGTTCATAAGTTAAAAATTAGGAATTTTCACCGTAGAACCATTTGTTTAAAATCACGGGTTTGCGCATACGCGGGTTTATAATGACCAAGTCACGTATATACGCGACTGTGCACAAAGAAAGTCGCGTATGCGCAACCCAAAATGAAAAAACGCGTATCTAATGAACAAATTATTGAATTTTTACAGGATGACTATATCTTGGAGAGAGCTTGAGCACAGTGCCATTGACAATGAAGTCATGCAGGACCAACTACCACTAAATATTCTCCGAAATTGTGGATTTCTCAAGTTTTTCAAAATACCAAATATGAAGAGTAATGTCCGGTTGCACGAAATTCTTGTGAACTATTGGGAACCGGAAGAAGAATGCTTCATAATAGATCAAATGCCCATACGCATCGAGGTGGAAGATATCTATTTTATTACTGGACTCTCCCAGAGGGGGGAGCCAATAGACTTGCATGGTAAGCCTTTGGGAGGGCTAACCGTGGAAGATTACGTCCACATCTACTGCGTAGAGGGATCTAAGAAAGTTGGAACTCAAATTTCTATCAAAGATTTAAGAGACTTGCACATGAAAATTCTCCTTTTTACCATTGGCAGGGTAGCGGGATCTGCTTCCCTACACGAGGCATCTAGGACTCAAATGAGTATAGCAGTAGAATGCTTAACTCATTTATATGATTGATGCACAACTCTACTGATGAACATGAAGCAACAATTGACTTCTATCCGAAAATTAAAGAAAATTTTTTTTGGATATGGTACAATCTTGATGAAATTTTTCTTCGAGAAGATTCCTGGGCTGAGACCCAAAGTAATCTCTTCTATCAGCAACCCGAGAGACCCAAGAATTGCCCGATGGGCTGACTTGATGAAGAGATTCGGGGGAAGTGAAGTTCCCCGAACCACTTGGGATGATGTGTTCTTCCAATGGTGGGGAGAACAAATCATCTATGTGGAAGACTATCCCTATGCCGGGATGGATTTTCATGGCAATCTAGACCTTGTCCTTCCACCAGGCGCCGCATGGGGCACAGTCGGTAAGTTTGCAATTTTTTGACTTATATAATTTTTTGGATTTTTTCAATATATGTGAAAAAATGTGGAAAACAAACATGTTTTTGATTGGATTCAAAATGACTTACAATTTTATAATGATCATGATACAGATATTGGACCAGTTCGACCTGAGGGTTACCCACGACATAAGCGTCGCAGAGGCGAGGCGGATACAGTAGATCCAGACAGGACCCTCCAGGCTGTACAGAGGAACTTGGAGGGATTAACCCGCCAAGTACCTATGGCTGCAGTAGAAGATCTGCCTGAAGCCATCCAGAGACAGGTAGTAGGAGTACCCCGTGACTGGGTATGGTTATTCCGCCGAGTTGCCACCGCGATTGTGTTCTATAGGAACACAACTTCTGGGCAGGGACCTCAGGAGTAGACATACCAGATGACTGTATATTTTTTGAGACTGAACATGATCGGGCATAAGCCCAATTTTTGTATGACTTATGAATCCAAATTTTGTATAGTTTTTTGAACATTCTGATGATATATATACAGTGATTATTTGTTGTGATGTGACAAATGTATAAAAATGTATGATGTTTTTTATGATTAAATTTTTATTATATGGAATGATTAATATGCCAATCAATTGCTTGATTAGCTAATGAGTTTGCCATCCAATTGTCAGCTCGAGGAATATGAATGAAAGTTAAAAATTGAAATGATCTTTGTAACAAACGTACCCTCAAGAACAACTGGAGGAAAAATGGATCTCGAACCCAATAAGTATTATTCAACTGCGACACCACCAGCTGGGAGTCCAAGAAAACTACCAACGAATCAACACCCAAAGATATCGCCTCCGAGAGTAGATAAATAACTGCAGTGTATTATGCTATATTATTGGTAGCAGGACCAATGCAGACTCCTCTTGATACTAACAGCTGACCGGATGGATGATGAAGCACCCAAGCCGCGGAAGTCAAGTTCCGGGTGTGTCTACTAGCACCATCAGCGAAACCAAAATGACTCATGACATCCGACACAACTTGCCAAAGCAGATCAAAAACATCACCATCCCATCAAAGATCGAAAAACCAGATATGTACAAAGTAAAACTACTATATACAAAAGCAAAATGTCAGGCCGAAGCCTAGGCATAATACTTTTTCAAATAGAGCCCATTTCTGGGCTCTGGCAACTCGTTTCCTTCAAAATCAACCAAGGTATATGCTCCTTTTTTAAGGACTTTTTAACGATGAAGGGGCCATATCACATAAACTTAAACTTTCCTGCCCCCAGGGCATCTTTTTCTTTGGCATAGACCAAAACTAGGTCACCTTCAGAAAAAACCCTAGGTTTGACCGCTTTATCATACTGAACTTTAACTCGGTTTTTATGTGCTTCATTCATCGTGGCGGCATCCCGACGCTGCTCATCAAGATGTTCCAGACGAAGGAGACGTTCTTCAAGACTAGAAGTGTCAGGAAGAATTTCAATAGCTAACTTAAGAGAAGGAATCTCACATTCAATGGGAAATACTGATTCCAACCCGTAGACTAGCTGAAACGGAGTAAAGCCAGTTGCAGTTTTCACTGACGTCCTGTATGCCCAAAGTGCAGGATATAGCATAATATGTCAGTTGGATCGAGCTTTATTTATTGTCCTTTGAAGAATTGTCTTCAAGGATTTATTCACGGCTTCCACTTTCCCATTGGCTTGAGGATAATACGGAGATGAATGCTCCTACCGGAAACCTAATTTTAGAGGCAACTCAGCCATCATGCTATTCTGAAAATGACTGCCATGATCAGTGACAATCTCTCTAGGAATACCAAAACGAGCAATAACCTGGTTGAAAAGAAAAAGAGTTGCAGTCTCACCATCATTCCCAAAATTAGGCATAGCCTCGACCCACTTCGTAAAGTAGTCTACTGCTACAATAATATACTTGTGACCTTTAGCCTAAGGCGGGTTACAAGTAGTATAATCAATACCCCACTTTGTAAAGGGACCGACAGTAATGACTGGAAAAAGCGGAGGTGGATGAGCACGCATTTTTCGAGTATAAACTTGACATGGATGGCACTTTTTGACCGACTCCATACAATCTTTGAAAATCGAAGGCCAAAAGTACCTAGCACGCAAGATCTTTTGGGTTGTAGCAAGCCCAGATAAATGACCACCACAAGCTCCACTGTGGCAATCATTCAGCACAACCTTAGCTTCTTTGAGAGATAAGCAGCGTCTCAGGATTGAATCAACCCCTCGACGCTATAAAGCATCACCAATGATCAAGTAATTCTTAGCCAAGTGACGCAACTTACGAGGCTCATCTTTCGAAAAAGTAGAGGGAAACTTCGTAGTCTGGAGATACACAATTATATCTCCATACCAAGGATCCTGTGGAGAGATAAGAAACAAATGTTCATCCGGGAAGGATTCATCATAGACTATCTCATCCCCACAGGGCAACTCGGAGATCAATTCCGCGAAAACCAATGATTTCTTGGACTTGGCAGACATAAAATCAAGATCAAATTCCTGCAAAATCACAATCCATCTATTGTATTTGCCCCCAATCACTCGCCTACTGAGAACAAACTGAAATGGATTGGCTGCTGCCAAAACATAAGTTTTTCGTAGAAGAATGTAATGCCGGAGTCGCTGCACAGCATGAACAGCTGCTAAAGCTAACTTTTCTATCGGAGTATACCGAAGTTCAGGTCCTATCAATCCTCGACGAAGATAGTATATAACATGCTCTGCAAGAGCATCATGCTCCTGAACCAGAACCATACCAATGGTATATTCTGCTGCTGCAAGATACAAAAGGAAATCCCTGCTATAATCAGGTGGACTCAATAAAGGAGCAGAGGTCAATGCTTTTTTCAAAGAATCGAATGAGCGTTGAGCGAAGTCATCCCAAAAAAATGGAACTCCCTTCTTCAACAATCTCATAAATCCCTTGTTAACTTCAGCATAATTTACGATAAATCTTCGAAGAAAATTAGCCTTTCCTTGTAGACTTTGAAGTTGACGAATAGAGGACGGGGGAGGCAACCGAAGTATTGCCTCAACCTTGAAGGGATCTACCCTAATCCCTTCCCTAGACACAATGAATCCCAATAACCGACCGGATGTAACCGTGAAAACGCACTTGTTCAGATTCAACCTAATCTTGTAGAAACGACATCGTTCAAATACTTGACGGAGGTGAGCAGGATGATCCATTCTCTTTCGAGAATGAGTAGCTAAATCATCCAAATATGCCTCGATAATCTATTTGATGTCGTGGAAGGCGTATGACATGGCCCGCTGAAACGTAGCCCCAACATTTTTAAGACCAAAAGGCATCTTCTTGTAAGCAAAAGTATCCCAAGGACAAATAAAGGCAGTCTTATGCTGATCTTCAGGATGGATAGTAATCTGATTATATCTGGAGAAACCGTCCATGAAGGAGAAAATTTCGTTACCGGCACACTCATCGATGATCTAATCTATAAATGGTGTGGGGTAATTATCTCTAGGACATGCTTTATTAAGCTATCTGAAATCAATGCAAACTCGAATTGTTTCTTTTTTTTTATCTATGGGAATAGGGTTTGAAACCCATTCAGTCAAAGGAATAGGGAAAATGAATCTTGCCTTGAGCAACTTCTCCACCTCGGCTTTGATAGCTGCTGCCTTCCTAGGATTGACCGGACGAAGTTTTTACCTCACCGGCTTAGCGTTTCCATAAGTCTTGATCTCATGCTGGACAATAGATGGATCTATACCAGGTATTTCCTAATAAGACCAAGCGAATACATCCCTATACTCTTTAAAGAGATCGGTGTAAATTTGAATCTCTTCAGAGGAACATTCAGCTCCGATGAAGAAATTCTCAATAACATTGGGATCCCTGGAAATGTTCACCGGGATAGTTGGAGAAATCACAGCCATGTTCCCTTCAACATATACCTATGTTGGTGCTAAAGGGTTCAGGACTGGGCAAACAGGACCAGGAGACGGAGGACTTGGAAAACTTGATTCGACTTCGCTCAAATCAGGTAAAAAGTAAGACCGATGATGCAAATTATCCCACGGTCTATCTATACTAGTCATAGCTTCTAGGATGGCCTCTTTAGATGGAAGAGTGGTATCAAGGCAATCTGGGGTAGAAGAAGAACTAAGTGTCCAAGTCGGAGCCACATCTCCATCCAACTCTTCCGGTGAAAGAGGAGCTGGAATGGATTCTGCAGAGTCAACAATAGACTGATAAGAAATCTCAGCTGCAGACATTGGAAATGCCATTCCACCCACTTTACCTTCCGCTAATGTGGCAGTAGGGGAAGGTAAGGTCCAAGGGTCCGAAAAATAATGAGTTCTGAAGAACTCTCTTCGAAGAGGAGCCCTGGAGGATGAAATTTCATTTATATGAACCGTAGGAGGTGGAATATCAAAATTACCCATCAAGGAAGAATACATTCCAACCCCTAAATTCCCAATAGGCGCCTTGGTAATATCCAACATTGGAATAGTTGAGTCAGTAGATGCATTCGGGTCTATAGGAGGACAGTCCAGTTGATCCACTGTAACAATCCTCCCTTCGTGAGGGAAAAAAATAATCTGAAACAATGAAGATGCAATGGCATCCATCTCATAAATCCATTTTCTCCCCAACAGAAGGTTGTAGTCCAAGCTTGCATCAACTATCTCAACCTCTATATTTACAGTTTTCCCCCCAACATAGATAGGCAAAGTTGGGACAATACCATGTAGTCTGTGAGAATGACCGTCAAACACAGTCAGAAGAGTAGCAGAGGGAAAAACTGCGGGATATCCAATTCCCTTCCAGCATGTGAGAGACATCACACATGTGGAAGCACCCTCATCAACGACCGTTCGAAAAATATTGCATTTTCGATATGACGATTTAATATGAAAATCCATATGATGAGGGAGTCTCTTTTTAAAATTAGACATATCAAATGTAATCATAAAAGAGTTCTTTGGATCAACAGCCCCAATGGCAGTAAGCAGAGTGCTGCGCTGAGAAGGACAAGACTGGAGCACCTCAAGAGCCAACATGGCACAAGGACTCTGCGCCAGATATTCCACAATAGAGTAGTTCTGGGTAGCCCTAGCATTTGGATTAATCTTCGTATGCTTAGTAGATGCTTTTGGCATCCGAGGTATAGGCTCAACAGTAGGCCTGGTAATATGAAGCGGCTCAGTAGCATCGGGAGCACCCTTAGCTTTCGAAGACTCTTCTTCACCATAATCACGGGATCTTGTGGCGACATCCACGTGAGCATTCATCATGTATATGTTTGACGGAATTTCCCCTTCCTGGGTGCCCCCAGAGGAAGCCCCAGTATTTTGATTCGCGCCAAAAACTAGCTGTTTCCCTTGGGGAAAAGGGTTTGTCAACACAACCTGGGAACTGGAAGAACCCTGCTGAGCTAACAAGCGCTGCGCATCTTGAATTTTAGGGCAAAGGTGAATAAGATGGTCTCCAACACACAACTTGCATGGAAACTTCACTTTCTTTTTATCCTTTGGACCCTCACCAACATGCTCGTTGGCTTTATTTGCATTACCCTTCCCATTCTTGTCCTTTTTCTTATTATTCTATCCCTTCTTCTTCCCTTCAGATTTTTGATTTCCTTTGGGATCGAAATTTTGGACGGAATTTACCGAAAAATATTGGGAAAGTGATGACTCAGCAGGCACAGCCTGACCAGAAGGAGCAGATTGTATAGAAAATTGCTGCAATTGAGTAAGAAGGTTAGCTGCACCACTATTTATCGACCCAATAAGTCCATCACCATGAGGACCAGGCTTAGTCTTGGATAAATCTAATTTGGAGCGAGGAGCATTGGGAAAATATTTATGAAGGACTCCAGACTGAGAATATATCAGTTCCAGCTGCTGGGCCCTAAAAATAGCCTGTTCCTCAAAAAATACCCCAGACAGGGATACATCTTTAGAAATATCTGACTGCAGAGATTTCAAAAACCATTCCAAAAGGAATTCTCCTGGAATATGAGCTTTAATAAGCCTCTTCCTTCCCCACCATTTCTGAATATGGTTGTTGAGTCTCAAAAGTGTTTTCCATATTCATACATATTTCCATTATGTCATAACCATTTATCTCTTATTTCATAGCCATTTGACCTAAAACCCTACATCAAGTAACCATTTTCATAAATATATGGGTTAGGATCCTTGTTTTCCAAAGTTATTTATTTTATGTATTTTAAGTGAATTTATGATTAGAAACTAGAAAATTAACATAGTTTCATATATCTATATATGTGTTATAAGTTTTGTGACATGTGTAGGTCAAAAGGAGACTTCTAGAAGACCCTTATGTGGCACTCTAAGGTCAAATTCGAATTTGGTTGGAGAAGATTATGGGATCAAGAGGATATTTGTCTCACTTCCTTGTTGTATTGAAACTCTAAGAGGATATGTGTCTCATTCCTCAAGTTGTGTTGAAACTCTAGAAAGACATGTGTCTTATCATTTCCTATTTTGATTATAACTCTAGAGATGGAGGGAGAGATTCATGGACTCCCATTAATGAGATAAATTCTCATCTTTTGTATAAATAGGAGAAGCTTTCTCCTATCATGGGTAATGAGGAAGTAATAAGGAAGTAGATTTGTAACAAAGCTTAAGATGGAATGGGATGTAGATTTGTGAAGTTTTTCAATAAATAAGTTCCTTGATGGTGTTTTGATTACAATTTTAAGGAGCTAAGGACTACACCAAATTGGTAGCAGAGGGCCCCTGCTATCCAATGAGGCTTCTACATGTTTTCTAGATAAGTTGCTTTCAATTTTGTTTTGTCATATTTCCTTACTTAGATTGCTTTCTGAAATCATAGCTTTTAGCATAATTTTTCATGGCAGCCCGGGCATTTGCACATAGTTTTACTAACATCAACTCTCTTCTGAAATAATTACGTCCCTTTATGATTTTTTTCCCCTGAACAACAATTTCTACGTTTTATTATGTACCTTCAGTCCACATTTCATAGTAGTTGTTTGAATGTAGATTTCCTCAGTGGTTTTAGGATCTCAGCCATAAGCCGGACTAATGGCGGGGATTGAAGGATGAGTGTGTAGTTTGATATTAGTTTACTTTTCTGCAAGTTAGATATATTAAATTGCTCATGTCATTTTCAGTTACCTCCGAAAGCCATAGCTAGACTAATGGCGAGGGATTGAAGTATGAGTGTGTAGTTTGATATTAGTTTACTTTTCTGCAAGTTAGATATATTAAATTTCTCATGTCATTTTCAGTTACCTCGAAAGCCATAGCTGGACTAATGGTGAGGGATTGAAGTATGAGTGTGTAGTTTGATATTAGCTTATTTTTTTGCAAATTAGATATCAAATTGCTCAGGTTGTTTATGATTACCTCCGAAAGCCATAGCTAGACTAATGGTGAGGGGTCAGAATATGAGTTGATGTAATTTGATTTTAGTTTTACTTTACTCGCAATATTTTCTTTGAGTACAGTTTCTTTTGTGTTTAGATAGCAGCAAGGATAATGGTTTTCATGATCAATAGTTCATTGTTTGTTTAATTAGAATAGTGACACATTTTCATTTCCTTTTAATTTTGTCATTGTATGTTTCAAAATCCTTTTGAAGTTTGAAGTTTGGTAAATCATTATAAAGGACATCATTGCCTTGAATATTCATAATCATACTTGTCTTTTAGAATTTCCATCTCACATTAGGAAACCAACCAAGATCAATAAAAATCCAAAAACGACAAAAAGTAAGAGATAGGTTATCTTGCACATATAGTGCACCACACTTCGTCAGCTGACGAATCCATGGTTGATAATTTATGTTAGCAATTTAGGACACACTAAATTGACCAACATTTTGGCGCCATTGCCGGGGATCGAACCCGGGTCACCCGCGTGACAGGCGGGAATACTCACCACTATACTACAACGACATTTTGGCGAGTATCTCTTAGTTGTGTTGAAACTCTAGAAAGACATGTGTCTTATCATTTCCTATTTTGATTATAACTCTAGAGATGGACGGAGAGATTCATGGACTCCCATTAATGAGATAACTCCTCATATTTTGTATAAATAGGAGAAGCTTTCTCCTATCATGGATAATGAGGAAGTAATGAGGAAGTAGAATTGTAACAAAGCTTAAGATGGAATGGGATGTAGATTTGTGAAGTTTTTCAATAAAGAAGTTCCTTGATGGTGTTTTGATTAAAATTTTAAGGAGCTAAGGACTACACCAAATTGGTAGCAGAGGGCCCCTGCTATCCAAGGAGGCTTCTACATGTTTTCTAGATAAGTTGCTGTCAATTTTGTTTTGTCATATTTCCTTACTTAGATTGCTTTCTGAAATCATAGCTTTTAGCATAATTTTTCATGGCAGCCCGGGCATTTGCATATAATTTTATAATGACTAATGACATGAAATCCATCTTGTCCTTCTGCTAATTTACTTTTCTTAGTTTTTGTTTAATTCCAGCACTATTTGTTTATTTCAGTCTTGCACATTTGCTTTAGTAGTTAGATTTAGATATTAAGCTGCTCATGTCATTTTCAGTTACCTCCGAAAGATAGCTGGACTAATGGTGAGGGATTGAAGTATGAGTGTGTAGTTTGATATTAGTTTACTTTTCTGCAAGTTAGATATATTAAATTGCTCATGTCATTTTCAGTTACCTCCGAAAGCCATAACTGGACTAATGGCGAGGGATTGAAGTATGGGTATGTAGTTTGATATTAGTTTACTTTTCTGCAAGTTATATATATTAAATTGCTCATGTAATTTTCAGTTACCTCCGAAAGCCATAGCTGGACTAATGGTGAGGGATTGAACTATGAGTGTGTAGTTTGATATTAGTTTCTTTTTCTGCAAATTAGATATCAGATTGCTCAAGTTGTTTATGATTACCTCCGAAAGCCATAGCTAGACTAATGGTGAGGGGTCAGAATATGAGTTGATGTAATTTGATTTTAGTTTTACTTTACTTGCAATCTTTTCTTTGAGTAAAGTTTCTTTTGTGTTTAGACAGCAGCAAGGATAATGGTTTTCATGATCAATAGTTCATTGTTTATTTAATTAGAATAGTGACACATTTTCATTTCCTTTTAATTTTGTCATTGTATGTTTCAAAATCCTTTTGAAGTTTGAAGTTTGGTAAATCATTATAAAGGACATCATTGCTTTGAATATTCATAACCATACTTGTCTTTTAGAATTTCCATCTCACATTAGGAAACCAACCAAGATCAATAAAAATCCAAAAACGACAAAAAGTAAGAGATAAGTTATCTTGCACATATAGTGCGCCACACTTCGTCAGCTTACGAATCCCTGGTTGATAATTTATGTTAGCAATTTAGGACACACTAAATTGACCAAACATTTTGGTGCCGTTGCCGGGGAAGTGTAACTAGGTAGCCTTATTTCTTACATCTAAAAAAAAAATTAATAATTCTTGAGTATGCTCTCCTCCTGCACTTTGTGTGATTTGGAGGATCAGAAAAATGATTGTTATGTAAAAAAAAAATTTAATAATTCTTGAGTATGCTCTCCTTCTGCACTTTGTGTGATCTGGAGGATCAGAAAAAGAATTGTTATGTGAAAAAAAAAATAAAATAAATAAATAAACAAAATAAACTTCATCATTTCAATTGATTCAACAATTTAAAAAAAAAAATTGTTTTCATGAAAAACTTTGATTTCAATAAAATTGTTTTGTTTAATGAATATATATGTGTATTTTTAAATTTTTGAAAATATAACATACATAATTTTATTAAACAAATCAATTAAAAAAAAAAAAAATGAAATTGTTTTGTTACTAAGATATATATGTATAATTTTTTTTATTTTTGAAAATATATATATATATATAATTTTAATAACAAATCATTAAAAAAAAAAAACAAAAAATTCAATAAATTGTTTTGTTTAGTAAATTACATATGTATATTTTTAATTTTTCAAAATATAACATGTGTAATTTTATTAACAAAACAAATAAAAAAAAATCAAATCATTTTGCTTAGTAAAATATATATGTGTATTTTTAATTTTTTAAAATATAACATATAGTTTTATTAACAAAAAAAAATAAAATAAAAATTGAAAAACAAAAACAAACTATTCGTAGTCCCATTGCAAGGACGAACTAGACGAGCCTGGGCTCAAAGCAAAATCCTGTGAAGAGCTGAAGAGGAAACCTCTTCGTGACAAGGCATTTCTGAGACCATTTCCATGATCTCTGATTTGTGTCAAAAATAAGCAATGCAGAAGCACCATAGCTCTGAATAAGCTCATCAGTACCACTGCTGGAAACATCATCAAATTCCCCAAATCCTTGAAAGAATTTGTGAGGCCTTCGTGCAATCTCTCGCCATTCAAACCTGTCAAGTTCCCAAATTCCAATTCCTTTTATTATACCAAGCCTGTCAGCCTTGCCAATGCCGCCTACCATCACCAAACGCTCCTTCAAATTCATAAGATGGCCACATGTAAGAGAACAAGGCATTGAAATTGACAAAATTTTCAAAGAGGAAAAAACGTGCCTTGACTGAACTGAAGAATGCTCAGGATAATAACACTCTTTACATATGGCAATCAGCAAACCAGAAGTCGTATTTCATTCCCAGAAAAACGCAATTTTATTTGACACGTCAATTTGAAACACATTTTCTGAACGATTGAGGATGAATTTTGAAAATCCACGACATGGGTTTTTTCGCCAACATGGTCAATTAGATAACCTAGAAATCGTTTTACAAACTTTGTGGCGGTCTAGGAGAATTTCTCGGTTCTTTGAAGGCCATTTTTACCTGCCGCGTGAGGAAAAACGGTTTTTTGTTTGCACAGTGGAGAGTTTGAACGACACTTTGCTTGATTTCAGCCATAATTCGGTTTCCTGATCTCCAGGAAGAAGAATCCAAATTGAATACAAATTCTATCAACCTTGAGCAACGTGGATTCCAGATGATTATGATTCGCCTGAGACTGTTTGGAGATCATATTGTATTTGTTGAATTCGTAATGGCTAGAAGTGCCATACTTGCATTGAACTGTAGTGGTGCAATTGTGCCCAGACTCAATGAGCATCTTATTTATCCGATTATGGAGATCACTTAGGTATCACTATATCTACTGCTCATGAGCATACAAATGTGTTTCAAGATGAGACCTTAGAGTTATTGTGTTCATTTATTGAGACAGGAATATGTGCCAATCGAAATATCTTTTTATTATGTGAAAGGCAAGGATAAGCGACATTATGTGCATACAGTTTTGGGCATGAGAATTGTTCACTTCAATTGATATTTAATCAATATGATAGTTTCCACAATTTGTTTAACGAAAAAAAAAAAAATTTAAAAAGATTAAAATTGTTTTGTTTATTAAAATATGTATGTATATTTTTAAATTTTTGAAAATATATATATATATATATATATATATATAATTTTGTTTACAAATCATTTAAATAATAATAATAATAATAATAATAATAATTTCTCTTTTTCAATTTTGTTATTAAAAAAAATAAAAAAAATTGCATTTCTCTTTTGTTGTTAAAAAATAAATAAATAAATAAAATAAAATAAAAAATCAATAATTTTGAATCAATGAAATGAATAAGTTATTTGCTCACTTTTTCTTAAGGTATTGATTAATTTTGGACTGATGATGAAGGATGAATGGCTAACTTTTTATTCAAGATTTTTAGCTACAGAAACTGTCGGCATTCTGCAGCTAAAGTCCAATTCCGCAGCTGTTCTCCAATTCCGCAGCTAAAGTCCAATTCCGCAGTTGTTCTCCAATTCCGCAACTGAAAAACCTCATTGTTCAAATCAGCCTAACTTTCTCATACAAAATCAGATTTTGATGATTTAAGTATCGTTGGAAAGGTCTCAACAAGATCTACACAATGAGAAATCCATCATTAGAGTTTGAAATGGTAAATAATGAAATAAATTGCTGAAAAGAAGCAAAATTCAACTTGAGGCACTAATTCCAAAACATGTATAAATTCTTTTGATTTTTCCTTTGAGAACTTGTTTCATTAATACAAATTCTTAGTTTTGTGTGTAAATATCATAACTAGAGAGATTGATCACCTCTCTTCCTTTGATAATCTTACATTCTATTGCATAAGAAGTATTAGTTTTTTTTGCAGGTTCCAGGAGGAAAGACAAATGACTACAAGAGAATGGTGTCTCTCTAAGAGACTAATTTGTTTCATAAGAGGATGATCAGCAACAAAAGGAAATATGCTGATGCAAAATCAGATCCAAACACTTGAAAAACTTTCAGATACTATTGTCTCCATCACATCCATACCTCGTAATAAACCATTCACCTCATTTCACTTCATATTTTCCATTTACATTCACATCCACTTTCCATTTCTTTTTGTCCATACATAACCCACAAATAAAAGCAAGAGGCTCATTCACATGTTTATTGCCCATTTCCATTTCTACTCTCCATTGCCATCTGCCATTTTATTCTTCCATTTCTTGTCATTTTCATTCTGCAAATAAGCCCTGCTTCAATGCAAACTATTGAGTCTATAGTCCTTTGAGTCTAAGTTCTTTGTAAAACACCTTGAGGCTTGCATGCCTTAATGGCAAGTTCTCATGCTGACAAACAATGGGAATACATTAATGTCCCTTGTTCGTCAGATCTTCTAGGTGACTCGACATCAGCAAAATCATTCGTACCTAGCAAGATGTGTTTGGGCATCTTAACTCTCATTGTCATCAATGGTGAGAGTTCTCGTGTTGACTAGTGGCATCCATTAATGGCCACTAAGTCAACAATTTCCTACTATGTTCGACATCAAAACATCTTTTCACATAGTAGGAATTATGCCAATGAGTTTTGAAGACATGAAGACTATTATTTTCAGCATTTTGGAGCAGATTCAACAAGTTTTAGTAGAAGCAATAAAAGTCATCTTATCTCTTTATCCATGACTCCTCTTGTTCAGCCACTTGAAGAAGAATATAATCAAAATTTTGCAGCCACCACACATACACAACTCATCCACATTTAAGGTAAGTGAAGGTATGTTGTTTTCTAATTTTTAGTCATGTAATTCATTAGAATGCTAAAATTGTAACTTTAGAAAAATTCCCCTCCCTTTTTCACATTGTCATATCTTTAGTTTGGGGGAAGGGACATCATTTCAAATCCACATGTCATACACTATCACACATTTTCATTTCATTTCCACCCACATATATTTCCCAACCAACTATTGTTGCAACATGATCCAAAAGATTATATTCCTTGCAAATGATCAATTCATTGATGAAGTAATTGATTCTAAATGTTTTCATGAACTTTGATGCAACAAAGAAAATAAAGCATTGTTACACAAGAACCATTGCTCAAAAGAAAAAAGAAAAAAAATGGTTGTTACACAAGAACCAACCATTAAAAAAAAAAAAAAATTTGTTGCAATCAAATGTATTATACTTTGCCAAAAAGGAAAATATCAAGAAGCAAAGTTAGAATGAATCTATATCAGTCAAAACTCATAAAAGATCAACTCATGGACAAATGAATCATTGCAATAGTTGCATGAGGACATGCAACAACTTCAGTTGGGGGGTATGTTGAGTCTCAAAAGTGTTTTCCATATTCATACATATTTCCATTATGTCATAACCATTTAGCTCTTATTTCATAGCAATTTGACCTAAAACCCTACATCAAGTAACCATTTTCATAAATATATGGGTTAAGATCCTTGTTTTCCAAATTTATTTATTTTATGTATTTTAAGTGAATTTATGATTAGAAACTAGAAAATTAACATATTTTCATATATCTATATATGTGTTATGAGTTTTGTGACATGTGTAGGTCAAAAGGAGACTTCTAGAAGACCCTTATGTGGCACTCTAAGGCCAAATTCGAATTTGGTTGGAGAAGATTATGGGATCAAAAGGATATGTGTCTCACTTCCTTGTTGTATTGAAACTCTAGGAGGATATGTGTCTCATTCCTCAAGTTGTGTTAAAACTCTAGAAAGACATGTGTCTTATCATTTCCTATTTTGATTGTAACTCTAGAGATGGAGGGAGAGATTCATGGACTCCCATTAATAAGATAACTCCTCATATTTTGTATAAATAGGAGAAGCTTTCTCCTATCATGGGTAATGAGAAGGTAGTGAAAAAATAGTGAAAAATAGGAGAAGGAAAATAGAGAGTGTTTTGTAACAAATCTTAAGATGGAATGGGATGTAGATTTGTGAAGTTTTTCAATAAAGAAGTTCCTTGATGGTGTTTTGATTACAATTTTAAGGAGCTGAAGAAGGATTACACCAAATTGGTAGCAGAGGGCCCCTGCTATCCAAGGAGGCTTCTACATGTTTTCTAGACAAGTTGCTTTCAATTTTGTTTTGTCATATTTCCTTACTTAGATTGCTTTCTGAAATCATAGCTTTTAGCATAATTTTTCATGGCAGCCCGGGCATTTGCATATAATTTTATAATGACTAATGACATGGAATCCATCTTGTCCTTCTGCTAATTTACTTTTCTTAGTTTTTGTTTAATTCCAGCACTATTTGTTTATTTCAGTCTTGCACATTTGCTTTAGTAGTTAGATTTAGATATTAAGCTACTCATGTCATTTTCAGTTACCTCCAAAAGCCATAGCTGGACTAATGAAGAGGGATTGAAGTATGAGTGTGTAGTTTGATATTAGTTTACTTTTCTGCAAGTTAGATATATTAAATTGCTCATGTCATTTTCAGTTACCTCCGAAAGCCATAGCTGGACTAATGGCGAGGAATTGAAGTATAAGTGTGTAGTTTGATATTAGTTTACTTTTCTGCAAGTTAGATATATTAAATTTCTCATGTCATTTTCAGTTACCTCCGAAAGCCATAGCTATACTAATGGTGAGGGATTGAAGTATGAGTGTGTAGTTTAATATTAGTTTCTTTTTCCGCAAATTAGATATCAGATTGCTTAAGTTGTTTATGATTACCTCTGAAAGCCATAGCTAGACTAATGGTGAGGGGTTAGAATATGAGTTGATGTAATTTGATTTTAGTTTTACTTTACTTGCAATCTTTTCTTTGAGTACAGTTTCTTTTGTGTTTAGACAGCAGCAAGGATAATGGTTTTCATGATCAATAGTTCATTGTTTGTTTAATTAGAATAGTGACACATTTTCATTTCCTTTTAATTTTGTCATTGTATGTTTCAAAATCCTTTTGAAGTTTGAAGTTTGGTAAATCATTATAAAGGACATAATTGCCTTTTATATTCATAACCATACTTGTCTTTTAGAATTTTCATCTCACATTAGGAAACCAACCAAGATTAATAAAAATCCAAAAACGACAAAAAGTAAGAGATAGGTTATCTTGCACATATAGTGCACCACAATTCGTCAGCTTACGAATCCCTGGTTGATAATTTATGTTAGCAATTTAGGACACACTAAATTGACCAAACAATGGTCGGAAATGTGGGTTGCGTCGTCCTGCTTAAAATTAGCTAGGAGTTCAGTCCCGGCGTCATAACGGACAGGCAACTGGAAATGATTTAGAAATGTAACAGCCAGATCTCCAAATGTAGCAAAACTTCCCCCAGTTAACTCAATATACCACTTGGCAGCGTTTCCAGTTAAGGTGCATTGAAACAATATCAACCTAATCGAATCATCGATCAGGGAGTTAGATGAACACCATAAATGGAAAGTGGTGATGTGATTAGCCGGATCCTCTCCATTCTTGCCTTCAAACTTTGGAATGTCTAAAGTTAGTTTGGTCGGGACCGGAGGCCACCTAGGACTATACCGGATCGGATCATTCGTCAATTTCGACAGATCTGGCAAGTTTAACGTTGCCAGAAAAGGTAAACGAGGCAGAGCCTGAGGATTCCATCCTTGATGGGATGAATTCCCTACATTTTGAAAATAATACCCTGGATTTGATAAGGCACCAGGTTGAAACTCTGAGTTTGAGAAGTAAATGGAAAGGACCCTAAAGAAGGATTCGAACTAGGAATATGCCCTGTTCCGAAGGGGAACCCTTGAAAAGAAGCTGATCCACTAGCCATGGAAGACATGGGTGTAGATCCAGCTGCAGTAGCGGAAAAGGAAAATGAAGGAATCCCACTAGTGGGCATTCCAAAACAGAAGGGACCAGATTGAGAAGCTTGTGCTTGGGTGAAACCAAAGCCAAACACAGTAGTACTAGAAGCAATCGAAGATATAGCAATAGTGTCTCCTCCCTCTACAGAAGCAGGAGTCTGAATGCCTGCAGCACTCACAGCTGAAGCCGCGTTCTCAGTTGTGGCCATCAAAAGGTATGAATAATATGGAGGATCTTCTGGTCTTGTAGACTAAGGTCCGATGTACTGAACAACGAATGGATAATCAGGAGGAAGAGGAGATGGAAGTGACTCAGAGGGTTGAGGTACTTCCTCTACTTGTACTTCTTCTTCCTGCGGAAATAAGACTCTCGAGGTGAGCGGAACGCTCCTCTCGGAACCAACACTGGAGCCAATTACATAACCTTCAATCCCTTGTGGAGGATCTCTCTCCACTACGTCATATGCCACAGGGTGATATTCACCTGCTAAATTACTCCTACGCCTTCTTGAAGAAGGCTCTGGACTCTTAGGAGATAACCCCCGGATTCTCCTCGATCGATGAGGCACTTGATCAGCCACTTTAACAAATTTTAATTAGAATCAAAAAAGTATAAAGCTAGGCAAGCTAGGAGCAAAGAGCACTCACTACAAAAAATCCCTGAGATACAATCAAGCAAACAACCTTCAGGTATTTCCGCTCCGGGTGATTAGGACCGGACACCAAAATACAAGAAAGCGAAGAATAGGACCTCCCGAAAGTAGTCTGGGATAACTACGGCCTAGGCCTACTAGCGAAGGTAACAGAAACAGTTATGCCGACCTCCTAACAACATCCTTTGCCGGCACAAGTACCCAAGCTTCGCAAGGGCACCCCCCAGAAGTACTGATGGAAGTGATACGACGTCTACCTTAGGTACCATAGGTATTCCCCCCACAGTCACCTATGTGGAACCTAGGAATGGAAACTATGGGCACCAATCCGTGTCAGAAGCCGGGCGGAATGGTCTGGAGGTCAGATCCAGCAAATCATAGAGGGGGTATCTCTCTTCTCGGCCTTCACTTCCCCTCACGCTTGACTCTCTGGAGGAGAGCTTTTCCGATCCACCTAACGGAGTTGGATTTCGCTCAATTAATAAACTTCTATGTTTTTGTTTGAGCGGCCTTGGAGAGTTAACTCTCCACTCACCTAATCCAAGGCCCTACAACCTAGCTAGTTGGTGTATGACACTTAATAAAAAACTTGCTAGTTGTTTTTAAATTATAGCACTTGTTTTAATCGACTGTTATATTAAGTCAAAGGGATACGGAAATGAAACTTGTGGTGTTTTGTGACACAAAAAAAAATTAATGAAAACCAAACTACATGCAAATGCAGTAATTTCCTTTCGATGAAAATAAATTTCTACACGGGTTCTATGAGATTATATATTTTTTCTTTTCAAATATCAAACTCACACTCGCAAAATCTATGAAAATGACTACAAATGCTTAAGTGCACCTAATGCAAATAACTAACAGCATGAAAATTCTAAGATGCAAATCCTAAAAAAGCAAAGAGAAATTTCCCAAGTATCCTTCAGTTCTATCACTTTTTTGGTTGTCCACAAAGCTAGTTCCCAAAATCAAAAACTTTCAGTATAAAGACATCAAAATATGCTTGAAAACAAGAGGAAGAAACCAATGACAATTCTTTTCCAAAATCAAGTCAAAAACCAAAGGCAAGAAATCTCAACAAAGCTTCAAAAGATGTAACAAAACGAAAACAAAAATGCAAAACAAAAGCAAATGACAAAACAAAATGTTTTTTGAGCTTTTGAATTTTATAAAAAGAAGAGCTCAAAGAGACCAATAAAAACTATCCAATCATCAAGCCAAACAACTCAGAATTTCAAGCAAAACTTCAAAAACGCTCTAAATCTTATAGTGCCACTTAGTAGCAAGATTTATATGAGAAAAAGCAGACAAGAAACTCAATAACTCAGCCCAGAAGAATAGTACAACCTTGCAGCAAACAAAAACTTCAAAGAATCAAGAAAGACTCTTCAAAAATTGCAACAATACCTAGTCAAATGAACTCAAGAAAACTAACCAAAAGCAGGAAAAAATCCATCGCAAAGCAAAACACAAAATGAGGAAAGAGTATATGAGAAAAAGCTCTCTGTTCTAATTAAGCAGAACAGCCAAGAATCCCCAGGAAGAGATCTTGGTACTCGAACCAGAAATGCAACCACTAAAAACAAGATTTGCCAGATAAGCTAGTCTCCAATCAAACAAGAGAGAGAAAAGACCACTGAAACACAATCCAGAAGATATAAAGACATTGTAGGAACAGGTCTCCACAGGCAAACAAGACTAAAAAGTCAAGAAATCAAAAATTTCAAAATTCTCCCAGGCATACGCTACTTGACAGTTTTGAAACAAGCGTGCATACGTGACTGTGTTAAAGGAAACCCGCGTATACGCGACTTCCTTTGAAACAAACTGCGTGTATACGCGTTTGTGTATAGACAAACTCGCGTATGAAAAGGTAAATAATGAAAAATAAAAAAGATCAAGCCTGGATAAAGAACCAGGTCTTCAGTCTGACTGAGAAAAAGTTAACTGGAGTGGTAATAATGATTCAAACTGTTGGAAACCTTTAAAACAGCTGAAACTACCCAACAGGGGAATCACAAAAATGCGATCTCCAGCGGAGTCGCTAGTTCTGTTTTGAGAAAAAACACCCTAGAGGTTTGTTGGGTCAAAACCTCCACAGATCAGGGCATGCTATTCAGAAGGACTCACACACAACCACACTTAAATGCTAAAAACTAGATAACAACGATAGTAGAACTCACCCGTAGTCCTACGTTCGATGTAGACCCCGCGGGGTCCAAACCCCTAGCAACCCTTCTTCCTCTTCAACCTGGAAAACAAGAAAGAACATGCATGGAAACCTAGTTGTACAACATATATTTCTCCTAAATGTTAGTGTAATCCATGTGAAACATTATATAAACAATAATAAATTCTTAATAATCAATCTTTTCACATATGCAAATAGATATTAACACATAAGTTCAGGAACAAGATGGTTCTTCATTATTGTGAACAACATGTACAGAAATAAAAAGTGGAGAGATCACCTGAATCCTTCCACGATCTTCGAACAGACCGTCATCCAGATCCGTCCCGCCCTTGCCTCGCTAAGATACCTTCAAGACTTGTGCACATGAGATGTCATAAACTGATGAACAT
Organism: Pinus albicaulis; assembly: GCA_034641835.2. Classification (NCBI taxonomy): domain Eukaryota; kingdom Viridiplantae; phylum Streptophyta; class Pinopsida; order Pinales; family Pinaceae; genus Pinus; species Pinus albicaulis. Next base: position 1,340,758,173 of record CM076578.1, read on the forward strand.
CTCCAGGAAATAAGGGTTTCCTGTATAAATCTGGGAAAGTGCAGGAGGCACGAGAAATCAGACTTGAAATAGGGATTCCAACAGAGTATAATATCTATGAATTTCTCTCTCCCTTAGGCCATACACATGAGGGGCTTTTATACTCCCTCAAAGTAGTTTCAATCAGTTGGAGACAGTTGGCCACGTGCTGGGGTGGTTGAACTACTAGAGTAACCATCAAACTAGCCCGAAAATAGGGAATTTTTATATATATTTTTAATGATTTTAATGGCATAAGCGGAAAAGTATATATGGACTCGCGTATACACGCGGAAAAGTCTGGGCATACCCGCATATGGGATTTTTAACACTGTTTTTTATTAATTTTATTCAAGTCTGTGGGAATGGGTGCCCAAGGCCATAGAGACAATCATGAATCACATGAGGGTGAAAAATGATGCTATAACACTTACCTCCCAACAAAATTCATGATCTCCCTTCTCTATACCAAACCTTTGTGAACAAATGGGAAATCAAGAAGAACCCCCTCCAAATTCTGTTTGAGTATAACACTCTTGAGAGAAATTCGGGAGAAAGTGTTCATGACTACTCCAATAGGTTCAACAGTGTTTACAATGCTCTCCCACCTCACATAAAACCTCCACAGGGCTTGGGATTGGTGAAATATCCCGAAGGCTTTGATGCTGATATGGCCTATCAACTAAGGGAGATAGATTACCTAACTCTAGAGGACATGCAAAAGGGGGCTATGAGTGTAGAGGCCTATTTGATTGAGAAAAGGGCTAGGGTAAGATCAGAAAAAAGGTGACTTATAGAGATGACACAACACCTACACCCTCCTCTTCTGACACCAAACTTGACTCCATAGTTAGGACAATGGAGAGGATGATGGAAAAATTCAGTTTGGATGAGAGAACACCTCCTAGGGAAAATCAAGCCAATCTTCAAAACAGGAATAGAAATCAAAATTTTAGAAGAGACCCTCCTCTAGTCAGACAAAGAGAGAGTGACCAACAAATCAGACCCCCTTTCCAAGACAACTATGTAGATGAAGAAGAAAGAGAGCCTGAGCAGTTGGAAGAATAGCATGTAAATGACATAGGTTCGGATGATGAGGATAACATATTCCTTACCGAAGAAGAATAAAGGATTTTTTCTTCAAAACCACATGAGAAATCATATGAAGATTTCGAAGACTACATATTAGGATTTGAGAATTCCATAATGGAAGTCCATAGGCAATATGACCTTAGGAGCAAAAAGAGTTAAGATATTCCTAAAACCAATCAGCAAAACATTTCTGTTAGAAAAACCTCTGAACCTATCCCTAAAAAGACAGTAGAAAACACAAATAATATGGCTAAGAAAACTGAACTAAACAAACCAAAGACTAGTCAACCTAACAAAGATTCAAGCTGCCCAAGTACTTCAACTAGTGGCCCTGAAAAAATCCTGCTTTCCAAACCATTAAATCAGAATAAGAAAATTAAAAATGTAGAAAAGTTCATGGCTGATAAAACTGATGTAAATGAAATAAAGACACCTACACCTTTCAGTTTTGAGGGGGAGATTGCCAAGATCAAGATAACCATACCCCTCACTGAGCTGGTAACCCAAGAGGTATATAGGTCCCATATTTTCAAAGTTTTAAATATAGGGAGTGATACCGATACTTTAAACTTAATTGATGATAAACCAGATTTGTTTTTTGGTCCTGAAGTAGAGGAAAAATATCAAGAAGGAGTTGTCCCTCCTTTCTATGTAAGTATGAACATCCATGATAAAATTCTGCATAATTATATGTTAGACTCCGGTGCCTCACACAACCTCATACCAAAGGTTGTGATGGAGAGATTGGGCTTAGATATCACAAATCCCTACAAATATTTGTACTCTTTTGATTCTAGTAGGGTCAAGTGTCTAGGCCTAATCAAGGATCTGTATGTTAATCTGGCACAAATCCCCACTAAAAGTCTAGTCATGGATATAGTTGTGGCTGACATCCCCCCAAAGTATGGCATGCTTTTATCTAGGTCATGGGGGGCCAAACTCCAGGGAAGCATTCAAATGGATATGACTTATGCCACCATCCGAGTTTTCAATCAAACAAGGAGATTATACCAGGAATCCCACATGAAATACATGGTGAGTAACATAGATAGGCCAAATAACACACTGATTTATTCCTTTCACTCATACCTTGAATCCTTCATCCTGTACAATGAAAATGACATAGATGAACAAATAGATGACAAGGAGGAATAACTAAGCCCCTCAAAACAACCAAGCCAGTCCTCTAACCAAGAAAATGACACCCCAAATCCTAGCAGCCCCAAAGTGCAGAATATTGAGAAAATTGAAATTGAAACCCTTTGGCATATAAGATTTGATGGCTCTTGTGGTAAGGTTGGTTCAAGATGAGGGTTTTGTTTCCACAACAAAAATAAAGGCCATTCCTATAGGCTAGATTTCCAATGCACCAACAATGTTGCAGAATATGAGGCTCTCCTTATTGGTTTACACCTACTCAAAGACCTCAAAGCTAAGAAAATCTTGGTTCATGGAGATTCAGAATTGATCATAAATCAAATTAAGGGATAATATTCAGCCAAGAACCCTAGGCTAAGGGAATATAGAAATTATACCCTAGACCTTCTCAAAACATTTGAGAAATATGAGCTCACTTTAATCCCTAGGGCCCAAAACTACCTTGCAAATGAGCTTGCCTTTGCTACCAGCAATTGCTCTTTACCTTATGAAAATAATCAATGCCTCATCAAAATAAAGAACAGGCCTACTGTACCGGACAACTTGAACCATTGGCAAGTGTTTGACAATGATGACAGAATATATGATTTTCTGCAATCCAAAAATGACTTTGCAAGCACAAAACAGAGTTTGAGGTTTGAAAGAAATAATTCTGCTGAAAAAGAAACTCCCAAAACAGAGCCGCCCTTTAATGATGATATAAACCACCTTCAAAACCCTTGTGTTGCAGAAGTATTTGATAAATTAGATCAAAGAGAACTTGAAATTCTGTAGTACAAAGAAGACACCTTGCCAAGAGGCCTTACACCACTAGAAGAGTTGTTTGATTTTAATGATGTAGCTAAAAAACCCAAGATGGAATCCACTGAAAAAAATGTATAAGAGTGTAACATTGGAGGGATGAAAGAGCCCAAAATAATCAAGTTGTCCAAAAATATCCCATCTCATACAAAACAGAAATACATTGAGCTTTTTAGAGAATTTAAAGATGTGCTTTCTTGGGGGTATGAAGACTTGAAATCCTATGACACCAAAATCATCCAACACAAAATTCCTCTCAAAGAAAATCAGAAACCATTTAAAAAAAAGTTGAGAAGAATAAACCCCCTCTTGTTACCCTTAGTTGAGAAAGAAATAAAAAATATGTATGATGTTGGGATCATAGTCCATGTCCGATACTCAGAATGGGTGTCCAACCTTGTGTTAGTTAGGAAGAAGACCGGGGAAATTAGGCTTTGTATTGACTTCAGAAATTTGAACAAAGCCTCCTTGAAAGACAACTACCCCTTGCCTAAAATGGATCACATACTCCAAAAAGTAGTTGGATCACAAAGAATCTCATTACTAGATGGCTTCTCAGGTTATAACCAAGTTCTAGTCTTTCCAAGTGACCAACTTAAAACTGCTTTCACTACACCTTGGGGTAAATTAATGTATGTTAAAATTCCATTCGGTTTAATGAATGCAGGGGCTACTTTCCAAAGGGCAATGGACATAGTTTTTTCAGAAGACATAGGTTACTTCATAGTCATATATCTTGATGACATCACTCTCTACTTTAAGACTACTGAGGAGAACTTAGTCCACTTGAGAAAAGCCTTTGAAAAATGTAGAAAGTATGGCCTATCCCTAAATCCTAAGAAATTTTTTTTTGGCCTTCAGGAAGGAAAACTCTTAGGTCACATCATCTCTAAGGAAGGAATCAAGATATATCCCAAAAGAATAGAAGGCATTTTACAAATCAGCCATCCTAGAAACATTAAAGAGCTGCAATATTTCATTGGAAATATTAAATTCCTAAGAAGATTCATCCCTAACCTTGCCGAGCTCCTATGAAATATCACAAATATGTTGAAAAAGGAAGTAGGAGTGAAGTGGAATATGGAAGCAAACAAATCCTTTGAGCTGGTAAAACAAGCACTCACACAAACACTAGTCTTAATCAACTCTGACTTCACCAAGGACTTTTACATTTTCTCCTTTGCCTCTGAACATACTGTGGTAGTAGTATTGTTGCAAAAGAAAATCATGGGGAAAGAGCAGTCCATAGCTTTCTTTAGCAAAGCCTTAAGGGATTCCCCTCTAAAGTATAACATTATGGAGAAACAAGCCTTTGCCTTAATCAAAGCTTTGAAGGATTTTAGAGTTTATATTTTGCATTCACATATCATAGCCTTTGTCCCAAACACAGTTGTCAAAGATATACTTAATCAAGACCCTTATGGTAAAAGGGGCAAGTGGATTGTAACCATTTTAGAATATGATTTGGAATTTAGACCCAATAAATTGATTAAAGGACAATGACTTGCAAAACTTATGGCTGACTCAAATTTCCAAGCTCTAGACATGAATATGGTTGGCATGTTGGAAGAAACTGAAGAAAGTACAACACCATACATTAAAGAAATGTTTCTAAATTCACCTTGGTATGCTGATATTATTTATGTGCTTCTTTATCTCAATGCTCCCCCTTCTTTGTCAAAAACTAAATCAAGATTCTTAAAATAGAAAACATTAAATTTTTTCATTCTAGATGGAGTATTATACTGGAAGAGTTTTGTTGGTTTGCTGCTTAAATGTTTGCTTGAAGATGATGCAGAGAAAATCATGCATGAATTACATGAGGGCAAATGTGGGGGTCACCTCTATTGGAAGACGACAGCCAACAAGATCCTTAGAGCTGGCTACTATTGGCCTACCTTATTTTCCGATACTCACAAACTAGTCATGACTTGCCATAAATGCAAGATATTTGATGGCAAAAGAAATCTCCTACCTTTACCTTTGCACCCCATCAGTTTTGAAGCCCCTTTTCAGCAGTGGGGTTTGGACTTCATAAGAGAGATCCATCCTACTTCATCTGCCCAACATAAGTGGATCCTCACTGCCACTAATTATTTCACCAAGTGGATAGAAGCCATCCCTTCTAGAAACGTCACTGACTCAGTCATCATCAAATTTCTTGAAACCAATATCCTATCCAGGTTTGGTTGTCCTAAGAATATCATCACCGATAATGCCGCTACCTTTACATCTAAGAAAATGGTGGAATTTTGCTATAAATATCACATCACCCTCGGTCACTCTGCTAATGCCTGATTTGAACGTTAGGCTGAAAAAGGCAAATCAGGGTAACCTTTAAACCACGCTCAGCCTTGTAGCTAGCCATACAAGGTCAGAGGAGAGCTCTCTCCATGAAAAGATATTCAACAAAGTACAATTATGAACTGATATTAGGCTAGGTATAATCATGGGGAAATATTTTATTAAATGAATTTCAGGGTTGTATGGAACAAATGGGACAGTTTGAATCGGGAAATTAAATCAGGGATATAGGTTATTTCATGGGGCAAGGTAGGTAGGAATTTCAGCAATTAAAGTTTAAATAATAATGGAATGGAAAAATGGGTGAGGAGCTGAAAAGGGCATACGAGATGGATCCTTTTCAAACAGAAGAAAACACAAAATATTGAATGATTTCCCAAGGTAGAGCATAAAAATGGATTCTACCTATCTATCTTCAAAGCATTCAACCAGAGATGTTTATCGATGAATGGTACACATAAAAATTTACATATGAACACAAAGGAGAGAACAAATGCTAAATTTCATACCACATGGATCCCACAAATCAGAGCTGCATATCTTATTAATTCCCTATCAAACTGTTACAATGGGAGTGCAGAGCATCCTCCTTGATTTCCACACTATTCCCTTACTTCTGATTTACAGACTGATCACAAATGAGTGAAAATTACATTAAATAAACTAGAAATGTGGGAAATAGATCCACATAAAAAGGGAGTTGTTTTACCAACTCAGAACTGAAATCAAAACATAGGAAAGAACCCAACAGACTGCCCCTGAAAAGAAGGAACTGCAATACAATTTGAGCCATCTAAAGATTCGTTGTTACATCCAATGAATGAGAAGAAGAAATATGTAGAATAAATCTCCTTTAAACCGTTGCCGAAGATGTCTTACTGTTTCATATTTAGTTTCTCGGCCCTTTGATTGTTTCCTTTCTTTTTATTTTGAAAATCTCTTTATATGCCGAGAAATGCCTTTGAAAGCATCAAAACTGAATTTTATGCCTTTAATGAAGGAAAATACTCAGTTGAGTGGAAGGAGCGAAGGGAAAGGAGGTGGGTTTTAAATTGAAATCGAAATCGAAATCAGAAGGGAGGAAGGGGATACAACATATAGTGGAGCTTTTGAGAATACACGTTGCGATGGTGTAATCACAATCGAGGATCGGAGGGCAAATTGCAATCAGAATCAGAAGGGAAGGGAGGATTTAAGGCACAATAAGATTTCGCCGATGTGATTGAGGATGGAGTGATGGAGGGAAGTCCTTATAAATAAATAAATAAATAAAGTGAGGTTTACAAAGGGAAAAGGCGCTTTTATTACGAATGGGCAGAAGATTATATGGTGGGACCCGAAGGTCAATCGGAATCAGGAGATCGGAGGAGAGCAGAGGCAAAGTTTTATTTAAAAACGCCAATTGTGATGGAGCGATGGGCTGTGGGTCATTCGATCGAATGGGCAGATCGACGGCGGAGGTGCATCGGAAGTCAATTGGATCGGGGAAATTATGGGTGTAGGGATGCTGCAGATTTTTGATGTGATTGTCTGTGGGCCATCGGATCTTCAAGGAGATTGACAGTCCAGATGTAATCGGGCAGGGTCAATCGGTAGTACTCAATCACATCAGAGTTTTTTGTAAGGGCTAATTGGAATGGACATTCTAAATGTTGTGATTGTGATCGGGAAAGGGAAGGGATTGGAATGGCGGGGATTATAATAAAAACTTTAAACTTTATTATAAAGTTTAAGGGGCATGAGGGGAAGTGGTTTATTAAATCGGATCAGGGTTTAAGGGTTTAAAATACTCTAACAATGCGATTTGTGTAATCAGATTGGGAAAAAGGGAGGTTTTATAAAGAGGACATTAAAATTTAATAAAATAAAGTTTAGGGGAAAGGTGGGAAAGGGGTTTGGTTTAGGGTATAGGGGAGTTTTATTCACTTAGGCATAAATTTCAATCCAGGAGTCAATTTTGAGAGTGTAGTATACTGTTGGAAAGCTCTTTCTGGGCTCTTTCTGATGGACATACTTAGAACATGATTCTAGACTAAAAATGTTGTGGAAAACTTCTCTGAAGGGCAGGGTGGTGACTTTGTGAAGATAGCAGCTTCTGAAGTGTGACTTATTACATACAATGACATAAAATTACATAAAGATGATAGTAAAAGTAAAGTATCATGTTTTCACCCCAAAACATGGTTTTGAGGTGAAAATGACATCAAGCTGAATAAAACATTTCTTTGATCTTCTTAGATGTTGTGACTTTGAGTTTATTAGACCTCCTCATGACCTTGCTGATATTTATTGACATTTTACTCATTTATTTTACCATGATGAGACCGTAGAACCTAATGCGACCCATCCTATGACCTACTTAAATGACTCACAGAGTGAAAGTGACTCATGACTAAAGACCATAGAGAGGAGAATCAACAAGTTTCACATGAGGGAAAACTGATGAAAGACCACTACCATCAATGAATCCATGACCTAGCGGAATGGTGAAAATTTATGGTATGGGACTCCTAATATGCAAATGAAAAAGAGAAATTTTGATCACTGATGGTAGTATGACTAGACTGACACTAAAATTGGCTCCAATGGGGATGGTAGCTCCTTGGAGGTGCCAAGAACACCGTAGACCAAGCAGCCTGATCTATTGGGCATGGATTCAATAGCTGAAACCAACTAAATACTGAAAGAAAATTGACTCAAAAAACTAATTCAAAAGTGACTCAAAGCTAACCTAGAAAAAACTTATCATTTGAAGCTTGATGGCAGTACATGACCAAGACTCGAGGTTTTCAAATCCTGATGATAACCACCTGTGTTTTTTTTTTTTTTGAAAGCAATGTACCATCAGGCTATATCAAAATGCCAGTGTAACCAATCAAGCAAGTGCCTCCTTGATTGATTCTCCTGATCAGATCTTCTGGACATTAATAGATACCTATTATCGGGCATCCAAAAACATAGTTGACCATGATCTCCTTCATCACTGAATACTGCAATAATTACCTTCACTGCTGACTGCAATAGATTTGCCACTAGATCCTAAAAAACATGAAGATTTACTTTCTGGTGAAGAGACAAGGTGTCCTTTTCTCTTGATTCTGATATTTCTTCATAATGTATCTTAGTAAGAATGTGTTCCTGGTCTTCAAAAAATTATGAACAAGTATGTAAGCATATTTCCTCTTGAAAAAACATTTCAAAACACGAAACATAGGAAGAAGAATCTGAATGGCAGTTCTGAATGCTCTGGTCTTCTATAGTCTGAATATATTGTTGATCATCTTCATATGATATAAAAACCAGAGTATCATGTTTCTTATCACATTCGTCAATCATAAGAAAAGAAACTTCAGATGATTCTTGAAATCCAAGACTGATATTTCTATCATCTACCAAGGATTCGTCCAAAGAAACTTTTTCACTTACTTGAACATAGACCTCATCTTGTTTTTCATAGAGAGAATGGATTACCTCCTCAGGAAGACTTTGTTCTAATGGGATGAGAATACTTAGGTATATAGCTCTGTTTTCTTCATTCGAGGTGACCTCAACAATATAACTCTATTTTATGGGATCTGGAACAACATATTCTTCCTCATCACATTTTAACTCTAGATCTGGCTTAACTTTATCACTATGTGAGGTTGGAACATCCTTTTGTTGCGTCTCGTCCTTTATTTCAATCAGATCTGAAATAAAACCTCTTCTTTCATCATTTTCAGCTGTACAAAGATCTTCAACCTGCTAATCTTGATAAGTATCCTCTAAGATTTCTGTATGCTACTGAAATGGATTTTCATATAATGCTTCCATGATTTCTTTGTCCATGAATTCATCATATCCATAAAAATTCTCAAGATTTTCAATGAAACTATTAAAATGTTTACAAAAATACTGCACTAACTTTAAAGATGGACAAGATTCTTTGTACCTTTCAAAGAATATGGTATGAAAATATTTTAAACAATAAATACAAGCAGGTGGCAAGCTTTCATATCAAAATCGAGCTTCATCTTCCAGAGTATCCATGAACATCTTCATCAAGCAATAGAAATCAATCTTTAATTTATGCACATGTATGTGAAATCTCACCAGATGGAGAGCAGCATCATTACCACTCACATTTTTGAACATAGGCAAAATCTGAAGCTAATCCACCTTAGGAATTTTGTTTTGGAAACCTGGAATGTGATCTCAGCTCATGGGAGCATACCTTCTTGCAACACTTTCCATCTTGAAAATCTTAAAGCTACTGATCTTCTTGCAGCAGTGGAGTCACCATGAAGTGTTGACTACTAGACTTTTTAGTGAATGGAGTCTCTAGGTGAATGATTCAGCCTTCATATGTATCTGACTGTTGTTCACCATCAACAATTAGATCTAGACTTTGTCATTCTTTACCAAGGAAGATATTACTGGGGTGATCAATCCTTTATGCTCTGATACCATAAATATACTATGACTGTGGATCTTTGGAATAAGTGCTTGTAATTATATTCCCCTCCAAAAGAACTTTAATAATTTTTTCCTTGCAATAATGTTCAAAATTCTCAAACAAATCTTTTAAAGGTTCATGTGATACAGGGGAACACATTTAAAAATACTTAAGCGACCTTACCACTCTGATCAAAATGTTATAGAAATGGTGCGATTCTTTTAAAGATCACCAACTTCGAACTTATATCACAAAACCCATTTATTCTACCAATGCGACATACATTTCATTCAATGGGGCCCCATGCATCCACTTTTTTCCTTTTTATGAATTAAATAACCATTTAATAATGTAAAACCGCCAGACCATACCTCGATTTATCGCTCGTACACTTCACTACGCGATTGCAGTCAGAAGTAACTTTTCTCCAGATCAAACGATCCTCGCCAATATCGCATTATTTCAAAGGCTGAGGGTTAACACATGAAATTTGCACGATATGGGTGGTATTTTGGAGATGACGTGCCCAAATATTGTTGGATCGTGTTTTTTTTGGCGTGGTTTCACTCCAGGCCAAAAGCGGCGTGACAAAAACGATATTTCTTTCGGAAACCCACTTCTGGTAAATGAATTGCGCTTAACTCAGGTTTTCACTGTAGTTTGGCACTTAACTCGTTGCCTTAATGCAATGGCTAGGTCCCACTAATATTACTCCACCAGCAACAAAACAAAGCTTTTTACTCCAACAACAGAGATTCTAAAGAATCGTTGCGTTCTATACAACCTGGGTTTAACCTTTAGGCAGAGGTTTCAATACTCTTCATTTACACAGGGCCTGACTATGATTTTTCTCCTCTACAGAGCCTCTATTCGGCTTCCTTCAAAATATAATAAACACATTCAATTTAAGTGCCGAGAATATGAGCTCAAAGATAGTCAGATCGGTCCCCAATGGAGTCGCTAGAAATGTTAATGCTTGATTTGAACCTCAGGCTGAAAAAGGAAAATCAGGGTAACCTTTAAACCACGCTCAGACTTGTAGCTAGCCCTACAAGGTCAAGAGAGGGCTCTCTCCATGAAAAGATATTCAAAAAAGTACAATTATGAACTGATATTAGGCTACGTATAATAATGGGGAAATGTTTTCATAAATGAATTTTAGGGTTGTATGGAACAAATGGGACAGTTTGAATCGGGGAATTAAATCATGGATACAGGTTATTTCATGGGGCAAGGTAGGCGGGAATTTCAACAATTAAAGTTTAAATAATAATGGAATGGAAAGACTGTTGAGGAGCTGAAAAGGGAATAAGAGATGGATCCTTTTCAAATAGAAGAAAACACAGAATATTGAATGATTTCCCAAGGAAAAGCATAAAAATGGATTCTACCTATCTATCTTGAAAGCATTCAACCAGAGATGTTTATGGATGAATGGTACACATAACAATTTACATATGAACACAAAGGAGAGAAAAAATGCCAAATTTCATACCACATGGATCCCAAAAATAAAAGTTGCATATCTTATTAATTCCCTATCAAACTGTTAGAATGGGAGCGCAGAGCATCCTCCTTGATTTCCACACTATTCCCTTACTTCTGATTTACAGAATGATCACAAATGAGTGAAAATTACATTAAATAAACCAGAAATGTGGGAAATAGATCCACCGAAAAAGGGAGTTGTTTTACCAACTCAGAACTAAAATCTGAACATAGGAAAGAACCCAACAGACTGCCCCTGAAAAGAAGGAACTGCAATACAATTTGAGCCATCCGAAGATTTGATGTTACATCCATTGAGTGAGAAGAAGAAATCTGTAGAATAAATCTCCTTTAAAACGTTGTTGAAGATGTCTTACTGTTTCATATTTAGTTTCTCGGCCCTTTTTCTGTTTCCTTTCTTTTTATTTTGAAAATCTCTTTATATGCCAAGAAATGCTTTTGAAAGCATCAAAACTGAATTTTATGCCTTTAATAAAGGAAAATACTCATTTGAGTGGAAGGAGCGAAGGGAAAGGAGGTGGGTTTTAAATCGCAATCGTAATCGAAATCGGAAGGGAGGAAGGGGATGCAACATATAGTGGAGCTTTTGAGAAAATGCATTGCGATGGTGTAATCACAATCAGGGATCGGAGGGCCAATCGCAATCGAAATCAGAAGGGAAGGGAGGATTTAAGGCACAATAAGATTTCGTTGATGCGATTGAGGATGGAGCGATGGAGGGAAGTCCTTATAAAATAAAATAAAATAAAAAGTGAGGTTTACAAAGGGAAAAGGCCCTTTTATTATGAATGGATAGAAGATTATATGGTGGGACTCGAAGGTCAATCGGAATCAGGAGATCGGAGGAGAGCGGAGGCAAATTTTTATTTAAAAACGCCGATTGCGATGGAGCGACGAGCTGTGGGCCGTTCGATCGAATGGGCAGATCGACAATGGAGGTGCGTCGAAAGTCAATCGGATTGGGAAATTATGGGTGTGGGGATGCTGCAGATTTGCGATGCGATTGTTTGTGGGCCGTTGGATCTTCAATGAGATCGACGGTCCAGATGTAATCTAGCGGGGTCAATCGGGAGTACTCAATCGCATTGGAGTTTTTTGCAAGGGCCAATCGGAATGGAAATTCTAAATGTTGCGATTGCGATCGGGAAAGGGAAGGGATTGGAACAGTGGGGATTATAATAAAAACTTTGAACTTTATTATAAAGTTTAAGGCGCATGAGGGGAAGTGGTTTATTAAATCAGATCGGGGTTTAAGGGTTTAAAAGACTCTAACAATGCGATTTGTGTAATTGAATGGGGAAAAAGGGAGGTTTTATAAAGAGGACATTAAACTTTAATAAAATAAAGTTTAGGGGAAAGGTGGGAAAGGGGTTTGGTTTAGGGTATAAGGGAGTTTTATTCACTTAGGCATAAATTTCAATCTAGGAGTCAATTTTGAGAGTGTAGTATACTGTTGGAAAGCTCTTTCCGGGATCTTTCTGATGGACATACCTAGAACATGATTCTGGACTGAAAATGTTGTGGAAAATGTCTCTGAAGGGTAGGGTGGTGACTTTGTGGAGATAGCATCTTCTGAAGTGTGACTTATTATTTATAATGACATAAAATTACATAAAGATGATAATAAAATTTAAGTATCATGTTTTCACCTCAAAACATGGTTTTGAGGTGAAAATGACATCAAGCTAAATAAAACATTTCTTTTATCTTCTCAGATGTTGTGACTTTGAGTTTATTAGACCTCCTCATGACCTTGCTGATATTTTGATGCAGGGCTAACCCTGCAAAACCCACATTCTCCCAAAACTCTCCAATGCATAAAATGCATTTTATTTAAAAACCCAACTGGTCTTCAATTTGTACAATATTTTTCATAAATGGCGGAAGCTCTTACTTTTAACCTTTGAATAGATTACTCTCACCTTGAAGAAATTCCATAAATACTAACTTCATTGTATGGAATTACCAATCCAACATTTAACTAACACCCATTGGTCTCTTTCCTAAAACTCAGACTTTATAATCAATCCCCAAGGCTTATCATAATATTGAGCCATGCTAGCATTCAATTCACATCTCATGTCCAAGGTTATTTGATTGCCACCACGAGGATTTCTTTTCATTTCATGTATGTTATAAAACTATAATTGAAATCCATATTAAATGTTCAACCTTCACCTTATTCAACGCAAGTCTCGGTCTATTGTAGATAATGTTTTATCAACAACCATACAATTCTTTTTTTCTTACAAACCTAATTTCAAATGGCGCTAGTGACAAAATCTGCCTTAAATAGAACCACGCTTATTCAATTCTTATTTAATCAAAACTTAACTGGGCCATCATTCACTTCAACAAGCAATTGTACCATTCGACTCATGGTAATTATATTATTTCAAAAGACCACTTTTATTCTATTGAAATAAAACATACCTGTGTCGTCATCCGTGTAACTTTCCTGTGTGAGACCTTGGATTTTTCATATTCCAGATCCAAGTTCTTTTTTGGTTCAATACCGCAATCAACTTACTCTTACTCTGCCACGGTCTCGTTATGAATTGAACAATCTTCAACCCATCTTCTCTACTCGATGCTGCAAATCGACCTTGTTGATACCGATTCAAACAACGTATGGATCAAACTCGACCTTTTCTTGTTGTTAATAACCCATCAATTATGGATTAATTCTGTCGATTTCAACAAAACTTTAGTTCGATTCAACTCAGAGTCAAATCGCTCCTCTCTAGCACGTCTTTTTCTACATAAAAGCTTGGGATCGACCTCAATACCATCAATCAGCCAACGCTATGGTTTGGACCTGTATAAACAGACTTTGATTTCTGCTAAATGAATCCAGTGCTCCTTTCTAGCACGATTTCTTCAACGTCCAGATTTGGACCAATCTCTACGCATCGACTTAGTCAGTGCTAAGAGAATTAATTCCATAAAACCAGATTAAATTGCCTTCCTTCAAACGTGTCTTAACTTGATAGCAAATTATCAATTTGAATTGACATTTATTCAAAGGTAATTGCTGAAACCGATATCGATTATCAAAATTGGTATTGATTCCTGTGAATCGAACCCAATTAATTAAAACAAACTCATACCAGCCACCTGATGTAAAAATCGTTCATTTTGTCCATATAAAGACTGAAACGCCATTGAATTATGAAGTCTTTCTCATAAAAATACACAACAATTTATTACTGCATTGGAAGTGCGTCCATCTCAATCCTTTTCTTTATAAACCAACAATCATATACCATCTAAATCGGTATTAAATCCCATTAAAATTACACAAGAAATAACTCATGAAGGAAACATAGGCTTCAGAAAATCAAATCTTGTATTAATACACACAATACTTACATAACAATCTCCTTCCTTGGCCTGATCTCCAAATCATTGGCCCTTTTACAATCTGCCCGAAGGCTTCTAAGTAGAAACCCCTGCTCTCTACTCTATTTCTCTATTCACACTCTCTCTGATTTTCAATCCTTTGAGGCTTAATAATTTATACAATTTAGAATGATCTAATCTAAGTTCAATCCCTTCATCTTCTCAACAAAATCCTAAAATCACTCTTGAATCCCTAAGGATCCTCTCTCACCCATAATTAATGAAACTAATTTCTAAATTAATATTTAGAAATATCTCTCATCCCTTTACATCCTCAACTGATCAAATCCTTCCCATATTCTCAAACATTTGAGAATTATTTACAATATTTAATTAAAAATACATAAAACCCACTCAAATCATTCATAAAAATCTAGCTCTTCTAAAAACTTAAAAACCCCTAAGTTTTAATAAAATACAAAATATTTCTCTTTGCCTAATGCTCCTGCATCATATTTATTTACATTTTACTCATTTATTTTACCATGATGAGACCCTAGAACCTAATGAGACCCATCCTATGACCTACTGACATGACTCACAGAGTGAAAGTGACTCATGACTAAAGACCATAGAGAGGAGAATCAACAAGTTTCACATGAGGGAAAACTAATGAAAGACCACTACCATCAATGAATCCATGACCTAGCGGAATGGTGAAAATTTATGTTATGGGACTCCTAATATGCAAATGCAAAAGAGAATTTTGATCACTGGTGGTAGTATAACTAGACTGACACTAACATTGGCTCCAATGGGGATGGTAGCTCCTTGGAGGTGCTAAGAACACTGTAGACCAAGTAGCCTTATCCATTGGGCATGGAGTCAATAGCTGAAACCAACTAAATACTGAAAGAAGCTTGACTCAACAAACTAATTCAAAAGTGACTCAAAGCTAACCTAGACAAAACTTATTATTTGAAGCTTGATGGCAGTACATGACCAAGACTTGAGGTTTTCAAATCCTGATGATAACCACCTGTGTTTTTTTTTTTTGAAAGCAATGTACCATCAAGCTATATCCAAATTCCAGTGTAACCAATCAAGTAGGTGCCTCCTTGATTGATTCTCCTGATCATATCTTCTGGACATTAATAGATACCTGTAACTGGGCATCCAAAAACATAGTTACCTTCACTGCTGACTGCAATAGATTTGCCACTAGATCCTAAAAAACATGAAGTTTTACTTTCTGTTGAAGAGACAACGTGTCCTTTTCTCTTGATTCTAATCTTTCTTCATAATGTATCTCATTAAGAATGTGTTCCTGGTCTTCAAAAAAATTTGAACAAAGTAGGTGAGAATATTTCCTCTTGAAAAAACATTTCAAAACATGAAACATAGGAAGAAGAATCTGAATGGCAGTTTTGAATGCTCTGGTCTTCGATAGTCTAAATATATTGTTGATCATATTCATATGATATAACAACCAGAGTATCATGTTTCTTATCACATTCGTCAATCATAAGAAAAGAAACTTCAGATGATTCTTGAAATCCAAGACCGACATTTCTATCATCTACCAAGGATTCGTCCAAAGAAACTTTTTCACTTACTTGAACACAGACCTCATCTTGTTTTTCATAGAGAGAATGGATTACCTCCTCATGAAGACTTTGTTCTGATGGGATGAGAATACTTAGGTCTATAGCTCTGTTTTCTTCATTTGAGGTGACCTCAACAATATAACTCTCCTTTATGGTATCTGGAACAACATATTCTTCCTCATCACATTTTGACTCTAGATTTGGCTTAACTTTATCACTATGTGAGATTGGAACATCCTTTTGCTGCATTTCGTCCTTTATTTCAATCAGATCTGAAATAGAACCTCTTCTTTCATCATTTTCAGTTGTACAAAGATCTTCAACCTGCTGATCTTGATAAGTATCCTCTAAGATTTCTGTATGCTGCTGAAATGGATTTTCATACAATGCTTCCATGATTTCTTCGTCCATGAATTCATCATCTCCATAAAAATTCTCAATATTTTCAATGAAACTATTAACATGTTTACAACAATCCTACACTAACATTAAAGATGGAAAATATTCTTTGTACCTTTCAAAGAATATGGTATGAAAATATTTTAAACAATAAATACAAGCAGGTGGCAAGCTTTCATACCAAAATCGAGCTTCATCTTCCAGAGTAGCCATGAACATATTCATCAAGACATATTCAGGAAAATAAATCTTTAATTTATGCACATGTATGTGAAATCTCACCAGATGGAGAGCAGCATCATTACCACTCACATTTTTGAACATAGGAAAATTCTGAAGCCAATCCACCTTAAGCATTTTGTTTGGGAAACTTGGAATGTGATCTCGGCTCATGGGAGCATACCTTCTTGCAACACGTGCCATCTTGAAAATATTAAAGCTACTGATCTTCTTGCAGCAGTGGAGTTACCATGAAGTGTTGATTACTGGAATTTTCAGTGAAGGGAGTCACCAGGTGAATGATTCAACCTTCATATGTATCCGACTGTTGTTCACCATCAACAATTAGATGTAGAATTTGTCATTCTTTATCGGGGAAGATATTACTAGGGTGATCAATCCTTTATGCTCTGATACCATAAATATACTATGACTGTGGATATTTGGAATAAGTGCTTGTAATTATATTCCCCTCCAAAAGTTCTTTAATAATGTTTTCCTTGCAATAATATTCAAACTTCTCAAACAAATATTTTAAAGGTTCATGTGATACAGGGGAACACATTTAAAAATACCTAAGTGACCTTACCACGCCGGTGAAAATGCTATAGCAATGGTCCAATTATTTTAAAGATCACCAACTTCAAACTTATATCGCAAAAACCATTTATTATACCAACGCGACATACATTTCATTCAACGGGGCCCCACACATCCATTGTTCACCTTTTTATGAATTAAATAAACATTTAATAATGTAAAACCGCTGGACCATACCTCGATTTATCACTCGTGCACTTCACTGCGCGATTGCCGTCAAATCTAACTTTTCTCCAGATCGAACAATCCTCGCCAATATCACGTTTTTTCAAAGGCCGAGGGTTAACACATGAAATTTGCATGATATGGGTGGTATTTGGGATATGACGTGCCCAAATATTGTTGGATCGCATTTTTTTGGCGTGGTTTGGCTCCGGGTCAAAAGCGGCATGACAAAGGCGGTATTGCTTTCTGAAACCCACTTCTGGTAAATGAACTGCGCTTAACTTGGGTTTTCACTGTAGTTTGGCACTTAACTCCTCGCGTTAACTCAATGACTAGATCCCACTAATATTACTCCACCGGTAACAAAAAAAAATCTTTTTACTCCAACAACAGAAATTCTAAAGAATCGTCACGTTCTATACAACCTGGATTTAACCTTTAGGCAGAGGTTTCAATACTCTTCATTTACACAGGGCCTGACTATGATTTTTATCCTCTACAGGGCCTCTATTGGACTTCCTTCAAAACAGAATAAACACATTCAACTTAAGTGTCGAGAATATGAGCTCGAAGACAGTCAGATTGGTCCCCAGTGGAGTTGCCAGAAATGTTAATGCCTGATTTGAACCTCAGGCTGAAAAAGGCAGGTAACCTTTAAACCATGCTGAGCCTTGTAGCTAGCCCTACAAGGTCAGAAGAGGTCTCTCTCCGTGAAAATATATTCAACAAAGTACAATTATGAACTGATATTAGGCTAGGTATAATAATGGGGAAATGTTTTAATAAATGAATTTCAGGGTTGTATGGAACAAATGGGACAGTTTGAATCGGGGAATTAAATCAAGGATACAAGTTATTTCATGGGGCAAGGTAGGTGGGAATTTCAGCAATTAAAGTTTAAATAATAATGGAATCGAAAGACTGGTGAGGAGCTGAAAAGGGCATAAGAGATGGATCCTTCTCAAACAGAAGAAAACACAGAATATTGAATGATTTCCCAAGGCAGAGCATAAAAATGGATTCTACCTATCTATCTTGAAAGAATTCAACCAGAGATGTTTATGAATGAATGGTACACATAACAATTTACATATGAACACAAAGGAGAGAACAAATGATAAATTTCATACCACATGTATCCCACAAATCAAAGCTGCATATCTTATTAATTCCCTATCAAACAGTTACAATGGGAGTGCAGAGTTTCCTCCTTGATTTCCACACTATTCCCTTACTTATGATTTATAGATTGATAAAAAATGAGTGAAAATTACATTAAATAAACCAAAAATGTGGGAAATAGATCCATAGAAAAAGGGAGTTGCTTTACCAACTCAGAACTGAAATCCGAACATAGGAAAGAACCCAATAGACTGCCCCTGAAAAGAAGGAACTGCAATACAATTTGAGCCATCTGAAGATTCGCTGTTACATCCAATGAATGAGAAGAAGAAATCTATAGAATAAATCTCCTTTAAACCGTTGCTGAAGATGTCTTACTATTTCATATTTAATTTCTCGGCCCTTTGACTATTTCCTTTATTTTTATGTTGAAAATCTCTTTATATGCCGAGAAATGCCTTTGAAAGCATCAAAACTGAATTTTATGCCTTTAATGAAGGAAAATACTTATTTGAGTGGAAGGAGCAAAGAGAAAGGAGGTGGGTTTTAAATCGTAATCGCAATCGAAATCGGAAGGGAGGAATGGGATGCAACATATAGTGGAGCTTTTGAGAATACACATTGCGATGGTGTAATCATAATCAGGGATCGGAGGGCCAATCGCAATCAGAATCGGAAGGGAAGGGAGGAGTTAAGGCACAATAAGATTTTTCTGATGCAATTGAGGATGGAGCGATGGAGGGAAGTCCTTATAAAACAAAATAAAATAAAAAGTGAGGTTTACACAGGGAAAAGGCCCTTTTATTACAAATGGGCGGAAGATTATATGGTGGGACCCGAAGGTCAATCGGAATCGACAGATCGGAGGAGAGCGGAGGAAAAGTTTTATTTAAAAACGTCGATTGTGATGGAGCGATGGGCTATGGGCCATTCGATCGAATGGGCAGATCGACGATGGAGGTGCATCAAAATTCAATCGGATCGGGGAAATTATGGGTGTGGGGATGCTGCGGATTTGCGATGCGATTGTCTGTGGGCCGTCGGATCTTCAAGGAGATCAACGGTCGAGATGTAATCGGGTGGGGTCAATCTGGATTGCTCAGTCGCATCGAATTTTTTTGTAAGGGCCAATCAGAATAGAAATTCTAAATGTTGTGATTGCGATCGGGAAAGGGAATGGATTGGAACGACAAGGATTATAATAAAAGCTTTAAACTTTATTATAAAGTTTAAGGGGCATGAGGGGAAGTGGTTTATTAAATTGGATCGGGGTTTAAGGGTTTAAAAGACTCTAACAATGTGGTTTGTGTAATCAGATGGGGAAAAAGGGAGTTTTTATAAAGAGGACATTAAACTTTAATAAAATAAAGTTTAGGGGAAAGGTGGGAAAGGGGTTTGGTTTAGGGTATAAGGAAGTTTTATTCACTTAGGCATAAATTTCAATCCAGGAGTCAATTTTGAGAGAGTAGTATACCGTTGGAAAGCTCTTTCCAGGCTCTTTCTGATGGACATGCTTAGAACATGATTCTAGACTGAAAATGTTGTGGTAAAATTCTCTGAAGGGCAGGGTGGTGACTTTGTGGAGATAACAGCTTCTGAAGTGTGACTTATTACATATAATGACATAAAATTACATAAAGATGATAATAAAAGCAAAGTATCATGTTTTCACCTCAAAACATGGTTTTGAAGTAAAAATGACATAAAGCTAAATAAAGAATTTCTTTGATCTTCTCAGATGTTGTGACTTTGAGTTTATTAGACCTCCTCATGACCTTGCTAATATTTATTGACATTTTACTCATTTATTTGACCATGATGAGACCCTAGAACCTAATGAGACCCATCTTATGACCTACTGCCATGACTCATAGAGTGAAAGTGACTCATGACTAAATACCATAGAGAGGAGAATTAGCAAGTTTCACATGAGGAAAAACTGATGAAAGACCACTACCATCAATGAATCCATGACCTAGCGGAATGGTGAAAATTTATGGTATGGGACTCCTAATATGCAAATGTAAAAGAGAAATTTTGATCACTGATGGTAGTATGACTAGACTGACACTAAAAAACTCCACTTCTTATTACCCACAAGGTAATGGAATAGTTGATTCCTCTAACAAGAGCTTGGTAAACAACATTAAGAAGCTCTTGGAACAAAATAAAAAAGCATGGCATAGAAAACTAGTGCATGCACTATGGGCAGATAGACTAACCACCAAGAAATCTATTGGTATGTCTCCCTATCAACTAGTGTATGGTGTGGATGCAGTTTTTTCCACCTCTTTATGAGTCCCAATCATGAAGCTTCTTCAAGAAGCTCAATCAGAAGAAAATGACATACAGAGGAGGTTGAACCAAACCATTCATTTGCAGCAGTCAAGGGAAGAAGTTTACAAAAGGACACAAGCTATCCAGGAAAATATCAAGAAAATATTTGATAGAAGAACCAAAGAAAATGATTTCCAAATTGGAGACAGGGTTCTGAAATGGGATTCAAGAAGGGAGGAAAAAGGAAAACATGGTAAGTTTGAAAATCTATGGAAAGTTCACTATATCATTGATTCGGTGAGAGGCAACAATGCTTTCTTTTTGAAGGAACTTGATGGAATTGAAATGTTTGGATGTCCTGTAAATGGGAGGATGCTTAAACATTAATTTTGTCAAGAAACTTATTTTATACTTTCTGATTCCTTGTACATGTCATTGTTTGATGTAAGGATGTAAAGACAAAAACCCTAAAAAATAGAAAAGGGAAAAAGAGGGCAGGAGTTGAAAGATAAGTACAGCCCCATACCAAAAAATGATGTTGCTGAAAGTGTACAAGTCTAAATGCCACTACTTGTTTTTAAAAAGAGAAGTCTTGTTCAGTTATCCAACCTAAACCATGACTGAAACATATTTCAATTTATTTTTGCTGATAGGCTAGTGAAAGGAAGGACTTTTCAGGAGATCATTCAATCTTGGCTTACCAAAAAGAATAGATTAGGATAGAAAGACAATGGCTCTAAAAATATTAAAACCCGAGTCAAGGAAAGAAAGAAGGATTTTTATTATGCTTTCAGACCTTAAAACCTTCAGTATTTTGTTTTACTTTTTTCTTCTAATAAATTCTATGTGCAGCTTGTACATAATTCCATAGATCATAGAAAATCAGACTGCTTAATCCTGATCTGTCTATGTTTTTTGTTTTTTTTGTTTTTAGGATTAGTGAATAAGGTTTGTCAAAAATCTCAATCTTAACAAATGAGTAGTCTAGGTAGAAAATAAGAAGAGTTCACTAGCCTAATCTAAACTCTTGGAAGTAATAAGGGTACAATTAGATAGTTTGATTTTTGTTTCCAAAAAAGAAAAAAATGTCAAGGGTTTTCCAGTTCAAATGCACCCAAGAAAAAAAAATGTTAGGCAAGTAGGTTGGGTAGGTAGAGATGATGTTGATGTTAATCATGTTTTTTTCAGATTACTAAGAGTACAGCTTTAAGCAAGCATCAGCAAGTGAAGGAGGTAAAATCTGCCTAATGGATGAGGCACTAGCCTTCGAAAAACCAGAAAATATGAAGTTTTGGACACCTCCTGAGAAGGAGCTGCCCTCCCCAAGTGGAGCCACTGTCAGTCATCTATATTTTTCACTATCTGAAGATGACTAAGTAGTCTCCCTAGATTTTTTAGAAACAAAATTCATAAATATTGTAAGTTCTAGAAATCTCACTGCCTTCATTATTCTGAGATAAAACTTTCCTTTGTTTCATCTTCCTATCTAGTCATCACTAGCCCACCACTCATGGAAGACCCATCCTGGGTTCAAGCCATTTATTTTAACCCCTAATGTCACCCATGTTTTACCATGTCTTGCCTTTTAGGTACAAATCCTCTGTTTTTCTTATCTACAGGACTCCCTACTATTATTCAAACCTACCAATCAAATAATCTTGCCGACTCTTCCATAATATTCTCAGACACTGATTATCTCTACAGACCCTCTGGATAATCAAGTATGCTAGATCCTAGGTCTTCACAACACACTAAGCTTATCACAGGTCCTATCTTATACTTGGTGATTCCTAAGTCTAAATCCCTGTCCAAAATCCAAGTCCAAAGTTCCCCATTAGGTCACCAAATGTTTCACTGAGTCATAGGATGGATTTGGTGCCCAACAAGTTATGCCTTCCTGCATAAAGAGGTTGCATTCAAAGGCGCCTCCTTGGCTTAGAGCATAAACACTGCAAGGGACAACTGCCCTTGTTCACATTTTTCAAAGAGTAGCCAAGGTGACCACCAGCAACAAGAGGAGGCAAGGTAATAGGATTTAATTATCACCAGGGGGAAAACACATAAAATACAAAAAAAGAACAGGCCTATAGGTAAAAGAGTATCAGGTTTTGTTTTAGTGGATTAACAAAACATTAGTGACAAGAAAAGAACCGTCTCAAAGATTTCAAGGACAGAAGCCTCCTCCTTATGGATTTTTTCCAAAATAGCACTGCTTCACCTGCACTAAGAGAAGAAAGACAAAGGGTATCAGTTTAAAGAAGACCATTTTGCCAAAGGGTAGAAAAACAGAGTTTTTGAAGTAAAAAGTGGGGGTATAAATTATTGTCAATGCAAGCCTAAAAAGGCAAAATGTGACCTCAATTTTTTCATCTCAACAATAGGCTCCCAACAAAGGGCCTCCATGCCAAAAAAATTGTTCTGCAAAAATATTGGCAAAGGCATAAATAATCATGTTTTCCGAAAAATGCTAAAGTGTGTTCACAACAAACATTAGTCAAAAGCACACTGAAATATAGGAGACACCAACTTTACAAAAGTGGGTTTGGTATTTTTCAATTTACTTTTCAAATCAAGTATACAAGCCAATTGAACCTTCCCCATGCATCATTTGCCATTTTCCGAGAAGAAGAAGCCGCTGAGAAGAAATTATTTTGGTTTTCGAGAAAACTGTGGAAATTAGTAGGTGTTACGCCCCTAGCCTCCGGTGCTACGCACAGAGGCGAGGTAGGCAGTGTAAGATTACACTGCACTACGCGCTCGTAGGTTGGCGCTATGTGCCTAGGTTGGCGTTGCACACAGGCCCAGAAACAACCACCAGCACTCGGGAGACTGCCTTTTCCACCCAACACTATGCCCCGACAGCTTGACCAGCCTAGCGTTGTGCACAGGTGCTACGCGCTGGCACTGCACCCCTGGCAGCACTTCAAAAATTTTGCCAAAGACCTTCAAAATCAAGTTTTTTGGCCTCTAAAAAGTTTCTGCAAGTTAATACAAGGTTGGTTAAGTTAATAGAGGTCATCCATGGTTAGAATTGACCAAAACCCTAGACTATACAAAAATAAATTGTTATGTCTTTGAACTAGGGTTTATAAGAAGAATTGGTTTTTTATACAAAGAGGGGACTGAGTGACTATAAGCCTAACCTCTACCACCAAGTACAAGATTTGAAAGTTGTCTTCACCTTAGCTTTCCTCTTTGTAAAAGTTTGACCTACACCACTTATTTTACTCCAAATACCCTAAAGAAAAACTCAAGGTTCCTTCTACTGTTTGGACCAACCATCATGTCAGAGAGAGATAGTCACACCAGTGGTGATGAGAGTCACACTCCCACCAATACAAAACATCATGGAGGAAAAGCTAAAAGGTTTGTGCCCCTAGACAACACTCCAATTACTTCCTCTCCTATGATCCTTTCATACTTCCAGGATGTAGGGTGCTACAATTTTTGTGAGAAGGTCAAGCAAGTCAAATATCATCCAGACTTAACTATATTGTTTGCTTGTAGCCTACAAAACCACCAAGTTAATCTAGCAGGGTTCCACTTTTAGCTTTCATCTGAAATCATTTCCAAGGCAACCGGTATACCAGACATTGGAGAGCTTTGGTTCAAACAAAAGAAATTGGAATTGGGTTATTATGGGCCTTATTTGAAACCCACCTATCAAAAAAATTGCAAGGCTATTTTTCCTTTTCCTTATTTTCTAGAGAGGTATGCAGCATTAATGAGGTAGATTATTAGGTTTTTCACATGTGAGGGAAGATACTCCCACCTCTATTCATATCATATAGGTTGCTGATGCATTTTACCAAAGTCAAGATGATGAACCTACCTTATTACCTCTTCTGGAGTATTGATAAAATGGCCTCTGCTGTCAAGAGGAAAATCTATGACCACCAAATGCCTAGCCTCTTTCATCACTCCCTGATCAAGATGATTGTCCTATACCAGCTAGAGAGACAAGGTATATCTTGGGAGACCTTCATCTCACATGATGTGTTTGCAGACCCCCAGGCCTTCATCCAGCAGAGCTTGCATTCCACTTCACAACCATCTACCTCTACACATCCATCATCTCCCCATGTGCCTTCTCCACAAAGAATTTCACCTATTACCTCCTCCCCTAAATTACCAAGTGAAGGGGCTAACAGTAGCCCTAGTGAAGGGAAAATAGGAGGCAACAGTGAGGAAGAAGATGAGACAGATAATGATGAACAAGGAGAGGGAAGTGAAGAAGAAGTTGATGAAGAAGAAGAAGAGGATGAAGAAGAAGAAGAAGAAGAGGATTAAAATGAAGAACATGATGATGAAGAGGAGGATGGCCAAGAAGAAAGCAGCAATGGCCAAGAGCAGCAATATGATGAAGGGGAAAACAAAGATGAAACTAGTGATGGCAGCCACAAGGATGAAAACAGTGAACATGATGATTAAGAGGAAGATAACAATGATGAGGAAGAGGAAAACAGTGAAGAAGAAGATGGTGAAGAAGGAGAAAAACCAAATGAGGAGCGCAAGTATCTAAGTGCCCAAGATAGTCCAAGAGAGAGTCATGACAGTCATGACAGCTGTCATGACTATCTTGACAAAAATCAGTCCATAGAAGACATAGAAAAAGCAGAGCAGATTGAAGGACAAAATGATGACAACATTTCCTTTGAGACTCCCATGATTTCCCCTCTCTCATGCACTTATCATAGAGGGAAAAGGGGTGTGTTTGCTGCCTCTAAAAGGCAAAGGACCACCTCCTCACAAAATACCAAAGCTTCGGACAAAGACAAAGAAAAAATGAAGAGTGTTGAGCAAAAGGCACCAGTCAAGAGAAGCAAAAGGATCAAAAAGGTTTCTCAAGGCCCTCTCTTTTTTGATTTAGATAGTGATAGTGAGGACCAAGGGATAAATACAAAATTGCTCCTTCTAGAAAAATATGCCCAACTTCAAGAATGGAAAAGGATTTTGAAAGGGCACAAAGGGTCATCTACTATTATAAACTTGAGCACAAACATTTCAAAGAGGTGAAGAGGGGCCTTGCCTTGCAGAAAAAAATGGTCAAACACTATGCAAGGAAGAGCATGATTGCCAATGCCAAATTGAAGTAAGCCCTCCTAGAGCTATAAGAGATAAAAAGGTCCAAAGTTCATGACAGCCTCGGGATCTTGGCCGATGCTTCACAGTAAGTGTCTAAAACCCCTTGAGGGATCTACACACCAATTTTGAAGAAAATCCGGAAACCTTTTGTTTTTTCCAAATTTTGGCCCTTAGGAGCGCAACACCCTAGGCGCTATGCTCTTTTTTGGGGCATCTTCAGCCACTAAAGTTTACATATTTGGGTTTTTCATGTCACCAGCAGTCTACCCAAAACATTTCAGGTCAATTGGAGAATTTTTTCCCCCTCCAAAGGTCCAAAAACACCTCAAAAATGACCTTTCTGCCTCCTTTTCAGGCCCAGCGTTGCGCGTTGAGAAGTCATGGGAGATTGGATTTTTGAGCAGGTAAATGGCATCCATTAAGCACAACTCAAGTATTTCTAGAAATTATACTGTTAAATATTTCCAACGAGCCATCACGGGTCTGAATCTGATGACGGGAAGGGGTCCAAAACTCAGCTGCAACAGACCCTAATTTTTGTTGATATGGAGCTACACATAGAGACAACTTTTTTCCAAAAAGTCAACAAAAGACACTAATTAATGGAAAATTTGTTTTTTATTATTTTCTTGGACAAAACACTCCTAATTTGATTGGGGAGTTATGTTTTGGTGTGTTTCATTTATTTTCTTATCTCTTATGTGTATTGGGCCTTGCATGGTCATTAAGCACATTTATGACATTTATGGCTGAATTAGGGTTTCTGGAAGCCTCTTAGGTTTTCCACCTCCTCATTTTCTCCATAAATATAGCATGAGGCTCTTGTATATTTGGTTGAATTTTTATGATTTATGCTGAAGTAATACATAGTCCCTTGAAGCCTTTGATGAGAAATTGATGTCTTGGAGCTTATGCATGATCTGATTTACTTGTTGATGGAGAAGGATTGTTTGCAGGATCCATAGGCCTGGTTAAAGGTGAAGTTTTCTATTGTTAATTTTTTCTAAGTTTCTCATATGTTTTCCATCCATCTATGCTGCAGTAGGACAAAAAATTTAGACTAAGATATGTTTGTTTCCTTCATTGCCTTAATGTTTTCTTCTGCTAAGACATGTTAGGGAATTCATCTCTTGCTATCTAATAAGTTTTTGGCTTGTCTGTTTTCTTGAATGATTTAGATCAGTTGGTATCAATTATGATTTATGGTTAGCCCTGCATATTGTTACCTCTGAAATACTCTATTCTTGAAATAGTCTTTGAAGCAACTTTTCCTATAGTTTTTCAAAGAATTATGTCTTAACCATGCTCTTTGCCTTTAATTAGCTAAAATTGTCTCAAGCAACTTTCATAGCTGTCACTGTGGATGTTAGGCTTTTCTCTCCTTCTATGGTTACAGTTACTTGTGCAAATTTAAATGTTTTTTCCTACTCTTGATGATAAAATCCATGAAAGATTAAATGAGTTTTTTCCTTTCTATGTTTTATCTGAATGTTGTCTTGGTTGATTATCTGCTTTCAGTCCGAAATAAAATGGATTAGGTGTTGCTAGACCCTTTGACTCTGTTTCTATGCTTATAAATATTCTAACTCTCTCAATTTACAAGTATATAAAGGATTTTTTTTCTGCCCTTTATTAGCTTGTGTTCTCAAGTTTAATGTCCATCTCATGATCCTTCACAACCTTAAAGATCCACCAACCAAGTTAAATTTCCCTGCAAATGCTCTTGAAACCATTGATGAACTCATTCATGACCTTATTTGACTCCATTTCCTAATGACTTAACAATCTTCCATGTTTTATATGTAAACCTATTTGAGCATCATACCCAACCAAAAACAATCAAAATACCCTGCACTTAACATCTAGCCTAAAATCAACCCTAATTAGCAAAAAAGTTCACATCTTTCTGCCTGCTAGAGAGATCCCTCTTCGAATTTAGGAAGGCTAGGTCCTAGGGTTCCAAAGCTTGGTTTGATGTTACCCTGTACCTTTTTATCTCAATCAATCTAGAAAATTACGGGTAGCTAACACAAGGTATGCATGTTCTTAGGCCCAATACACGTACCCTTCTACAGTCTTGTTTTCATTCACAAGTATAGGACTTACGAATATTATTTGACAGTCACATAAAAACCATCTAACTATACTTGGACTGCCATTAATTTTCCCAACTACAACCAATTATTTTACTGATCTAGTTCCCACAACACTTCCTTCATCTAGGGTTCTTCAAATTTGCCATCTAATAGTGATTTGAGTCCTCTACAAATCACTATTCTTGTGTACCAATTTCTTTGTTTTCCAATATATGAACAAATATGAACTACTCCTCTTATCATCCTTCTAACTATTTTTAGATGACTGGACTAGGGTCACAAATCAACCACTAACAATCCATTGAATAACTATTTATAGGTTGCTTCAGATCTCTATTCAAAACTCTATGGAAAATCCAATAAAATCAACTCCTATTCATGTCAATCCATTCCTTATATGACACATTTATTCTGCTCAATATTCTAGTCAGATTCCACCTTCCTTTGGATTTTCTATCTCCAGACATACTTTTGCAAACCATCTTCCAAATATGTGGTATTTATTGCATAGATAAACCTCTCTCGAAGGGTCATGACCCCTATTCTTCGCCGTATATTTTTCACAGTCTTAAGGGCATACCTTATGGACTGAACATGCTAGGAAAACTCCCTAACTATGTCATTATACTTCTATTATAATTGCTTAATAAAAAATCCTATCCACCCATAGAAAAAATAGTGACTCTTGCCTCCATTAGAGACTCGACCTAGCTCATATGGATCCATAGATTCTGGGCATTTCTTTGACTAAATATTGAGCTAAATTTTAGATCTCTATGACCCTCAAAATATGGTTACCTCAGTACATATCACACCTGTGACTGCTTCTGTTCTGGCCCTAAATTCTAGTGCAGACCCTCCTCCATTTGTGTTGCTATTTATCACAAAAATTACAGCCTACTAACCAGCACAAGATAGGGTCTCAACCCTCTCTGCTATTTCAAAATTTTATGCAGCCTTCACATAGAAACACCACTGAAATCACATGCCCAAATTCTCATGAGCTGCCTCTCTTAAGCTCGATCTGCCATAACATAACGAATAATATGTCATCCTACTTCCTATCTCAAACCTATTAAGGTATATGACATTCTTGTGAACCCTCACATGATAATCCTTCTCTTGGTGGATGATCATGGCCTCCCTTTAGCAACCCTTACTCAATCCTCTAACTCGACCTACTTGAGGACTACATCTCTCCTGGCCTCCTTGATCAAATGAGATCTTTCTCACTTGATGTTCTTGCCTTCATACTAGGACTCATTAAATAGATTTACCTAGCTAGGCCTCTTAAGAACCCTCTATAACTTAAGGGCTTTATCCACTTAGACCTAGGAAATATTATTTTTCT
Source organism: Pinus albicaulis (assembly GCA_034641835.2). Taxonomy (NCBI): domain Eukaryota; kingdom Viridiplantae; phylum Streptophyta; class Pinopsida; order Pinales; family Pinaceae; genus Pinus; species Pinus albicaulis. The sequence goes on from CM076578.1 coordinate 1,340,787,753, forward strand.
ATTTTAATTTTATTTTAGATTTTAAACACCATATTGGGTATAAAACCCCTTTGCTTGGGTTATTTTCCCACAAATCCTTTTATGACCAAACTCACACAAACCCATCTCACTATGCTTGTGGAGTACCTCCCAAGCTACACAATTCAACAACATAGTCTATTTGTAGTAATTGTAACTTGGTAAAGCTCTTCTAGTCAAGCGAGGACTTGGTTGGGTTCCCAACTTGCAAATTAAGTAATGGTAATTGTGAGGGCATGATAGCTAGGGAGGGTTAGGGCATGCCAAGGAATGAAAATGCATGCTAAAACATGTTGGAAAATTTCAATGCATGTCGAGGAGTGTTAAGGAGTGTTGAGGCATCACAAGGGAGAACTAGGTCAAAATGCATGGAAATGAACAAATAAGAGTGTGTGCCAGGGACTGTCAGTGAATTCAAGTGTGCCAAGGATAAAGTGTTTTAGAATAATTTCATAATATGATTTGCAAGAGGAATGCCTACGATTGCAATAAGGGGCTCGACAAAGCAATTTTAGACAAAGGGAGACTTTGTGCTAGGCACAACAATATTTTTCCTTTATCTATTATTTTTATATGACATGTGTCACACTTTGGCCGAATGCTCACGTTCTAAACTATTTTAGACAATTTCATATCGTACACTATTGTGTATAGGTTTTGGGGCACTCATCTTGTGCCAACTTACATCTTTTGTGTCTTGTATATCTTGTGGTTCTTGCAAACTCTCAATATATGCTCTACTATTTATATGAACTCGAGATACATGTGAAATATTTCCTGTGTATTCTATATTGCTTAGTTTTTTTATGGCCATGTCTACATGTGATCCTTGTCTTGGTAAGTTCTTAAGTGGGACAAGTTCAACTTGTACATGAGTCATGTAAGATGAGGTATATGAAGTTCTTAGGTGAACAAGGCACAATATACTTATAGTAGGTGCAATTTTTCAAGTTGTTGCGGCTGAGGTAGGCCAATGTCACATGAACTGCAGTAGCTAAGGAATTGATTGGGTTACCATGTCGTGAAAAAATGTAAGACTAGTTGTGAGGGATGAGTGCCAAGGCGTGCTAGGGAATGCTAACATGTGCCTGATAGTTCGAAGTGTAGAAATTATAAAAAAAATATGTATATCAATGGATTCAATTTGATCGTACAATGTACTAAAGAAAAATACTTAATCCTTCTAGAATTAATTATGTGGAAATTAAACACGATCACACAATCAAAATAAGTAAAAGAAAGAAGAAAATCAATCCACAACACAGATATTTTCCCAGAGAAAGCTTTCTTATCAAAACCCCTCTATCTTCTATTGTATATTCACCAAGGAATCATGAAACAATTACAATGCACTCTTCTCACAAGAGTCTCCTGCACTCTCACAATTGTCTCACACTGATCCAGACAAAATCGGGCCAACACATAGTGAATTCTTAGCATGTCTTTAGCCTACCTTGCTCACACAATTCGTGAGGAATCCAATCCCTATTCCTTAGTAATTTCAACCTTTCTAAACTACACAATACATCATGGGCATCCTATGGTGTATATAATTGTGCCCGGGCAATCTGCTATAAATAGGATTGATAGATAACTTCCCTTTAACCTCTATCTCAACTGGGTCTTCATCAGAACTGACATGCATGGAAATATTAATAGTAAATCATTAGTTGCATGGAAGATCACTGCATGGGAATTAAATCTGATTTAAATCTCTTGATCTCTCACTAGTGCAACAAACAATTACAACTAGTTCAACTGGTTTTAGCTCACTTAATTGAGTTAACTGATTTCTCATGCATTAAACTAATGCAATAACTGCAACTTGAACTCTATAACTAATAGAATCACTTTGCATACCTCACCAACCACCCTCAACTCGAAATTCATGAGCTAACTGAATCTATCACACTCAGTTAACTATTACAAGTGTTTATGAGATAAGATTACAATTTATTTTCCAAGTTAATTAAGGGATAATTAAATTAGACACATTTCCAATTTATTAAATTAATTGGTTTTCACAATAAAGTATCACTAGGACCCATCACTACATGGCTTTTGGTCCCACACTTGTGTGTGTGTCATCATGTTGTTTTTGGATGCCAATTTCACTGTTCCTTGTTGCAAATTTCAACATGCAGGCATGTCAAATATGTTAATACGTGTCAAGTTCTAAGGCATGCCAAGATGTGCAAGGGTGTGAGAATATATTATAGGGAATATCAAGGAAAAAAAAAGGAGAAACAAGTTAAACTACAAGGAAATGAACACATAAGAGGGTTAATAAGTCATCAATTTACCTTTTCCAGGAGGGGCATGCTAGGCACACTAACGCTAGGTTGCAATAGGTGCCAAGTGCCAAGTGTTAGTGCATTATAAGTGCCGAATTATGTTACTTATCATCTAATTTCCAATATTTGATCTCAAATAACATTAATATTTAACTATGCCAAATCATACCAAGGCATATTAATGAATGCTAGACATGCTAATACTTTCTAAGCGCTAACACGTGCCAAGTGCCAATGTGTGCTAGGGAGTGATACACATGTTATGAAGTAGAAGGGCATGTCTAAGAGTGCTACGATGTGATAGAGTGTGCTAATGCATGCTGAGGAGTGTTATGGAGTACTATGGAAAGACAAGGGAGCACTAGGTCAAAATTCATGGAAGTGAATGAATATGAGGGTGTGCCATATAGTGTCAATGAGTGCTAGCTAGCATGCCAAAGAGGGAGTGACAAGGTATGCTAAGCACTAGTAAGGCGTGCTAGGAAATATCAAGGCATGTCAATAAGTGCCAGAGTGTGCTAGGGAGTTCAAGTGTGTGTTAACACATGACAAATAGTGTGAATACATGAAATATGCTAAGGCATGTTAGGATTTGCAGGGTGCTAAGGTATGCCAATATGTTTCAAGAAGTATCAAGGGAAAAAAAACAAGAAAAAAGATAAAATGCAAGGAAATGAACACATAAGAGGGTTAATAACTCGGGACATTATATTTTTCAAATGGAGCATGCTAGTAAACTAATAATAGGTTCCAACAAATGCTAAGTTCCAGTGTGTGCCAAGTTCTCATGTATGTTAATGCATGCCAAAAATGTTCTAGGTCATGCTAGGGACTACAAAGCATGCCAACACATACTAGGAGAGTGTTATGCTATGCTAAGGTCTGCCAACATGTGCTTGGGTGTCGTATTCATGGCAAGATGTTCTAGTTACAAAGGTTTTCTAAGACATGCGGGGTGTGAAGGAACGTTAGTGTGTGCCAAAGCATGTTAAGATGTGACAAGAGTGTTGAGGAGTAATATATCTCTCTCATTAATACAATTGACAAAGATTTATTATGTATTAAATAATATAGTTTCTACACACACTAGTGGAACTTTATCTAAAGGGAATTTCTTAGATAATAAACCTAATAGAGATGAATCATGTATTGAATCATAGGAAAACTATATTCTCATTACTTGAGGGAAATTATACACACTAATTACTTCTTAACAAATTGAATGACTCTAACCACTATATGGCCTTAGACACATAATGAAAAAGACTCCACAACAATGGTCTTAAATCGTTATATTTTGACAAAAAAATATAGTAACATGAACACAACGTCATAAAAAAAGCATTGGAATGATCAATGATGACGACCATTTTTCAACTGTCACCAAACGTAACCAAAAAGAGAATTGGTGAGGGTCAATAAAATATCATCACTAGAAGTGTCACCAAAGAGAGAATTAGTGACGGGCCTTTAACAAACGTCACCAAAAGTGTCACTGAAAATGACTTTGGTGGCAAACGTTAAAGGAACATCACTATATGCACTTATAAAAATGCGTTTTTAAGGTCCATCACCATTATATGTGACATTGGTGATGGAACTTAAAGGTTTGTCACAGGCATGACCCTCACCAATGTCTTCTTTTATTTTATTGATTCTTAGTTGATTAATACTTTTATGAGCATCTCGGTAATCATACCTATTGTTAGCCATCAATGAAATTTTTTCATAACTAATGATGGCTAAAATAGGCCTTTTAGTCTTCAAGAAACAAGTTTTAAGCAAAATTGTGAGTTCTTGAAGCCTTGCTATGTACCTGGGCCAAAAATATCCATTTCTTTGATCTCTTCATTCAAACCTACAAAGAAATCCCTGCTGTTTCCGTGAAGAAAACTGCTCTAAAAAGCTCTTTCATTCCCTTCTTCCTATTAACCCCCCCCCCCCCATTTCCTCAAAAATCCCTTTAAACCTTATAAAATCCCTCTTATAAGGTTTAAAACCCCTTTCTTATACCTATCGGAACCTCTTAAAAAGGTTAAAAAACCTCATTTTCGACCTTTTCTGCTCCTTTTCAAACATTGGGCTTAAGCACTTTTTGGCTTAAGCCCAAGCCTCTTTTTGGTCATATAGCCTGGTCCTGTGACCAAGCGCTAAACCCCATCAGCTATCGCATATCGCAGTTTCCTATTTCCTCTTTCCCCTTGTTTTTCTCCCATCGATGGCCGATCCCCCAAGTAAACCTTTGCCGTCAATCTTGTTTTAGATCGAACGGTCTATGCTCCATCGGTGCATCGCACCTTGGCAAGTCCCATTTCCACTTTCAAAACCTTTTACCCCCGCCGATGCACTTTTTCAATTTAATCCTAGCCGTTGATCTCATTTCCGATCTGACAGCTCTCATCACATCCCTTTGACTCATCGGCATCACACTTCAGCAATTCCAATTTCCTCCCTTTCGGAACTCTTTCCACCGATGGCCGATCCATCAATAAGATCCCAACCATCAATCTTGTTCCAGATCCAACGACCCTCCTTCCATCACATCCCTTCATCGCATCAGTGCATCACTCATCGACAATTCCAGTTCCCTTGCCCCCTAACCCTCTTCACCAGCAATGTGCGAAGCTCCAAGCGCATCTCTGTCGTCGATCTCGATCCTGATCCGACAGTCCTCCACCCATCACTCTAGCCTTTCCCATTGGCCATCAGCCATCACAACTTCCAAATCCTTCCTTCCCAGACCCTGTTCTCTGCCGATTTCCAATCTGCCAAGTAAATTTTCGTCGTCCATCTCCCAGATCCGACGGCTCGCACTGATTCACATCTTTTTCCACCTGTTGGGGTTCCCATGTTTTGGCCAGATTGGTAAGACCAAAAGATGAGACAACATCAGAACCACTTTGGGGCCCTAGGATCTAGCCCTCCTGGACCCGGAGAGGGATCTCTCCAATAGAGCAAAGAATGATATGTCTTTAAAGCTCGAATTGAGATATTAGGCTAGTTATGAAGCACAAAGGGGGGTTTAAAGTGATTTGGTTGAAGGGTTGCTGGGTTGGTTAGGAGATCATAGGCCGAGAAAGCAATGGGAGGAAAGGAACATGGCAGCAGGATGCTTCAGCAAAGAGGATAGGCCAAGACAGTGCCATCCATTGGGCTATGGAGTCATGAAAGGGAATTACTTGCAACAGCTAGCCAAGGCTTTCAAAGGGCAAGTCATCTAATACTAAAGGATCTTTAGATTAGAGAGTGGGGTGGAACATTAAGGAAGGAAAGTGAAAGAAGGAGAACAACCAGATTTCTGTCTATAGATCAGGTCAGAGGTCATTTAACTCCAGACCTGCTTGGACATACTCAAAGGCTGCTCTCAAAGAGACAAAGGGGTAGCTTATAGATCAGACCAGAGGTCATTTAACTCCAGATCTGCTTTAGCAACTCCAAGGGAAAAAACAGAGATAGATTTGACAAAGAAGCATCCAAGTGTCAAACCCCCAAGTTCATACATCAGCCAGCAGGCAATAACATCCGCTGCACTGGTTAAACCCATGAATTTACTCTTGGATAACACATTTTAGCAGAAAAAATTGATGGCAAGGAGAGCAGACAGCATAGGGAACCTAACAAGGGTGAATCCTATACCATTATTCTGATGCAAGCCCAGAAGAACATGAAACAATATGAAAATGTAAATAACAGAGTTAAGAAAAACATCACCAATAGTAATAGACCAGGATCCTGTGAAATGTGCTTTGATTAATTGATGCAAAACCAGTCATGTACAATATGGCTCAATGGCTAATACAGTCCCAACTTCTCCTCCCAGCCTATTACATACAACTACTCTGCTACTCCCTCCCACGACTGTTCTAACAGTCAGAATGGATCCCACTAACAGCAAATGCCCAGCAAGGCAACAACAACCTTTACAATATGTTCTCAGGGATCTTTTATAGGAGAAGAGGAAGTGACAGAGGCAGATAGACAATTAAATGAGGCTCATTAAGACAGAATGGCGGAAGTGTCCACGCCCACACTGCTTAATGGCTATCTGCAACGCTGTAGGTACTCTGAGACTGGTTCAGAGATCTCTGTCAGGTCGATTTTGACCTCTGATACATTCTTTAAATCCTTACGGTGCTTGGAGCTCTGCGCTAGCCTTCTGGAATATATGAACTGGTGAAAGATCTACACGGTTTCTCCATTCCTCTTTAATGCTGCTTGACAGTCTCTTGAGAAGTTCTGTCAGTGCATTAATCTGTTTAAGGGCCCAAGGAGGCATGGAGATTGTTGTAGGAAGGTGTACGTCTGGAGAGAACGTCCTGCTGTTAGGTAGCGCAATAATGACTTTGCTGGTGCGCTCTTAATCTTCAAACAATGCTTGAATCCTTTGACTGTGGGATTATAACCATTAATCTTCACTTACAGGCTCAAATCCCTTAAATCCTTCTCTGCTATCCCGTTTGGCGACTGAATTAGCCTCTCTGTGCTATCTGCACAATGAAAATAACTCTGTTTAAAACCTGGGCAGTGGTGGAGAAATACTGTGGAGGCGGAGGAACGCTGGCGGAAGAGTGGAGAAACGATGGAAAGTGGTGGCGAAACTAAGGAAAACAGTGGAAACAATGCAGAGTGGTGGAGAAATGATCGCTAGTGTAGATGGCCAAAGGCTTTCACTTGAGCGAATTACAACGAAAAGTGCGCAAAACAATGGAGTGGAGCATGGATGTGGGACCCGGCAGAGGCGGACGGCGATTGAATCAAAACCGTTAGATCTTAACCCAACGGACGGACAGGATGGACTTGGGCCAATCACAATCGGAGATCGGAGTGGGGAGCGATCGCAACGCACAACACAAAATTTCCAATTGCGATTGAGATTGGAGATGCGATTGAGCTAGGACCGTCGATCTGGGGAAGGAATGGACGGCGGAGATGAAATCAGAAGGGCAGAGAGAAATGAATGCGATTGCGATTAGAGAGGGACTTGCGATTGAGCGCTGACCGTTAATCTCGGGTCCAGATCAACGGCTCACAATCCATCGGAGGGAGAAACGGGAGGTGCGAAGGGAATGAAGCGATTAGCGCTGAGCCGCAATATTAGCAGGGAGATGAACGGTCGGGATGTAATCGGAGCATCGGGAGAAGGACTTGCGATTGACAATCGGGAGGAGAAAAGCGATTGAGCGCTGGCCGTCGGATCGCGGAATAGATCAACGGCTCAGATGCAATCGGGGGACAGTGTGATCGGGGGATCGGAAGTCACAGTTGCGATTGATCGGGGGTTACGAGGTGGATGTTGCGATTGCGATGGGTAGGGGGCTTGTGATTAGCACTCCGCCGTCGATATTTACGACAGATCAACGGACCAAAACTCATCGCGAGACTTTGTGTTAAAAACCAATCGCATCGGGGTTCTTTGTTGTTTACAAAGGAAATACGCACCCGCTCGGCTTCCGATTGCGATTAGCGCCTGGGACTTAAGCGCTTGGTCCCAGCGCCGGGGCACATGTGGGGAAGTGGTTGAAGGGGCTTGCGGTAAAGGGGCTAAGCCCTATAACATGGTCGGAAAGTGGGTTTTTACCCCTTTTAATGGATTTTAAGGGGTGGGGAAGGGGAACGATAGAGGAAGAAAAGGGAAAAAAGGGAAAACCAAGGGCAGGGGAAAAAGTTAAATGGGATCTTGGGGGGATTTGAGGGTAAATGGGGAAAGAAGGGGAAGACAAGGAGGATAAATAGGAGGGAAAAAAGGGACCTTTTGCAAAGGGACCTTTTGGGCATTTCTTCACTAATAGAGAGGCTTTAAGTATTTATAAGGAAATCGGCGAGGAGATTGTTGATCGAGGATAAAAAGGCCATAGAGGCTTGAGGCTTGTGTTTTCGGGGAAATGCATTCCTTGAAGACTTAACAACCATTTAGCCCCCTATTTTCTTGTCAAAAATTTCATAGGGGGGATAACGGTGGCTCCACATGGGGATGGCTTCTTCTTGAAGGAGACAAGAATTCAGAAATTTAACTCTTGGTGTAGGCCAGGTGCCTGCTGCTTGAACCATCCATTTCTTTCTTTGATCAGTTGCCACAAGCTATGAAGACAACATATCAGCAGAAACACTTCCCATACAACTACCTACCCTTACTATAGTCCTAACATTTTTTCTTGGGTGCATTTGGACTTGCAGACCCTTTTACATCATTAATTTTTACAAACAGGAAAAATAAACCTATTCTACCTCTACCCTTATTACTCCATGAGACCAGATTAGACTGTTGGTCTCATATGCTTCTCTACCTACACTACTACCTGCTAGGATTAAACTATCTAGCAGATTTCTTCTCTATATTCTAGGACAGAAAATGAAATAACTAACTACATTCTCATAGACTGAGGTTTATTGAGCTTTTCCTACCTATCCTACTCTATTGACATATTTACAATCTAGCTTACAAACATGGTCTTCCAATGTAACCAGTCCTTCAAGTGATTCCATGGCTGGTCCTTCTTGCTCAACTCCTTGAGCATGCTGGATAAGCAGGGCAGCTCCCACTCTGTTTGTTCTACAACAGCAGCCTTGAAAAAATTTCTTTCTGTCTGTAACACGCTGCTGAGCAAGACCTTTGATCCTTCTTCAAATGTATGCAGGAAATGTGCATAAGGATCATGAGAAGATACCTGGCTAGGAGTATCTGGCAGGCTGGCTTTGACCAGGATCTCTTCTTCTTCCACTGGATCAAGGAGAAGACTCTCCTGAGAGAGAGAATCTCCCTCATCTTCTGAACTGGAGGACTCATCGTATATTGGGGTTGATTCCTCTCGGAGCTCCGATATGTTCTACTCTGAGGTGCAGGGCTCCGTGAAAAGGTCCAAGTATTCTTGAGCAGGGGCTTGTTCCATTACTTCCTCCTTTTCAAGAGGAAACTCCTTGCTTTCATCGTGCTCAAGAATCTCTTCTTTGATTTTCTCCTCATCTTCTAAAAGGAAAGGCTCCTGGCTACCAGTCTCATGACACTCATCACGATGCTTTCATAACTTCCCCATCGATTAATACCTTAGATAGGTGGACTTGACCAAGCCAACCATTCTGGGCGCACGGCAGGTCTTTCTTCGTCCTGATCCACAGAGGAGTCTTCTGAATCTGAATCATCAAACTCAAATAATGACTGAGCAGTAGCGTGTGTTCTATAGAAGATGTCTGGGGTGGACTGCTGGTTTAATATCCGGTCAATCTCTTCTTCTGTCAAAAGAGGGGTTTCCCTTTCATCAGGGACAGAAGAACAGCAGTCCTCTTCCTCTTGTGTAGGCTGATTTGGAGGCTGGATGTTTCTTTGAGCCTCTTCTTCCACATCAGGTTCTGCCTCGTCTATGTAAACTCATGTTTCCTCAAGGCAGCTATCCCTATCAGCCTTTGCTAATAGGTCCTGATATTCTCTGGTCAGCGTGACACAAGACATGGGTGAACAATCAGGCAGCTCCTGATCATTTTCCTCTTCATCTTCTACAGATTCTTGAGCATCATATAGGTCCCGCTCATCTTCTAGATCTTGAGTTTGTTCTTGTTCTGAAGATGACATGGGCTGCTCTAAATAATCATCATATGCATTCATATTAGCCATGTACGTCTCCAGCATCTCACCAAGAACTTATGTTATTCTGCATACTTTATTATACAAAGCATTATACTTTGCATCCCTGTCCATGCTTGGATTCACGCTTTTTGCAAAGAAGGCTACTGTCTCTTCTCAACCAGTTCAGTGTTCTTCACCAGTGGAGTCATCAGGTCTTTGGATCATAGGGAGTGTGGAGTCGCCAGGTGGATGAATTTAGCTATTTGAAGCAGGATGCTGTCCACCATCAGCAATGAGAAGCCAATCTAAAGGCAAAGTGGTTCTTGACTCTCAGATTTTTCCCCAGTGGAGTCGCCATTATGTTGGAGCTCCCATGTTTGGCCAGATTGGCAAGACCAAAGATGAGACAACATAAGAACCACTTTGGGGCCCTAGGATCTAGCCCTCCTAGACATGGAGAGGGATCTCTCCGATAAGACAAAGAATGATATATCTTTGAAGCTCAAAATGAGATGTTAGGCTAGGTATGAAGCACAAGGGGGGTTTAAAATGGTTGGGTTGAAGGGCTGGCAGGTTGGTTAGGAGATAATGGGGCAGAAGCTGATGGGAGGAAAGGAACATGCAGTGAGGATGTTTTCGACAAGAGGATGGGCCCCGAACGGTGCCATCCATTGGGCTATGGAGTCATGAAAGGAAATTACATGCAACAACTAGCCAAGGATTTCAAAGGGCAAGTCATCTATACTAAAGGATCTTTTTAGATAGATGATGGGATGGAACATTAAGGAGGAAAGTGAAAGAAGGAAAGCAACCAATTTTCTGTCTATAGATCTGGTCAGAGGTCATTTAACTCCAGACCTGCTTGGACATACTCAAAGTCTGCTCTCGGAGAGACAAAGGGGCAGCTTATAGATCGGACCAGAGGTCATTTAACTCCAGGTCTGCTTTAGCAACTCCAAGGGAAAAACAGAGATAGATTTGACAAAGAAACATCTAAGAAGCAAACCCCCAAGTTCATACATCAGCCAACAGGCAATAACATCCGCTGCACTGGTTAAACCCATGAATTTACTCTTAGATAACACATTTAAGCAGAAAACATAAAGGTAGGGAGAGCAGACAGCATAGGGCACCTAACACGGGTGAATCCTATACCATTATTCTGATGCCTACCAGCAGAACATGAAACAACATGAAAATGTAAATAACAGAGTTAAGAAAAACATCACCAATAGTAATAGACTAGGATCTTGTGAAATGTGCTTTGATTAATTGATGCAAAACCAGTCATGTACAACAAGCTCAATGGCTAATACAGTCCAGACTTTCTCCTCCCAGCCTATTACATACAACTACTCTGCAATTTCCTCCCAAGGACACATTCACAACAGTGATCAAACATCGGAATCCCACTAATAGCGGATATCCGTAGAGCAACAACAACCTTTACATTATGCTCTCGGGGATATTTTATAGGAGAAGAGGAAGAAACAGAGGAGGTGGATAAAAAGTCAAATGGACTCATTACGTATTCTTTAGCGAGTTGTTGGGAAGCGTTCACGCCCTCGCCTTGAAAATATGCATATGCGGCACTCGAATTACTGCGGTACATTTGGAGGCTCTGTCGGACGAGGAGATTGACCTCGATATGTTCTTTAAGTCCTTTCTGGTGCTTGGAGCTGCGCTAATATGCAGGAATAGATGAGCTGGTGAAATATCTACACGGCTTACGGATTTCTCATTCCTCTTTAATCTTTGTAGCCGATCTCTTGAGAAGTTACGGTAGTGCATTAATCATTTAAGGGCTCGAGAGCATGGAGATTCTTGTAGGAAGGTGTACGTACGAACGTCTGGCTGTTAGGTAGCGCAATAATGGCTTGCTGGTGCGCTTTTAGTCTTCAAACAGTGCCTTAATTCTTTGAATGCGGGATTATAACCATTAATCTTCACTTACAGTCTCAAATCCCTTAAATCCGTCTCTGCTATCCCGTTTGGCCGCTGAATTGGCCTCTCTGTGCTATCTGCACAATTTAAAATAAACCTGTTTATAACCTGGGCAGTGGTGGAGAAATACTGTGGAGGCGGAGGAACGCTGGCGGAAGAGTGGAGAAACGATGGAAAGTGGCGGCGAAACTAAGGAAAACAGTGGAAACAGTGCAGAGTGGTGGAGAAATGATCGCTAGTGTAGATGGCCAAAGGCTTTCACTTGAGCGAATTACAAAGAAAAGGGCGCAAAACAATGGAGTGGAGCTTGGATGTGGGACCTGGCAGAGGCGGAGGGCGATTGAATCAAAACCGTTAGATCTTAACCCAACGGATGGACAGGATGAACTTGGGCCAATCACAATCGGAGATCGGAGCAGGGAGCGATCGCAACGCACAACACAAAAGTTCCGATTGCGATTGAGATTGGAGATGCGATTGAGCTAGGACCGTCGATATAGGGAAGGAATGGATGGCAGAGATGAAATCGGAAGGGAAGATATAAAGGAATGCGATTGCGATCGGAGAGGGACTTGCGATTGAGCGTTGACCGTTGATCTCGGGTCCAGATCAACGACTCACAAGCCATCGGAGGGGGAAACAAGAGGTGCGAAGGGAATGAAGCGATTAGCGCTGAGCCGTAAGATCAGCAGGGAGATGAATGGTCGGGATGTAATCGGAGCATCGAGAGAAGGACTTGCGATTGACAATCGGGAGGGGAAAAACGATTAAGCGCTGGCCGTCGGATCGTGGAACAGATCAACGGCTCAGATGCAATCGGGGGACAGGGTTGCGATTGATCGGAGGGTGCACTTAACATGTTGCGATTGCGATCGGGCGGGCGGCTGCGATTAGCGCTCCGCCGTCAGATCTTGTGATAGATCGACGACCCAAAACTCATCGCAGGACTTATGTGTTTAGGACAATCGCATCGGGGTTCTTTCTTTGTTCTGAAATGCGCACTGCTCGGCTTAGATTGCGATTGGCCCCAAGGCTTAAGCGCTTGGTCTTGGGCTAAGGGCGTATGTGGGCAGAGTGGTTAAGGATTTGCGGTAAGGGCTAAACCTATAATAAGGTCGAGAAGTGGGTTTTAGCCCATTTTAATGTAATTTGAGGGCTGGGGAAAGGTAACGATGGAGGAATAGAAGGGGAAAAAGGGAAAAAAAGAGGTAGGGGAGGAATTTAAAGGGGATTTTGGGGGGATTTGAGGGGTAAAAAGGGGAATATAAGGGGAAGACAAGGAGGATAAATAAGAGGGAAAAAAGGGGCCTTTGGGCATTTCTTCACCAATAGAGAGGCTTTATAAGGGAAATCAGCAGAGGGGATTTGATCGAAGGATAAAAGGCACATAGAGGCTTCAAGGAGACTGTGTTTTCAGGGGAAATGCATTCCTTGAAGACTCAACAACCATTTAGCCCCCTATTTGCTTGTCAAAAATTTCATAGGGGGGCTAACACCACCTGCGGGAACTTTCAGCACAAATGGTCAAACAATATGAGTGCCCCCGTAGTTGACTCATTTGACCATAGCAGATCTTGATCCAATGGTTGAGATTCACTATGGAGGCACCCGACCCGCAAACTCGTCCGTACCTCAAGTGCCCCCACAATACGCATTTTTCTTTCAATTTTGTTTATAACCCCGCTGGTCCCACTCAACCACTTTGGGGCCTTTCATTGTGTTTCTGTGTGATCTCCACCGTTGATCTATCTCCCCCCCAGATTCAACGACCCACAGGCATTTTCTCGCTCGTTTCACCATAGTAGCCCAATTCTCATTTTTAACGCGAAATGGGTGGTTTCGAGAGAACACGTGTTGAACTCTCAACTATATCGCGTCCAAACCACATAAAACCATCTATTGCCTCGACCTCACACGAAAACCACTCGTATTTTTCCGCAAAACTGCTTACCGCCATTTCCGTGCCATAATTCAAAATATGCCTAGTTTTCTTCATGGTTTCAAGAGTAAGCCCTTCCTCGCTACATTCACCTTGCCTCCTCACTACTCCACCACCCCCACCAAAGCCCTCTGTTAGCAGTTTAACCCCAAATGTGTAGGTTTTAGTTAATAAGTTTTTTATGTTGCAGGTTTTCATGGCAAAAAGGATATAAACCCTCCCACAGCTAGAGTAGTGGCAATAAAGCCCAGGATGATGATCCTCAGGGAAATATCACGAATAAAACAGGGTCACAGGGTTCGAGTTCAAAGGGTTTGATCAAACATTTCATGAGCGTTGATTAATCGTAACCCTCCAACGCAGAACAAAGCCAAGCCACCTGTGCATAAAAGCAAAACAAAGGAGATCAATGAAAGATAATGGTTAAGGATTAAAGCACCAAGATTAAACCCTTAACTAGTAGATTAAAGATAAAGACATAGTATGAAGATAGAAGATGATCTGGGAAGGCCTAATAAAGCCTTAAAAGCACAATTAAGAGCTAAATATCAATGTTTAAAGGGCTAAAACAAGTCAGATCAGCAGAAGAGAGGTCTTGAATGCCACATCTACAGAAGCTATTACTCGACCAAAGGACCAAAAGGACACCCGTAGTCTGTTTTACCTTTCAAAGACACCTTGATAGCCATCCTGCTGACAAACCCTCTTTAAAACTTTCAGGACAGTTATTAAGCAGACGTGGGGCTACAAAACCCAAAAGTGATAGTTTGTTTGTCCCAGAGGTCATAAAAGGTACTTCAGACCAAGTTAGCTTCAAAGGAAAGGCCTCGAAGTTTTTACCAGCCTACCAGATATGCCTCAAAGACTGGAAAAACTACTGAAATGGTACAATCAGTTAATGCAATGGTTATTAAGCAGAATGGGCATTCGAACACCTCTCCTTCTCTGTCTTAATTAATATTTATTACCATTTCTGCAACACTCTTCCTCTCGACACCTATATGTATTCACAGAAAACTCATTGTAATGGTTGGAAATTTGTTAATTGTTTGAATTTTTATTGAGTAAGAGTTGCTGAGTAGTTGTAATATAGTAGGCTGGGAAGAGAAGTATCAGATTGTAGAAAGCTATTGGACTCAAAGTATGTAATTGGTTTTTCACATCAATAAACAAGCAGATTCACTGGATCTTGATCTAAATCATTGGTGATGTTATTCTTACTATAATTGTTATTATCCTTATGTTTTCACTATGTTCATATTCTCTGATAAAGAACAACAAGTATAGATTAGTACTTACTTCTAAAAGTACCCTAATTCTGAATGATAAGCTTTATCTATATGTTTTCTGCTAAATGTGTGTTTGGGAATGATTTCAATAGAGTATAACTAGTCAAGGAATGTTGGTGAGCCCATGTCTTGCTGAGTAGAACTTGAGATGTTTTTCTTGAATGATATTTTCACTACATGCTAAGTAGAGTCCTAGTCAAGGAAGTTTATGGTTAGCCCTATCCCTTGTTTAGTCTTAAACAATTGTTTTGAAGATTTCCCTTAAGAGTATGCCAAAAGCAGGCTAGGTTAAAATTCCTTACCTGATCTTAGGTTACTTTTTATGTTTATCTCAAATGTTTTCCCTTGAGTGCATGTCAAAAGCAGGATAGGTTAAAAGTCCTTACCTGATCTTAGGATGCCCTTTGTTTTCCTATACGTTTGCTCCTTTCACCACACTTCTTAATGTTCCATACCACAAACTCAACTTAAAATATCTTCTGATATATATGACTTGCCCTTTGAAATCCCTTGAATAGTTTTTGTGCAAGTAAACCCTTTTATTACCCCATAGCCCAATGGTTTAGCATTGTTTTTTGACCTATCTTCCCATGTTGAAACATCCTTCCACTTAGTGCCTCCTTCACTTCACATGACCTTATCATTTAATTATTCTCAACCAAAAACAAAAAAATCCCTTGTACTTCATAACTAGCCTAATATAATATCATAAGCCTTAAATTATATCATTCTAAAACTCTCACATAGAGAGATCCCTATCTAAATCTAGGAGGGCTAGATCCTAGGATTCCAAAGTGGTTCTGATGTTGCCTTGTCATTTGGTATCCCAATCTGCCAAATCATAGGACCCCAACACCTATCAAATGCGAAATGAATCTCCTTGATGGGGTGAGGTGTTCAAGAGAAAAAAAGGAAGAAGGTGGTAGAGTATGACACCATCGACTAACTCTACCTTCAAGTGGGAGGCAGAAAAAAATACAATCCGACTCTTCACAGTCAATTTTGTAGTATTCACAGAACTTAAGGAAAAGATATACATGCTCGAAAATGAATGTATCACCATCAACATCAAATTTAAGTTGAAAAAATTCATGAAGAGGCACACCTGAGGTGTATGATTTTAGGATCAAAATTTTCATATAAGAGGTTCGAGTTAGAATCAATGGGAAAATATTGTCATCTAGACCTCCTTCTAGTTCCATTTTGTTGACGGTGATGGAAATACATCAACCAAGGGGGTCTTCCTGATGTGAAGTCCCAATTATACCACACATCATTTGGATTAGGAGCCCCATCCAGAGTATCTACCCAACTCCCAGGTATCCTTGTATATTTTCATTGACTACTAAGTTCAGAATGAGATAGTAATACACACATATTTTCATATCAAAAAGTGAGTATGCTTTATGAATTTTTTAGCTACAAAAAATATTAAGGCATTTCTACCGAAACGGAAGAGAAAAGGGACCCTTTAGAGACAAGTAATAGTACTGATCTAGAAAAGGAACACACACATATACATAAGAATGAATCATTTATCGACCAGTGAAGTAGTTCACAAGGAGGGAACGATGGTTAAAGCAAATATAACACACCTTTAATAAGATAAGTACCAAAGCCATCAAAATAGTTCAATTTCCTTATTACAAATGAAAAAACATACATCACAAACATTCAAATAATAGTCTTACAATGATCATGACATATGCATGAAAGTGTGCTCACTCAACAAGCTTCTGAATTAAGAAAATGTCCCAAGATACATCAAGACAATGAACACCACTAGCCCCAATAGTGAAGAATTAGAGGAGTCACTCGCTCTTCCAAAAAAACTATCTTCCTCTCCAATGCCTGATAGGAGGAGCTTAGGTGAAAAAATCCTTTTATTATACAATGAGGGTGTATATATAACAAATGGGGTGATCCTTCACCTCCCTTGTAACTCTTGGACTACCCTCATAAATCTTTGACTTATCTATGAGTTTTCAACTCTTAATGACTCTTCATATTCTGGACATGACTATTGGAATTCCACTTTACAATACATTTTCAAATATTAAATTTACGTAGTTAAAAAATTGATGTGGCACATGATGACTCATTACATGACATGACACTGCTAACATGGACTACATGATGACATGGAAATCTCAATCCACTCTTTGAAGCTTCTTTATTTGATAAAATATGTCTCCAATACTTCATCTTCGCAATAGATATGATTTCCTCTTTATATCCACCCTCCAAAGGATTGTGAATCAATTTGGAGTCTTCATGTGGTCTTGATATTTGATCTTCTATTATATTATGGTGTTCCTTCATCTTTTCGCATGGTGATCATCTTATCTCTTCAGCTCCATATTTGTCTTAAAACATGGTCTCCTTCTCATTTTCCTCCATCATAAGGGCCTATCATGATAATATAGAGTTCCTACAACTAAAATCCAATCATAACAAGACAACATCAGTCCAAAAACCCTTAATCTAACATCCTTCATGAAATCAATTTCTAGTGCTGGGATCAGGTGACAGATTAACTTAGGGATTGCATAGTTCTAGACGAAAATGTCCGTGACTGAGGCTAAATACTGCACAATGCACATCAGGTTGGCCAGAGTCAAAATATTACACAATTTAGGGATCCAAGATCTCAAGGATGGGCCTGGGGGATTGAGGTTTCCCAATGTGCAGTTTTCAAGGGACAATGTAACACACCTAGTGAAAATTCCATGTAATAAAAGTAAAAAAATAATTACCACAATTTATGGGACACTTATTCCAAGGTGAGTGTTGGGAAACAAATCCTAGTGCGTGTTCATTTAAGTTATTATGGCTAAAGGAAATTGGAAAAGGAAAAGGCTTTGTGTTGTGAAACCAACTCCAGAAATAGAAGAAAAGAGATATCAACGCCTTAGAAATAATCCACTTCGAGGGGGAAACCTCCAATACATTACATGAATGAACAATTCTTGGATGATTCAAATTACAAAACCTCCTTTCTATACATAGGAGTCCATGGGGCCACAATGTAATCCTAGTGGGGCCACAATGTAATCCTAGCCGACCTAACAATAATAATTTAAGGGCACAATAATAACAATATGGGGGTTACAAGGGTACAATAATAACAATAAGGGGGTTACACTAACAACAATAAGGGACTATACTAGTAACATAGGGACCTAACATGCCCCTCTCCTTCAAAAAAGTGTTGTCCTCAACGCTTGAGTAGCTCTGGGTGCTTCTGTATAAAATTCTCATCCTCCCATGTAGAATCTTCAGTGGGTAAGTTCTTCCACTTGATGAGATACTCTGAAATTGATCGATTCCGTAGCTGTTGAGTTCTTGTTTCCATGACCGCTTCAGGTTCCAATATGATTTTTCCTTCCTCATCAAGTTTTGGCAATATTGTTTGAACTGGAAGATTTTCACCTATAACCTTCTTTAAGCATGAAACATGGAAAATTGGATGCACTCGTGAAGAAGCAGGAAGCTCCAATTTGTATGCCATAGTACCAATATTTTGCAACACCTTTTAAGGACCATAGTACTTTGGCGATAATTTATTATCCTTATTAGCTTGCTTGAGGGACATTTTTTTGTATGGTTGTAGCCGTAAAAATACCCAGTCTCCTACATCAAAACTTCTCTCACTACGTTGTCGATCTGCCTGTTGTTTCATTCGATTTTGTGCCAAATTTAGGTTGTCCTTTAAGATTTGGAGAACTTCTTGTTGATGCTCGATGTGATCTTCCACTACTTGAACCTTCGAATTTTCTCTTAAAGATGATGTGATGGATAGTGGATGATATCCATAAAGTGCCATAAATGGGGTCATTTTTGCTGCAATATGGAAGGAAGTGTTATACCACCATTCAGCTAGAGGTAACCACTTGACCCATTGTGTTTGTTTATCAGATACAAAACAACGAAGATATCCTTCCAAACATTTATTTACTATCTCAGTTTGACCATCGGATTGAGGATGATAAGGTGAGCTATGAGCTAATTGAGTACCCAAACAAGAAAATAACTTCGTCCGAAAATTTCCAGTAAAAATGGGATCTCTGTCGCTCACAATAACCCTTGGGTTTCCATGTAGCTTTTGAATTGTGTCCATAAATGTAGTAGCAACTATACTTGCTTTAAATGGATGAGATAATGCACAAAAGTGTGCATACTTTGTAAGTCTATCAACTACCACCATGATGACACTCTTTCCTTCGGACTTAGGTAAACCTGTGATAAAATCCATTGAAATCTCCTCCCAAAGTTGACTTGGAATGGATAAAGGTTGTAGAAGTCCCGGGGTCTTAATTGTCTCAACTTTATTCTCCTGGCAAACCAAACATTCTGCCACAAACTTTTGAATATCAGATTTAAGGCCATCCCAAAAAAATTCTTTCTTCACCCTGTGGTAAGTTTTTAAAAATCCTGAGTGTCCTTCTAAAGGAGAAGTGTGCAATTCCAAAAGAATCTTTTGTTTTAGTTGGGAATTCTTACAAAGATATAAGCGATCTTTGTACCATAAGGAATCATTTTTCCAACTAAATGTATCAAATGTACTAGGATCTTGCTGCAACTTTTGAATGAGTGTCTACACTTCTTCGTCCTTCTTCCATTCATCTCTTGCTTCGGTTATCCAATCTGGTTGGATAATAGAAATGGCACAAAGCAATGCTTCCACCTCTTCATTCTTTCTTGAGAGTGCATCTGCAACAACATTAAGCTTTCCTTTTTTGTAGATTATTTCAAAGTCATAAACCAACATCTTTGTGACCCATTTTTGCTGCTCTTCTGAAGATAGTCTTTGTTCCAAAAAGTGTTTAAGACTATCATGATCAGTTTTTACCTTGAAGTGTCTTCCCATTAGGTAGGTTCTCCATTTCTTTAGTGCATGCAATATTGCTAACATTTCCTTCTCATAAATAGGTTTCTGTAAATACTTTCCTTTGATTGGACGACTTTCAAAAGCAATGGGTCTTCCTTCTTGCATTAAAACAACACCAATTCCATTTCCTGAGGCATCACATTCCACAATAAAGGTTTTTGTGAAGTCCGGCGTAGCTAAGACTGGTGCTAGGCACATTGCCTCTTTAAGATGTTCAAAGGCCTTAGTTGCTTCAGGAGTCCATGAAAATGCATCTTTCTTCAATAATGTTGTTAGAGGTGCTTCTATTCTCCCATAATTCTTAACAAACTTTCGATAATACCCTGTTAACCCAAGAAATCCTCACAACTGCTTTATGTTTGTGGGGAATTTCCATTCCTTAATGGCTTTAATTTTGTTAGGGTTTACCATAACACCATCGTGAGATACAATATGACCTAGATATTCCACCTCTTGTACTCCAAAGAAACATTTGGATGTTTCTGCATATAATTGTTTGTCCTACAATAGTTTGAGCACACTATCAACATGTTCAACATGATCCTTCCAAGACCTGCTGTAGATTAGTATATCATCAAAAAATACTAACAAAATTTTTCTAAGGAAGGGTTAGAAAATGGAATTCATCAACCCTTGAAATGTAGAAGGTGCATGGGTAAGGCCAAAAGGCATGAAAAAAAATTCATAATGACCCTCATGAGTTTGAAATTTTGTTTTCGGAATATCTTCAGTCTTCATTCTAATTTTATGATACCCTGAATGAAGATCCAACTTGGTAAAATAAATTGCTCCATGTAATTCGTCCAATAATTCATCAATCATAGGAATGGGAAATTTATATTTAATGGTGAGCTTATTGAGTTCCCTATAATCCGAACACATGCGCCTTGATCCATCCTTCTTGTGTACCAATACTACAGGAGCAGAGAAAGAGCTTTGACTAGGTTGAATTATACCCGCCTCTAACATTTTTGCAATCATACGTTCAATTTTGCTCTTTTGGACATAAGGATATCTATAAGGCCTGATGTTTGGAGGAACACTTCCTGGAATATATTTTTTTTCAGAAGGAAAGGAAGTCGAATTACGGGGTATTGTAGGGAAGCCGAGAAAGATAATAAGCTCTAATGTCATGACAAAGCTTCTAAAGAAAGAACAACGAGGCATAATTTCAAAATTATGCACACTAGAAGTTCCAACATCAAAATCATCTATTTCTGCAGATCTCCAAAAAGTCTTGGATAATCATTCCAAGGTTTTTGAAAATCCCAAAGGACTCCCACCTATTCGTGATTAAAAGCTACCGTCCCAAAAGATTGTAACCATTGTACTCCTAGTACAACATCAGCACCTCCCATAGTAATGGAAAGCATTGGACTATTCAATACATATTCCCCCATGGTTAGCTTGATATTATGGCATTTTCCAGAGAAATTTATGGTTCCTCCATTTGCAACCATCACTTGACATTCTGGTGTTGGGTATAGGAAACAATTCAATTCCTTGGCTACCTTACAATGAATAAAATTATGGGTACTACCTGAATCAATCAACACTATCACCTTTTTCTTCTTAATATGTCCTTCTATCTTGAGAGTTTGAGGAGTGGTAATTCCTGCCAATGCATTACACGATATGGTTGGACTCATTTATTCCTCTTCTTGGGTTGGTTCCTGGTGTATATCCTCTTCTTGTTCATTTTCTTCTTCCTCTTCACAATCTATGTAAAACAATTTCTTCTCAGCACACTTATGACCTTTAGTGTATTTTCTATCACAACTGTAGCAAAGCCCTTTTGCTCTTTTTTCTTCCAATTTTTGTGGTGTCAACCTTGTAGGTTGTGGAAATCTAGGAGTAGCAACACTTCCCTCTTTATAGAAGTGAGTGGTAGGCTTCCTTGTCGCCATAATTTTACATTCAATTTTTCATGCCAACCTGAATGCCTTCTCCAATGAATCAGGTTCCAAAACATGAACTTCATGTTGGATGTTATCCTTTAAAGTACCTATGAAGAGATCAATCATGTGTTCCTCTGGAATATCAGTTACCCTTATATTCAATTTTTGGAAGTCCTCAATGTTCTCCCCCACTAAACCCTTTTGTTTGAGATTTATCAATTGGCTAAAGAAGGTGTTGCTCTTTGTATCCTCATAATGTGCTATCATTTCCTCCGTAAAAATTGACCAAGTGACACTTTTTTTACGGGAGCAAAGCCATTGATACCATACAAATGTATTTTGTTCTAAATGTAAAGTTGCAATGCGTACCTTTTGCGTGTTTTGCACGTTATGGAGATCAAAATATTGCTCCATCTGTAGTATCCATGTTACAGGATCCTTTCCATCAAATTTCCTCATATCCATTTTTGGAATATGGTGGTTCTTCCTTCCAACATTAGAGTTTATGAAATCATGATTAACATTTATTTTGTTCTCATCATGAGTTTCATCTACTATATTTTCACCATTAGGAAACATTTCTTGTATCAAATTTGTCAAACCTTCCATGTCTGCTTTTAGATCCTTCTTCATGTTTTCCATTTTTTCATCGATCTTAGCTTCCATGTCATCAATCTTAGATTCCATGCCAGCTTCCATGCCATCCATGCCATTCTTCAAACCATACATCTTAGATTCCACACCTTTCTTCAAACCATCCATCTTAGTTTCCACGCCTTTCTTCAAAACTTGCATGTCATTTTTTGTTGCTCTTTGCGAGAGCGAAATTTGTTGCACTTGCTCTTGTAATTTTGATATGTCATGTTGCCATTCTTCATCTTCATGAGTCATAGCAGAGCCTTCTAAAGGCTTAATGGGTGTTGAATTATTTTTAGGGGCCATTTTATAATCCAATACTGATATATATTCTACAATATGCCCTTGGAATCAATTCAACTTGATTCTTAAAACAAGACTTATGCAATTCAGAAAAAAAATACACACCTTTTACTTGCTTTTGAGGAGCTCGATATTGAAATTGAATTATATCTATAATTACGGATCCTCAATATCTGAAATTCTCCCCTGTAGTAGCCTTCTAAAGCTTCTTTCAAATGCCATAGGTTTGATCTGATTTGGATTCTTCAAGGCAAATTTATGTCCAGTCTCCCACAATGACCAAATTATGGACTGGTTAGGTAGAGAAAAATTTTACGACTTGCCACGTGTCACTGTTTTCTCCTTTGGCTCTGAAATTGATAGAAAACAAATTACAGTCTGTGTACTTGCGGTCACTTGTTATAGCGTTCAAATCTGATGCTCATAGAGAGAGTTATGAATATTTTCCCATGATAACCTCTTTGAGATGAAATTTAAGAGCCTGAAAAATAGCTAACTTCCACAACTCATATCTCCGCAAATACTGCAAACCAAGCTCTGAAATTTTGCGACAATGTTCCTCATAATTGGGCTTCACTCTCCAAAATTTTTAGCTTCTGAATCTTCGTAGAAAAAACGTTATAGCGAAAATGACGCGATGACCTGTTTAGGTTAAATTTAGGAGCCCATAAAAAGCCCTAGCTTCCACAGATCATATCTCCGAAAATATTGTGAACCAAGACCTAAAATTTTGTGATGATGTTCCTTAGGTATTCGGCTTCGCACTCTAAAAATTTCAGCTTCTGAACCTTCGTAGAAAAAATGTTATAGCGAAAATTCCACGATGACCTGTTTGGAGCAGTGAAACCCTAGAATCCTAAAGCTCTGATACCAAATGTTGTGAAACCAGCTCCAGAAATAGAAGAAAAGAGATATCAACGCCTTAAAAATAAGCCACTTTGAGGGGGAAACCTCCAATACATTACATGAATGAGAAATTATTGGATGATTCAAATTACAAAACCTCCTTTCTATATATAGGAGTCCATGGGGCCAAAATGTAATCCTAGTGGGGCCACAATGTAATCCTAGCCGACCTAACAATAATAATTTAAGGGCACAATAATAACAATATGGGGGTTACAAGGGTACAATAATAACAATAAGGAGGTTACACTAACAACAATAAGGGACTATACTAGTAGTATAGGAACCTAACACTTTGGAAAGGAAAAATGGCATATTTGGCACATTTATTTATGAAAATAAAGGAAGTTAGGAGAAAAGGAAGTTGAAAGGCCATAGGTTTCATGTGAGGTGGAAAATGAAGGAAAATAATGGAAATTAAAGAAAATAGAGGCCTCGTTGATAAAAGGATTCACAAGACCAGCTGGCGAGATTTTGGTTCACGTTTTTTCTCACACTTGTGGCTCTCATTCTATTATATATCTCTCTCTCATACTCTTGGATACTTGGAGTTTTATTGGAGCATTTTGGCATTGGACCATGAAAGGAAAGAAATCAAGAAGAAGGAGGAAGCAAGCAAGGAGAAGGAATCAAGTAGTTACAACATGATTCTTGGCAGGTATTGATTTTCATGTGTATTTTCCTTACTACTTCTGGCATGCATGGTATTTCATGTGGTTCTTTTCTATCATGGCATGGGTTTTTCTAGGAGTGACAGTGTTTTTTAGCCTAGCCTTGCCATTTCTGTATAGCCTTGATGAGATGGGTTTCTCATACTTTGGTTGATTTGGATTTATGGATGGATTTGAAGTTGAGTAGCATGGATCTTTGAAATGATAGACACATGGTATAATTGTCTCTGAATCATACTGTGGATCACGGTAAAGCCACTGGCCTAGTAACCCCTGAACCAAACTGTGGGTTTCGGTAAAGCCAAGATTTTGTGTCTCAGTGGGCCTAGTAATCCTTGCCAATAAATGGAAGGATATATGGTAAATCCAAGAGGTGGATGTCTCTCCACTAGGCCTAGTATTCGCGGGATGGGATGTATGGTAAAACATGGACAATGGGTCTTGGTGTAGGGCCTAGTGATCCCTGGATCGGGCTTGGCATTACGGCAAAGCGTTAGATATGTAGAAATTTTGAATAACTGATATGTTATTCACCGAGATTCTCCTGATCACACACTATTTTAGCTTCATGCATAGTACAGAATCTCTTCTACCATTGATCATTACATGCGGAAATAAAATCAATTGCATGCACACATTAAAACCACGAACAATCACACATATGAACACAGTATTTAATGGGAAAGCTTAAAGCTGAAAACCCCAACTATCTGTATATTATATGTCATGGAGATCATGTAAAAATCATAGTACAAAATCTCCTCACAAGCTCTCATGCACACCCTCAATTGCTACACACTATCAAGCTAGATCTAGTAAAACACATGCTCCAATCTTTTGCCACTTGATAGCCAGCCTCTATTGCGTAATCAATGCTATGGGATGGCTTCATTAAATAGATAAACCACCTAGCTTGTACTGCGCAATCCTCATGGGCTTCTCCACCTATCTGTGTGTTGCAAATAGCAATTGTATAGTCACAACTGATAGTTAACCTGCTCTTTCACCTATCTCTGCACTGGTCTCCACTGAAAATGTCCATGCACTGAAGTTAACTAATGTATTCTTTAGTTGATCAATGAGTTTATAATTAGTGAATTAATTAATAATTAATTCACACCACTCTCACTAATTGTATCAATCAGTTAAACTAGATACAAATAGCTCAACTATGTTTAGATTAGTTAAACCGAACACAACTCCATTAACTTCCTCAATCAACTCCACCAAACTCTCTCACATGAGTTCTAACTGAAGTATCCATGCAATAGCTCCACTTAACCCTCAGGAATAGCGTAATTCCTTCTGTCAGCTCCTGTGCTACATCTGTGCACTTAACTGAAGTGCTCCAAGAGAATAAGATAATGTTTAGAGTCTAAATATTATTAAGAGCTAATAATATTCGACATATCTATTTTTAGACTGGCAATATAAAAATAGATTTCGCCTAGTATGTCTAAAAATATAAGTCCATCTATTTTTTCCAACTTGACCAACCATCCACAAATAGCATCCTACAACTCATAGAACATGATCCATATGTCTAAAAATAGACATAATCTAAAAATAGACTTTGCACCAAAAATAGCCTGCGAGCCCACTTAGTGAAGGCGACTCTTTTCACTAAGCTCTTCATCTTGTTGCAATATCAACACTCCCTCTCAAAAAGATAAGGATTATCTGCAACCCCTATTCTGCTCCTGTGGTATTCGAATTTGCTCCTGGTGAGCGCCTTCGTCAAGATATCAGCATCTTGATCCTCCGTAGGAATGTATGAAAGTAACATGATCTTCCGTTGCACACAATCTCTGATATGATGATACCGGATGTCAATGTGTTTAGATATATCATGAAATACTGGATTAACTGAGAGTTTGATGCAACTCTAATTATCACAATAAATCATAGTAGGCTCTAAGTGTGAACTGAACAACCCGACCAGGATCTTCCTCATCCATATAGCCTCGCATGTAGCCAAAATCGCTTCCATATACTCGGCCTCTGCTGAACTGAGTGCCATGGATCTCTGCTTCTTTCTGTACCAAGAAACTATTGTCGACCCGATACTGAAAATCCCTCCAGATGTGCTCTTTCTATCCGTTGGGCTCCCTGCCCAATCTGCATCTGTGAAGCCACACAGCTTCACCTCATCCGACTGTCTGTACCATAATCCATATCCCGATGTGCCTCTAAGATATCTCAATACATGCTTCGTCGCCTTCCCCTAAGAGCTTGTTAGGCTTAACCATAGCTTAGATCCGGTTAACAGCATAGTATATATCGGGTCATGTATTGACTATATACATAAGGCGATTCCACCAACTATCGATAAACAGTGGCATCCACTACTCTCCATTTAAGTAGCATCCTCCTTCCTCCATCCACTATGAAGAGGACTATCAATGTGCTTGCGCCCATGCATGTTGAACTTTCTCCCAGATCTCTAGCATACTTACCCCCGAGAAACAAGAAGTCCACCACCGCACCGCCAAACTTCCAATCCCAGGAAATAATGCAGGAGGAGGCCCAAGTCCTTCATCTCAAACTCCTTTGCAAGATCAACCTTGCATAAGTGTATCAACAGCTTCATCACCTCACAAAATCAAATCATCTACATAAAAGTACAATGATCAACAACTTACCCTCCACCTCAACTGGGTATAGCTAGGATCCGCCTCACTTCTTGGAGAATCCAAGTCCGTAAAATAACTGTCTATCCGTGTGTACCAAGCACGAGGTGCTTGTTTCAACCCATACAGCACTCTCTTGAGCCTGCACACATGCGACTCGCTGCTGAAGATCTCGAAACCTTCGGGCTTCTCTATGTACACCTCCTCCTCAATCACTCCGTTGAGGAACACAGTCTTCACATCCATCTGATGAATGTGCCACCCCATCTGCGCCGAGAGAGCAAGAATCGTCCGTATGGAAGAATACCTTGCGACAGGTGCAAAGGTATCCTCATAATCGATCCCCTCAATCTGTGATAAGCCTCGGGCAAAAAATATTTCCTTGTACTTCTCCACACTCCCGTCAGCTGCCTGCTTCACTTTGTAGATCCATCTCGAACCCACCACTGATTTCCCTTCCGGTCTCGGGACAATCTCCCATGCACTGCTTCTGACAATCGAATCATACTCTTCCACCATGGCATCTACCCATGCGGGATCCTCCACAACTTCCTCGAAAGAGGATGGCTCTGTCACGATACACTTGCTCACAAGAGCCATGTATCCACAGATATCAGTCGTGACCGTCTCTCGTTCTGCGCCGGTGGATGTATGTGTTCCCACAACCTTTCTCGCGCATCTTGAAGTGTCGCCAAACCTTCAGAGTGTGCTCCGCCCTCCTCGATGGTTGGCACTACCCGACCGGTCTTTCCACTCCATGAATCTCCTCCTGTGGCTGATCCACATTTAGAGGCTCATCTTTGGGAACAAGAATTCCCTCCTTTGCATGCAAGCGTAGCTCCCTCTCAAGCGACAACTTCATGGCTTTCACCTCATTGAATTTTATATCCCATCGTGCCACAGTCATTCGACTTTCTGGAAAATACACACGATAATTATGAGGTGTTTATGTGTACCCCACAAATATCCCAACTTCTGCAGTCGGCTCCATCTTCTTCCTGGCATCCTTTTTCACATGAATGTAAACAGATGAGCCAAAAATATTCAAATGAGAAATATCAGGCTTCTTACCAGTAAAAGCTTCTTTAGGTGTACTCATGCCAAGTACTCTATGAGGACAACGACACACACATATACTGCATTATTGCATGCCTCAGCCCACAAGTGTATGGGTAGGCCCTAATCATGCAACATTGCCCATGCAACACCCACGGTCGTTCTGTTCTTCCGCTCAGCAACCCCGTTCTGCTGTGGGTTATGAGGTGTTATGAGCTCTCTTTGAATTCCTTCTGCGCTACAAAAGTCCTTGAATTTTCCAGAGATGAATTCACCACCATTGTCGCTCCTAAGAGCCTTCACCTGCTTCCCCGATTCTTTCTCAACCAGTGCCTTGAACTCACAGAACTTTGAGTATGTCTCGCTCTTCTTCTGCATGAAGAAGATCCAACACTTACGAGAAAAATAATCAACAAATATCACATAATACATGTGCTTTGCTGTCGAAGCTACTGAGAAAGGTCCACACACGTCTGTGTGAATTCTCTCAAGGATCGTCGTGGCGCGACTATCCTTCTCGTGAAAGGTGGCTTTCACAAATTTTCCCAAGGTACATCCCTTGCACTGATCTGAATGCACAAGAGTACCCTTAGGAAGCCCAGTAGAAATCTACTGCAGTATCTTCAAAGCTCCATGGTGAAGGTGGCCCTATCTCCGGTGCCATAACTCGCCATCATCCCGGCTCACCACTCCTTCTGCCTTGCCTGCCATTGCGCTGCAGCCATCTACCTTCAATTGATAAAGGTTATTAACTCGAACCCCTATCCTCCGGGTCTCACCAGTTGCTTTACTGCGCAGGAAATCCTTTCCCTCGCTAAAGACAACATCATATCCCTTGTCTTCTAACATCGCCATAGAGATAATATTCTTCTTCAATCCTGGAACATGCATCACTTCCTTCAATACGAAGGGTTTACCAGACTCCCTCTCAAAGTAAATGGTACCGATACTGGTCGCATTGTATCTACCATCATCGCCCATCTTGATGTGCACTCCAATATCTTTCTCATCCAGATCAGTAAACAAATCTCGATCTCCTGTCATGTGAAAAGACGTACCACTGTCAAGAAACCACACTGAACCCGTCACACTTGAGACCAAGCATGCGAGCAGCGAAAAATCTAGCTCAAACTGTGAGGCTAAGGCCTCTCCAGCTGCAAATCCAGTAGCCTGCTTATTTTTCTTCTTCTGTGGACAATTAGTGGCGTAATGTCCGTGTTGGTGACAGTGAAAGCACTTCACCTTGGACATGTCCTGCTTCTTGCCTTTCGCACTTGCATTTGAAAGTTTCTTTTCCCTTCTTTTCTTTGGTAGCCAAAGCGCACTTCTCTTCATCAGAGTTATTTGATGAAGATCCGTCCCTGGTACTTCGCCTTATCTCTTCTTGCACAAGATCCGACCAAAGTCTCTCCCATCCTAGCAATTTCTCTTGACCATTGACAGAGTCCTGATAGGAATGCCAACTCTTCGAAAGCCCAAGGAGAGCCAAGATCACCAAGTCATCATCATCAACAGTAACCCCCACACTTCCAAGCTCATCCCTACATTGGATGAACTTCGTGAGGTACTTGGGCATACTGTCGCCTTTCTCCATTTTTATGTTTCTGAGTTTATCCTTGAGCGCCAAATTCCTCTGGTCGCTCTTGCTTTGGAATAAATCTGTCAAATATTTCCACATCAAGAATGGAGAAGCCTTACCATGAAGGTTGGACACTATGTGATCCTTCACACCTTCCAACAGAATCCTTCGACACTTTGCTGTCTTCTTTTTCCATGTGTCAAGTATGGCAGCATCACTAGAAGTAGGCTTTGGAATTTCTACATCTATGAACTCCTTCAACCCATTGTCATCCAACACCGCCTCCATCCTGTCCTTCCATGAAATATAATTCGAGTTGCCCTCAAGGGCATACTCCAATCGCAATCTGTTGAAAGACATCTCAACTTTGACACCAAGAAAACACTGCTGCAAATTCGAATTCCACCAGCACAAAACTCAACCGCTTCAATGTTTTGCAATTGCTCCAATGATCAATATCGCTCTGATACCATGTAGAAATTTGAATAATTGATATATTATTCACCGATATTCTCCTGATCACACACTATTTTAGCTTCATGCATAATACAGAATCTCTTCTACCATTGATCATCACATGCGGAAATAAAATCAATTGCATGCATACATTAAAACCACAAACAATCACACATATGAACACAATATTTCATGGGAAAGCTTAAAGCTGAAAACCCCAACTATCTGTATATTATATGTCATGGAGATCATGTAACAATCATAGTACAAATCTCCTCACAAGCTCTCAGCACCACCTCCAATTGCTACACACTATCAAGCTAGATCTAGCAAAACACATGCTCCAATCTTTTGCCACTTGATAGCCAGCCTCTATTGCGTAATCAATGCTATGGGATGGCTTCATTAAATAGATAAACCACCTGGCTTGTACTGCGCAATTCTCATGGGCTTCTCCACCTATCTGTGTGTTGCAAATAGCAACAGTATAGTCACAACTGATAGTTAACCTGCTCTTTCACCTATTTCTGCACTGGTCTCCACTGAAACTGTCCATGCACTGAAGTTAACTGATGCATTCTTTAGTTGATTAATGAGTTTATAATTAGTGAATTAATTAATAATTAATTCACACCACTCTCACTAATTGTACCAATTAGTTAAACTGAATACAAATAGCTCAACTATGTTTAGATTAGTTAAACTGAATACAACTCCACTAACTTCCTCAATCAACTCCACCAAACTCCGTCACATGAGTTCTAACTGAAGTATCCATGCAATAGCTCCACTTAACCCTCAGGAATAGCGTAATTCCTTCTGTCAGCTCCTGTGCCACATCTGTGCACTTAACTGAAGTGCTCCAAGAGAATAAGATAATGTTTAGAGTCTAAATATTATTAAGAGCTAATAATATTCGACATATCTATTTCTAGATTGGAAATCTAAAAATAGATTCCGCCCAGTATGTCTAAAAATAGGAGTCCATCTATTTTTTCCAACTTGACCAACCATCCACAAATAGAATCCTGCAACTCATAGAACATGATCCATATGTCTAAAAATAGACTTTGCGCCAAAAATAGCCTATGGGCCCACTTAGTGAAGGCGACTCTTTTCACTAAGCTCTTCATTTTGTTGCAATCTCAACAATATACTAGGAGATACTAACATTCCTCATAGTGTAGGTGGAGAACCCGAGTAGCTATCATGCTTGTTTGATTCCTTTTGGTTGGTTATGAGTCCCACATTCATTCTTGGAATATGGAATGGGGGTGATTGGCTGAGGAGAGAATTGGCTTAGCCAATCTATGGTCGGGTGGAACATGGTAGTCCCATCCCTGATTGGTTTCTACATTCAGTAATAAAGAGCTCATTCCCCTAGTATTTGGTATGAAAATGTACTGGTTATTATGTGGATTCTAATGATGTTGTATCTATGGTATTTCTGTTTTTATTATGTTGGTTATGAGTATGTATTTTATCAGTGATGATGTATGGATATCTCCATGTTTTTTCTTATAAATGAATGAACATTGTATCTATGGTCAAATATATTATATTTATGCTAATGATGTAAGGGAGAAATTCTTCTTAGCAATTCTTAGATAAGTACGAGATTCCTATGCTCAGACCTGTTTTTTATGCCTGTAGTTTCAATGTTTTTGAAATGTTTGAAAAAATGTATGTCATGGCTAGGATGGGTACAAATGAGTTATTGTTGATGTGATTGCTTCCGTATAATTTTATTATCATTATTTATTATCTCTATAATTTTCATGAGTTTCTGGGCGGAGCACTGGGTTATGGGCCTGAAAAGGTGGCTCAAATGCCCAGGTCATTAGCATAGAACTCAACATTTGGGGCCTTGGCCACTGACATGTAGTGTTATTCCTGCGGCTGTAGCCTCCTAGCTGTTGGCATGCAATATTATGCCTATGGATAAGGTACAAAGAGTTCAAAATGTTAGTGTGACCTAGGGGTAAGAAGCCTAAATGGCTAGGTTACTTCCTGGGGGTGTTTTTGTTGTTGTATAAGGCATGTATGTTCTATTTCTGTCGGTTCCACTTCCTTAAGGTCACCTATGAGGTTGAATATCATTATAGTAGCCTCTTGTCACATGTTTACCCTGGTTGGATGATTACTTGGGTAGATGAGGGAAGGGGGTGTTACCGAGTAGTATCAGAGCATGGTTCAACCCTTGGACTGGATGGGCGGTGTGTTGGTCCTATTTTTATATTGTTTGACTATGTGTTTCTCATACCTATGATGTATGTTCTTGTTGCATTTGTATTTTGTTGTCCATGGTGGGAGTGTTTTCTCCATGGAAGTTTTGATGGTATGGTTGTCAACATGTTCATGTCATGAGTGTATGACTAGTTATGTGTTGTTCATGCTTATATACAATATGTTGAGGAAAAAATCACTCAAACTAGGAAAACAAGACTCTAATGCCCAAATACACTAAATCCACAAGTAATTCTGTTATTCAGAAATGCCAGAGTACATGACAACGTAGTCCTAGTGAGGGTTACTGCCACTAGAAAATGAAAATAAGTGGATCTACTGATATGATGCTCAAAAGGAGCTAAAAATGGAGAACTAGTCTCTCAAACACAATCCCAAGACAACCCGGAAAGGGTTTCTTGAAGTACACAAGATGAAAAAAGTGTAGACTGCAACTCTATGGCTGAATCAAACTGTATCACTATAGCTATGCCGAAATATGGCTGATATAACAAGAAAATTTTTGTAACTTCTCCTCTCTAGCTTTCCAGGTGAAGGGCTGCTCCCCTCACTAGGAAAATAGCTCATAAATAGGGTTTCTCAACTCTCTCTTGCAACACCTTGCAAAATAACACAGATCCTCAAGGTGACTATGCTGTGGCTGAAGGTAGCTACTTGGCCCAATGCCAAATGGTGGAAATGAAGCTCAGAATAGTCCCCTAAGGTAGAATGTGGGATTCCCGCCTGGAAATACCCTTGTAATAAACATTTCAACAAACACCGCTAAAAAACTGAAGCATGCAAGAAGTCATAATACCCAAACATAAACAATATTATAAATTCCTCTCATGGCTGCCATCCCCTTCCATATATGCTTGGTGAGCTTCCTCACCCTTGGCCCCACTCATGTATGATGCTACTTCCATGCAAAGACTCCTCCTCCAAAACTGTGTTGTCACCACTAGCTCCACTCTCTCCTATTGCAGCATTGTTGATTTGGTCAACCTTGACCCAATCTACATGAATTGACCTCTTTCACAGCAAGGGTTTCTTTATTTCAGCTAGCTAAATTGATCCACATTCACACTAGAAGTGGTTTTATTCCTACTAAAGAGATTTAAGGGTCTCTTTACCCCACTTATTCATCTAAGCTATGAATAGAAGAAACATATAATATTCCAACTAGAAAAAAGCTAATTGGGAATATTATATTCCTCCCCTCCCAAATGTTGCTTGTCCTTAAGCAACAGTAAATAAGGATGTTGCAAAATCTTCTCTCCTTCCCAAGTGGCATCCTCATCAGGTAGATTCCTCCATTGAATAATATATTATCTAATCACCCTGTTTCTTAGCTGCCTCTCCTAGGTATTCAAGATAGCCTCTGATTGTAAAACAAGATGGCCCTCATCATACATGGGTGTGAGATCCATGGTGGAAACCACATGTTGTGCAATGGCCTTATTGAGGCATGAGACATCAAAAATGTTATGGATCTTGCTTCTAATGGGAAGCTCCAACTCATATGCTACTTCCCTAACACGACAGATCACCCTGTATGACCCATATAACTGAGGCTTAAGATTCTCAGCCCCCTTCTCCTTTAGTTTTAACTATCTATATGGTTGAAGACGGAGATAGACCAAATCATCAACCTCAAACTGCCTCTCTATCCGACCACGGTCTACATATAACTTCTATTGGTTTTGTGCTATAACAAGGTTGTCCTTGAGGGCCCAGAGTATATCCTGAATCTCCTAAATCCACTCCTTTTCTATAGGAGCATTTCTTGCCCCAAAAATCATATCAGAAAATGATAGAGCATCATAACCATAAAGAGCCCGAAATTGGGTCATGCCAATGGACATGTGAAAATTTTTGTTGTAGCAATACTCCCCCAAATGGAGTGAGCAAAACCATGCCCTTTGCTGCCCCAAAACATAGTTTCACAAGTATATTTCTAGCCACTTGTTTACTATCTCTGTCTGTCCATCGGTCTATGGGTGATAGCTAGAACTCGGTGTTAAATTAGTACCCACTAACCGAAAAATCTCATGCCAAAAGCCACCCATGAAGCGGATATCATGTCTTTGGAATACCATGGAGTCTAAAGACATATCTAAAGAAGAGCTCGGCCACATGTGAAGTAGTATATCATGCAGAAATAGCAAATAAATGTGAGTACTTTGTTACCCAATCAACAACTACAAAGATACAATCCTTACCCTGAACTGTAGGTAGACCAGTGATGAAGTCCATGGAAATATTCTGCCATTTCCCTTCCGAAATAGGGAGTGGCTACAACAATCCTACAGGATGGTTGTGTTCCCCTTTGTTCTTCTAGAAAAATACACACTCCTTGATGTTTTGGAGTACATCCTCCTTGATACCCTTCCATGAGAATCTCTCTCCAAATACCTCGGTATGTCTTGGTGAATATTTGATGTTTGGAAAGTGGTGAATCATGTGATGCCTGCAAAATATTCTTCTTGAGTCTAGAATATCTAGCCAAGAAGACCCAGTCTCGGTAATAGATGACCTCGTCCATCACTCTATACCTCTCATTAGTCACTTGACCATCTAGTATCTCACATGCAAAGCGTTCTTTGGAATAATCTAATAGCAACTGGCCTTCCAATCTGTATTCATACTCATCAAGGAAAGCACTGCTAGCCTCTGAGATAGAGAATCTGCCACTAAATTTATCTTCCCCTTGACATATTCAATGTCAAATTCATATGCTTGGATCTTTCTCACCCATTTATGTTGCCTCTCCTGTAGTTTTTTATGCTCAAGAAATAACCGAAGACTATTGTGATCAGTCTTCACTTGGAATCTATTACCCACCAAATATTGCAAGAACTTGGCTAAGGCATGCATGATAGTCAACATATAATTATCATATATAAGATACAATCTCTCATGTGGCAACAACTTTCGACTCTCAAAATCTATGGGGTGTCCCCCTTGCATCAACACTCCTCCAATGCCCTCCCCTAAAGCATCACATTCCAACACAAAAGGGTGGGTGAAATCTGGTAAAACCAACACCGGGTAGCTACTCATCACCTCCTTGAGCCTATCAAATGCTCTCTGTGCTGTGGCTATCCAAATGAAATCTCCCTTATTAGTCAAATCTGTAAGGGGGGTTCCTAGTTGAAAGAACCCTTTAACACACTTTCGGTAGTAGGTACAAATGCCTACAAACCACCGAATTTATATGAAATTCTTTGGCTCGAGCCAGTCCCTAATAGCACGTATCTTATATTCATGAAATCTCACTCCATCTACTCCAATGAAGTGGCCCAAATAGAGCATATCTGTGAGTCCAAAATCACACTTGGAGAGCTTAGCATAGAATTATTGCTCCTCAATAATGTGTAATATTGCCTCGATATGCTATAGATGTTCCTCCCATGTGTGGCTATAAATAAGAATTTCATCAAAGAAGACCAATACAAACTTCCTCAAGTGACCAAAAAAAATATGGTTCATGCAA
Source organism: Pinus albicaulis (assembly GCA_034641835.2). NCBI lineage: Eukaryota > Viridiplantae > Streptophyta > Pinopsida > Pinales > Pinaceae > Pinus > Pinus albicaulis. The sequence goes on from CM076578.1 coordinate 1,340,823,543, forward strand.
GACTAGAAGATTGCTGGAACATTGGTTAGCCCAAAATGCATTACCAAGAACTCAAAATGGCCATAGTGGCATCTAAATGCAGTCTTGGGGATATCTTGGTCCCTCGCCTTGATTTGATGGTACCCTGACCTCAAATCAATATTTGAAAAGTATTTGGATCCCCTTAACACATCCATCAACTCAACGATCTTGGGGATTGGATATCAGTTCTTCATTGTCTTCTTGTTCAAGGCCCTATAGTCAATGCACATCCTCAATGTGCTATCCTTTTTCTTCACCAGAACTACTAAAGAAGCAAAAGGACGGGTGCTAGGTCGGATATGTCCTAAAGCCAAGATATCCTGAATGGCTTTTTAAATCTCATCCCTGTAGGCTTTGGGATGCCTATAGGGTGTGGTGATCACTGCTTGGATCCCCAGCTCCAACTCAATAGTGTGCTCAAATCCTCTGTCAGGTGGCCTCCCTAGTGGAATATCTCCAAATACTATAGAATACAGGTCCATAATAGACTATACATCTGGGTGTACTGGTGCACCCTTGCCCCCTTCTTCTGAAATACGCAACTCTACTGCCCACTCTATGTCCCCTCTGCACAAATCAACCTCCATCCTATGTGTTGAGATAGTTTGGGTTGGATAAGTGTGTATGCCTTTGATTTTTTGATGCTTACCACTCCCCTTATCTATCCATTCCATCTCCAAGGTTTCCCAATATATGGTAACCTTCCCTAAGGTGATTAACCACTAAACACCCAATATCACATTGGTGTCTGGAATATAAACCACAAAGAAGTGGTCTATCAATGTATAGGTTCCCATAGTGATAGTTAATGCTGGAATATATCTGGCACACTACATGGTTCTAGCTCCTGGAACCAAAACTGATAAGCCCTCAAAGTCTTTTATGTGAATGCCCCTCCTCCATACCAACTGAGTATCAATAAAGTTATGGGTGGCCCCACTGTCTATCAATATCAATACTCTCTGCCCCTGAATGGTGCCTCTAACTCTCAATGTTATATACTTGGGAACCCACTGCAAAGTTGCAAGAGTTGCTCCAGTTGGATAAAATTCTCCCTCCACACCTCTTGCTGGTGGTGAAACCTCTCCTGATGCTACAACATTGGTATCCTTCTCCAAGAATTTTTCTTCCTCCTTCTCCTCGTTAGAGAACACCTCAATACAATGTGCCTTCCCTGCAACACATCGGTGTCTTGGTACCCATGGCTCTTGACAAGTGAAACAAAGTTTTCTCCTTCTTATATCTCCCCGAACATCATCATCAAGATATATCTTCTCATGATTCTCCTTTGAGGGGAGAAACTTCACATCTTTACCCTTTTCTTGAGAGGAGAAATTCTGCTGGAAAGGGGCTTTTTCTTTGGGTAAAGCATGTTGTAGTTATCTAGCTCTCTCCATATCCTCTTGGAGCGTAGTTGGTCTAGTGTATTTCACCAACCCATGCAATGGTTCAACCAACCAATCAATGAACATGCACACCCTCCTAGCCACAGACAGGTCAGATACCATGACTGAAAGCTTCAGAAATTCAGAGATGTAAGTCTCTAAGTCTCCTATTTTTTTGAGCTTCGTTAGCTCAAAAAAATGTGCTTCTAGATTCCTGGGGTCAAACCTCTCCACCAATATTTGGGTGAAGTCTGCATAAGAATTGACACTATCATGCCTAGTGTAGATAGGACATGAAACCACCACTCATTTGATTCACCTTCTAGGTGCAGCACTGCTATCTTGATGGCCTCCATATCTAAAAATATGTTCACTTTAAAATAAGTATCCAACTTCTCTACCCAAGCCTTGGCTGTGCACTTGGGTGACCCATCATATGAGGGAAAAAGGAACCTGCCCATAATACGTTGTAGATCTTGGTTATGCATGTATCCTCCACTTTTATGGTTATTGTGGGATCTTCTACCATCCTTGATCCGATAGAACTCCTGGAAGTTGAGGTGCTCTTTGAACCTCTAAGATTGAGATTCGTATTCTGAGAAATAATCACCAAGGATTTCTCATCTCTAGCTGATAGGAATGTGGGCATGGTGGAGCATTGTGAGGAAGGTTATACTGCTGATTTCTCACACCATAAATGTGAAGTGTCAGAAATTTCTTGATGATGAAACCCTCTAGGGGATTCCTTCCGACTTTCTAATGTCATCTCCTTGATATCTTTAGCAATGTTCTGCATGGTCTGAAGAAGAATTTTTGGGATCTCTCTTTCCTCCATTTCTATAGATGTATTGCCCCACAAGCTGAGCTAAGATTATGCTCTGATACTAGTGTAATATTCCAAATTAGGAAAAGCAGTAATATTGAACATAAAACTAGAATGTACAGAAAATATCAATACAAACAAATGAGAAAATCATAGATCAATTATATTATGTATCACATCATCAAAATATACAATATGTTGAGGAACAAATCACTCAAACTAGGCAAAAAAGCCTCCAATGCCAAAATACACTAAATCCACAAGTAATGCTGCTACACAAAAATGATGGAGTGTGTTGTACCTTAAGAAACAATTCCTTGGCTGTGAAAAGGAATCTGTGCTCAAGACATTATCTGATTATGTCACAAATAAATATATATCTGTCTCTGTTTTACAAACCCTTAAACATTAATTATAGAACCCTAAAATATTAAATCCATGCATGTTTTGCAATTCCACATTCCACTTATGCTGAAGTGAATGAACAAAGGAAAAAGAGAGAAGAGGATTTCAATTTTATATGATGTTTAAAACATAATCTATCATTATAAAACCCTGAAGAAATAAGTAAAGATGAAGTTAAAATAGAGGAGTGCACATTAAGGTTTGTTTAACTCTTAAATACACATGTATAAAGAGACCCGCAACTCAAATTACTCTATTTTATTCACAGATATGAAAACATAATGTAAACAGGACAACTTTTCAGCATAGACAGAATGATAGAAACTTGCATACTTCTTTCATTGATTTAGTATTCTCAAGTACAAAATTTGGCCTCCAGGTTCAAAAACTCGGAACCCTTGCTCCTCTCCTTCCCTCTGCTTTTATGTCTGCCATCTAATGTAGCTTCCTAACTACTATGATCAGTTTTAAAACTGATTCTTGGAAGTCCTGGAATCATTTAAATTTAAAAAATGTCTATTTTAATATTATATATATAATATATAATATAAAGCCAAAAATAGGACCTTACTCTAGCGCAAGTAAAAAGAATCAATGATACACTTTGGGTCCCCCATACGTATTAACGACAAAGTCACCCATGGTTTTTGAAAACCAATAACCGCCTACGGAGGCATTGATGGTGGTTTCTTGAGGAAAGGCTAAGTGATGTCGTAATGCATCATAGCCGTAGATCTCGTAAATAGTGGCTTAGATCAAACCATCTACGGGGGCACTATTTCTCATAAGATCTGTTTTGTTTGTGATGCCGCAGACCATTGGATCTGAGCCAAATGATCTAAGTCGTTAATCCAACTTCGATGTTATATGTGGATTTCTACTTTTGCAAACCACCACTGTCATCTGCAACAAGGTCAAGAACTGCTGCATCGATCCTGACACTACAGGGCATTTCTCTATAACTCCACATCTACTAAATCTCGCTTTTTCTGTCTTGAAGCCATCTTTATCTTCCAACATAATCTCTTCTTCCATCATCACTGGGTTCGAAGAATTTCTAGATCATCTAACAATGAATGCTGAGTCCCTTGATTCCACCCTATCTGTTGGATGAAACTTTAATCTCTGAGCCATCAAAAAGCAGTTTCTTCCCACGATATTTTCCATTCCAAATGGTACCCAACTGATTTTCTAACTGTTGGAATGGATTTTTTTGAATATGGTCAATTGTTTGAGCTGCAACACGCCTCCTCTCTTCAAATTCCTTTGATGCAAACAGCTTTTCTGCTTCCAACCTCTCCTTCTTCTTTACTTTTCTAAAATCGAGCAACCGCAGCTTCTTCAACTTGTTAATAACATATAGGAAATAGTTTGGTTTCTTTGTAACTATATTATCCAGTAGGCTAAGTTTCTGCAAATTCACAAGAGCTACGAGTGGATCAAGATCTACCAAGTTCACAAGGCGATTATCTGCAAGAACCAGTGTCTGGAGTTTTGGTAAAAATTCTCCAAGATTGGGGTTGATGCGGGTGATACGATTGTTATTTATTAACAATGTGGTCAGACGCTTCAGATAAGGAATTTTTCCCAGCTTAACAATTTCATTGTCTGAAAGATCTATACTATCAAATTGGTCCTCGCTCCCATATTATCGATAACTGCAACTTTATTGCCACGAAGGTCAAGCTCCCGCTCACGTTACTGGATTGAAATATTGCAGACAACGATAAATTAAGTCTCTTGTTATCCTCACCATCCTCTCCTACTCTTTTCCTGTCCACGAAAAACCTTCAAACTAATTTTACCATCACTGCGACTTCAGTGATGGCCCATTCTCAGCCAATCCACTGAAAATAACCGCACGTACCCTCCGCCACCAGAAGAGGAAAAAAATTCACCAGCTGCGAATTTTCAGTAGAAATGGCAACTTTAAGCCTAATTTCTTGATGGGAATCATCACAGGAGCAAAAATCCTAGGAATATACATACTGGTTGCTGGATTTTCCGTTTTATGAAAGATCTCCTCAAGCCAGTTTGGTGCTATCCAATGTCATATATTAGCTTCAACTCTTGGGCATTGCATGGCCAATACAAAAACGACTTGCTTGGATTAGATTTCAAACCGAATATTGAAGGAATGCCCAAAATCAATGGTGAATATATCTTAAAATTTGTGTTTGAAATCAATACAAAGCGGTCCAAATGGTTGGACTTGATCATCATATTCTCAATGATTTTTATTTACCGCTTGATCTTCTTCCAAGTTCTGTTCTTCTGGCAACTGATAGACAGTTGTCTCCCTATCAAACTTCAAGACATAAGCCTGGTTGCACGCTTCAAACAATATTTCTCCTAGGGTGTAAATGATGTAGTATGCCTCTTTTCAACCTTTGCTTGTAATACTGTCTCCAGATCAAAGTGCCTGTCTGGGAACTTCTCTCTGTAAGCTCTTACATCACAAAGATTCCTCCACTCTAAATCTCCATCTCGTATCAAGGTATCAAAATGAGATTTTATAGGCATGGTATTTGGATTATCATGCAACCAATCAACAATAACAGCCACCAAAGCAGTATAAGCACTCTCCCCTGTAGCCTTTTCATTACGCTGATCAATTGAAGCAAAAAAAAAAAAAACTTGGGATGACAACTTCATCTGACCATCTCTACTAATAAAATCTTTCTGTTCCCAGCTGCCTATGGTGAAAAGGTCATCGCCAAAGTCTAAACATTCACATCTGTCTTGCACTACTCCATTGTCATTCTTATGACACAGACAGCAAAGGAAGAGAGTCAATAGGGAAGCATAATTGTCGGTGATCAAAGTCAATATCATCTCCACCCTCTTCTCCATATGCTTTATTCAACAACGGCTCTCCCCTTGCTCGTAGTGACCAGAAATTCAATTTCCTCTTTTTCCAAGAAAGAAGGATCCGCATGGAAGGAGGTTGTACAATAGCATAATCAGAGTCATATGAACATGGCTCCTCGATCACCTTGAACTTGACTCTATATTTTCTTTATGATTAATGATCCAATTATCATCATCTCCATCTTAGTCCAAATAGAGAACTCCTTCAACACGATTAGCTGCAGCCGAAGTTCCATAGCTAAAGGAATTCTGAACACTAAATTCATCCTTATCCTCAGACTCATCCTCATCACATTCATCAATAGAATCATTTTCAAACACATATTCACATCCATCACTCCTTGCAGACAATCTTTCTTTTCTCTTCCTACTCCTACATAATCCCTAAAAACATTAACTTTTCTCAAACCTGCTTTGAGAGCAGAAAGCTCCTCCTTTTCTGACAACGGTTCACCATCAGAAGGTGATGATGGTACAATAGTTCTATTAACTAGGTCCATTACTTTTTGGACAGTTTGAAGCTCCACAAAATCGAGAGCAACAATAAGTGTTGCTTTAGGTGCCACAACTCCAGTAAAGCAAGATACAAGAATATTGGTATTTTTTATTGTATTCTCCATAGGCAATGCATACTCCCCAGGGTTGAGGGAAGTTGTTCCTATAACAGATGGCTTGATTCTTGAGTCAAACCCCCTGCAATGTAATTAAATCACCCAATAACAGATTTATTAGGCACAATGTTTCAAACGCCTTTAAAACATTTTGTTTATCTCCTTGAACTTGTTCCACTTCTATAATTGTTCCTCAGCGACCTTAAATTGCCAAGAACTTCTCCCGACTTTTTGCTGAGTAAAATTGTGTTACAACATCTGGCTCCAATTGGGGATAGTACTTGGGTAGAAAAGTGTTGAGAACTTGTAGACCAGTAGCCTTTATTGGGCATGGAGTCGAGTCAAACTGAATTTTCTCTCAATCTAAAATCTCTGAAAATTTCAAAATTTTCTGAAACCCCTCTTCTTCTAGGATCTTTATTCTTGAACTGAAAATGATAAACTAGAAATACTGCAACTGTGAATGCTCAACTTCTGAGCTTATTTATGTACAACTCCTATATAGATAAGCATGGTTGAACTTAATCAAGTGAAGTCAACCTTCCAATGGAACCAATCCAGCATCTGCATGTTAGATTTAATACCCTCGTACTGCTGAAATTTAAAAATCAAAACAGGAATGTACCATGAAAATTTTTTATATACAAAAATTTGTACATACCCTTGCATAAAGGCTTGTTGCTGATCAAAGAAATTTGCCATATATTTAGCAATTGGATCATAGAACTCATGAAATAAAGTTTCGACCACCTTCTTTTTTTGAACATTTTTCTGATGTAGGGTTCTTTGCACATGGCAACTTCTTTCATTGTTTGACTTTTCAATTAGAAATTGTGTGTGAGGAACTTGACTGCCATTTTCTGTAGGCAGAAAGTTAGGATGAAAATAAAAATCCAAGGTTTGCTCTCCATAATTCTGATGTTCTTCATGTAACATCAATTCTTGACGAAAATTTTCCTCCTCTTGCAAACATGTCTGAGAAACTGCACTATTTTCCTCACTACTCACCAAATTATTGGAATGATCTTCCACGCTTTCATAGTGTAGTTCAGCTGTTACAACTAAGTTTTGACTAGAATATTCAAAAGGATTAGATTCTTGTTCTTCAACAATACAGGAACCTTTTGACACTTTTTGGAAATCTTTATTCGCCTCTGAACTTACATACTCTTGTAAAGAAATTCCAATGTTTCCTTCACAATCCCTCTTATCTTTGACAAAACTTGGACTTTCTACATCGTAGGAAAAAATTCTACAAGCCCACATATTATCTTCGATTTCTTGCGCATAGAGAAACATCAGCTTCAGACTGCTAGGCTTTCTCTCCTTGAGATAAAAATCCAAGGCAATAGAAAGAGCTTTCAAATAATAGACCATAGCTACTGCTTCTGGAGGTCGAATTTCTTTTGGCATGCTGAAATAAATTTTTTGAAACCTCCTATTAAACTCAGAAATTGATTCATTGCTTTGCCTCCCAATAGAATATAATTCCAAGAGGTGCTTTTCATATGAATTATTCTCGCCCCAATATGTAAGAAATATATCTTGAAGATCTTGCCAGGAATTAATTGAACTTGCTTCCAAACACTGGAACCATTGTTGAGCATCCTGCTTTAAAGAATGGCAAAACATCCTTAAAGCTACGTCTTCATAAATAATTTGAAATTTGTCCAGAAAATACTCAAATTCCAAGATATGTAGTTTAGCTGAAATTTCCTTCTCCTTCCCGGAGAAACTTGGCAAGGACTTGAATCCGTTCGAAGGATATTGATGGAGAATAGCGAGCAGCTTCAGGGGTTTAAATATTTCTCTGTTTTTGAACTGAAAAACAGTTAATTTCTTATGAGGAAAAATATTATCATCCAAAGATGATGAATCATCACCTATATGCCCAGACTGTGACTGATAATCTTCCGGGATTGTAATACAACAATCATCCCTACTTTCATGTTTAGGAGATATACTTGTGTCAAGATTTATAATACAAGCAGAAGAAAAATCATCTTTTTCCAATAATGAATTTACATTTTGGGCCTTATAATCTTCTGAGAAAATAATGTAGGAAACAATCCTTTTAATATAAAAGGGAAAATAGACCACTAAACTGACAGTAAAAAATAGAACCTCCTTTAAAAAACGGAAATTCTAATACATGTTTTTTCCATGATACTTTCTCATCTTCTTGCTAGAAAAATTCTTCATCTAATAAAACTTTCATCAGTGGAGTCGCCAGGTGAATAATAAACAACCAAACTTCAAATCTGAATCTTGTTCACCATAAAAAACAAGGGATTATGAAACCTTCTGCTGCATGGTATTTGACCTCACGTTTGGCTTTTTGAAAATGAGAATTCTGTGAAAAGTAGACACAGCCGAGTACTTCCTCCTCGCTGAAAAACCAGAGGAAATAGAAAGAAAACCCAGGGAAATGAACTTCGCTTCTTCGGTCCCCGGCAACGGTGCCAATTAATGTTGTACCTTAAGAAACAATTCCTTGGCTGTGAAAAGGAATCTATGCTTAAGAAATTATCTGATTATGTCACAAATAAATATATATTTGTCTCTGTTTTACAAACCCTTAAACATTAATTATAGAACCCTCAAATATTAAATCCATTCATGTTTTGCAATGCCACATTCCACTTATGCTGAAGTGAATGAACGGAGGAAAAAGAGAGAAGAGGATTTCAATTTGATATGTTGTTTAAAATAGAATCTATCATTATAAAACCATGAAGAAATAAGTAAAGATGAAGTTAAAATAGAGGAGTGCACATTAAGGTTTGTTTAACTCTTAAATACACATGTATAAAGAGAACCGCAACTCAAATTACTCTATTTTATTCACAGATATGAAAACATAATGTAAACGGGATAACTTTTCAGCATAGACAGAATGATAGAAACTTGCATACTTCTTTCATTGATTTAGTATTCTCAAGTACAAAATTTGGCCTCCAGGTTCGAAAACTCGGAACCCTTGCTCCTCTCCTTCCCTCTGCTTTTATGTCTGCCATCTAATGTAGCTTCCTAACTACTATGATCAGTTTTAAAACTGATTCTTGGAAGTCCTGGAATCATTTAAATTTACAAAATGCCTGTTTTAATATGATATATATAATATATAATATAAAACCAAAAATAGGACCTTACTCTAGCGCAAGTAAAAAGAATCAATGATACACTTTGGGTCCCCCATACGTATTAATGACAAAGTCACCCATGGTTTTTGAAAACCAATAACCACCTACGGAGGCATTGATGGCGGTTTCTTGAGGAAAGGTTAAGTGATGCCGTAATGCATCATAGTCGTAGATCTTGTAAATAGTGGTTTAGATCAAACCATCTATGGGGGCACTATTTGTCATAAGATCTGTTTGTTTGTGATGCCACAGACCATTGGATCTGAGCCGAATGATCCAAGTTGTTAATCCAACTTCGATGTTATATGTGGATTTCTGATTTTGAAAACCACCACTGTCATCTGCAACAAGGTCAAGAACAGCTGCATCGATCCTGACACTACAGGGCGTTTCTCTATAACTCTACATCTGCTAAATCTCGCTTTTTCTGTCTTGCGGCCATATTTATCTTCCAACATAATCTCTTCTTCCATCATCACTGGGTTCGAAGACTTTCCAGATCTTCTAATGATGAATGCTGAGTCCCTTGATTCCACCCTATCTGTTGGATGAAACTTTAATCTCCGAGCCATCAAAAAGCAGTTTCTTCCCACGATATTTGCCATTCCAAATGGTACCCAACTAATTTTCTAACTGCTGGAACGGATTTATTTGAATATGGTCAATTGTTTGAGCTGCAACATGCCTCCTCTCTTCAGATTCCTTTGATGCAAACAACTTTTCTACTTCCAACCTCTCCTTCTTCTTTACTTTTCTAAAATCGAGCAACCGCAGCTTCTTCAACTTGTTAATAACATATAGGAAATAGTTTGGTTTCTTTGTAACTATATTATCCAACAGGCTAAGTGTCTAAAAATTCACAAGAACTGCGAGTGGATCAAGATCTATCAAGTTCACAAGGCGGTTATCTGCAAGAACCAGTGTCTGGAGTTTTGGAAAAAATTCTCCAAGATTGGGGTTGATGCAGGCGATACGATTGTTATTTATTAACAATGTGGTCAGATGCTTCAGATAAGGAAATTTTTCCCAGCTTAACAATTTCATTGTCTGAAAGATCTATACTGTCAAATTGGTCCTCGCTCCCATATTCTTGATAACTGAAACTTTATTGCCACGAAGGTCAAGCTCCCGCTCGCGTTACTGGATTGAAATATTGCAGACAGTGATAAATTAAGTCTTCTGTTATCCTCACCATCCTCTCCTACTCTTTTCCTTTCCACGAAAAACCTTCAAACTAATTTTACCAGCACTACGACTTCAGTGATGGCCCATTCTCAGCCAATCCACAGAAAATAACCGCACATGACCTCCGCCACCAGAAAAGGAAAAACATTCACTAACTGCGAATTTTCAGTAGAAATGGCAAATTTAAGCCTAATTTCTTGATGGGAATCATCACAGGAGCAGGAATCCTAGGAATATACATACTGGTTGCTGGATTTTTCCGTTTTCTGAAAGATCTCCTCAAGCCAGTTTAGCGCTATCCAATGTCATATATTAGCTTCAACTCTTGGGCATTGCATGGCCAATACAAAAATGACTTGCTTGGATTATATTTCAAACCGCAGATTGAAGGAATGCCCAAAATTAGTGGTGAATATATCTTAAAATCTGTGTTTGAAATCAATACAAAGCAGTCCAAATGGCTGGAATTGGTCATCATATTCTCAATTATTTTTATTTACCGCTTGATCTTCTTCCAAGTTCTGTTCTTCTGGCAACTGATAGAAAGTTGTCTCCTTATCAAACTTCAAGACATAAGCCTAGTTGCACCCTTCAAACAATCTTTCTCCTAGGGTGTAAATGATGTAGTATGCCTCTTTTCAACCTTTGCCTGTAAAGCGGTCTCCAGATCAAAGTGCCTGTCTGGGAACTTCTGTTTGTAAGCTCTTACATCACAAAGATTCATCCAATCTAAAGCTCCATCTCGTATCAAGGTATCAAACTGAGATTTTATAGGCATGGTATTTGGATTATCATGCAACCAATCAACAATAAAAGCCACCAAAGCAGTATAAGCACTCTCCCCTGTAGCCTTTTCATTACGCTGATCAATTGAAGCAAAAAAAAAAAAAAACTTGGGATGACAACTTCATCTGACCATCTCTACTAATAAAATATTTCTGTTCCCAGCTGCCTATGGTTAAAAGGTCATCGCCAAAGTCTAAAAATTCACATCTGCCCTGCACTACTCCATTTTCATTCTTATGACACAGACAGAAAAGGAAGAGAGTCAATAGGGCAGCATAATTGTTGACGATCAAATTCAATATCATCTCCACCCTCTTCTCCATATGCTTTATTCAACAACGGCTCTCCCCTTGCTCGTAGTGACCGGAAATTCAATTTCCTCTTTTTCCAAGAAAGAAGGCTCCGCATGGAAGGAGGCTGTACAATAGCATAATCAAAGTCAGATGACCATGGTTCCTCGATCACCTTGGAACTTGACTCTATATTTTCTTTATGTTTAATGATCCAATTATCATCATCTCCATCTTAGTCCAAATAGAGAACTCCTTCAACACGATTAGCTGCAGCCGAAGTTCCATAGCTAAAGCAATTCCGAACACTAAATTCATCCTTATCCTCAGACTCATCCTCATCACATTCATCAACGGAATCATTTTCAAACACATATTCACATCCATCACTCCTTGCAGACAATCTTTCTTTTCTCTTCCTACTCCTACATAATCCCTAAAAACATTAACTTTTCTCAGACCTGCTTTGAGAGCAGAAAGCTCCTCCTTTTCTGACAACAGTTCAACATCAGAAGGTGATGATGGTACAATAGTTCTATTAACTAGGTCCATTACTTCTTGGCCAGTTCGAAGCTCCACAAAATCGAGAGCAACAGTAAGTGCTGCTTAAGGTGCCACGACTCCAGTAAAGCAAGATACATGAATCTTAGTAGTTTTGATTGTATTCTCCGTAGGCAATGCATACTCCCCAGGGTTGAGGGAAGTTGTTCCTATAACAGATGGCTTGATTCTTGAGTCAAACCCCCTGCAATGTAATTAAATCACCCAATAACAAATTTCTTAGGCACATTGTTTCAAACGCCTTTAAAACATTTTGTTTATCTCCTTGAACTTGTTCCACTTCTATAATTGTTCCTCAGCGACCTTAAATTTCCAAGAACTTCTACCAACTTTTTGCTGAGTAAAATTGTGTTACAACAGAGTGCATGACAGCACAAGCCTAGTGAGGGTTACTGTAGCTGGAAAATGGAAACAAGTGGATCTACTGATATGATGCTCAAAAGGAGCTAAAAATGGACAACTAGTCTCTCAAACACAATCGCAAGACAACGCGGAAAGGGTTTCTTGAAATACAAAAGATGCAAAAAGTTCAGACTACAAATCTATGGATGAATCATGCTATATCACTGGAGCTCTGCTGAAATATGGATGATATAACAAGAAAATGGTCTTAACTTCTCCTCTCTAGCTTTCTGGGTGAAGGGCTGCTCCCCTCACTAGGAAACTAGCTCATAAATAGGGTTTCTCAACCCTCCACTGCAACACCTTACAAAATAATGCAGATCCTCAAGGTGACTGCGTTGTGGCTGAAGGTATTTTCTTGGCCCAATTCCAAATGGTGGAAATTAAGCTTAGAATAGCTCTCTTGAGTGGGCACTTGAAGTCCCCCGAGGTAGAGTGTGGGATTCCCGCTTGGAAATACCCTTGTACTAAACAATACAACAAACTCTGCTAAACATCTAACGCATGCAAGAAGTCATAAGACCCAAACATAAACAATATTATAAATTCCTCTCATGGCTTCTATCCCCTTCCTTATATGCTTGGTGAGCTTCCTCACCCTTGGCCCCACTCATTTATGATTCTACTTCCATGCAAAGACTCCTCCTCCAAAACTAAACTGTCCCCACTAGCTCCACTCTCTCCTATGGCAGCACTATTGATTTGGTCAACCTTGACCCAGTCTACATGCATTGACCCCTTTCACACCAAGGGTTTCTTTATTTCAGCTAGCTAAACTGATCCACATTCACACTAGAAGTAGTTTTATTCCTACTAAAGATATTTAAGGGTCTCTACCCCACTTATCCATCTAAGCTATGAATAGAAGCAACATATAATATTCCAACTAGCTAAAAGATAATTGGGAATATTATAGTTTATGATGTGAACATGTTAGCTAGTTACTTTTATGGATATCATGGCCTTATTTATATTTGAGTTGATATGTTGAAAAATTATATTGTGCTAACCTTGGTTAATTGTGTAGACAAGGTTTCCTCCCCTAATATTCAGAATGAACCCATGAAACCTTGGTACACCCCACTCCTCCATCCTTGCCTACACCTCCTACACTACCTTACAACCCTCCATATCATCCTCAGCCTGTGAACCAACCATTTCAACAATATGTTCCTCAACAACCTTAGTGGAACCATCCATCTAAAGGGTGGAGGCCTCAACATAATCAGCCACCTACTCTAATGCCTCCACCTCAACCTCAACCTCAGCTTACTCATGCTATTCCAGCCAAGTTGCCTTAGATGCCTACACAACCCAATCCAAACCTGAACAACATACACCTGCATCAGGTTTATAGTGGAGAGACATCATATCTAGCTTATGAGGTGGATATACAAGAGATTAATCTCAGTTCGAGAAGAGTACTCCCAGACAACCACCCTCCATCTCCACCTGTAGAGGTTGAGGATGAAAAGGAAGAAAGCAACACTCAGATCCAAAAACCTCCTTTTCTTGAGCTCTTGATCCATTCCAGTCAGCACACCCCAGAGGAGATGAACTTCTGAGAGAATTAAATAATTTGTGTGTAAAGATACCACTTCTCCAGGCCATTAAGGATGTACCTAATTACAATAGGCTCATCAAGGAAAAATGCTTCAAGAAACCTGGGAGAAAGAAGAAGGATACCCCTACCATCAATGTAGTCATGTAATATTCCAAATCTGGAACAACTACACTATTGGGAATATCTCAAGATATTACCAATTTGGAGAGCAGAAATACATAAACATGAGCTGGAAATAACAGTGAATACATTAACACCAAGAATGACGAAAGATCCACATAACCATTACATTAGATTATGGCAACAACAATGTATATAATATCTTGAGGAAAATGATCTCTCAAGCAAAGCAATGCAGCGTTAATGAAACATATACATGGTAAATGGAGAAATACTTCTACATAAAAAGAGCCCTGGCTATGACTGCGCAGTATATGAAGGAGGAATACTGAAAAATAGTGTCAATACACAAATATGACAATATACAACTCAAATACAATATGGGGAGCAAGATCTCAACCCCTGGAAACAATAATACACAATCCTTAAAAGGATTGGCTGAAATAAGTACAAAATGGCAATTCTGCAGAAATGTCGGAGTTACTGGGTAGCAGATGCAGCTCAGAAATTGGAAATGGATGTAGATTGCTGATGATGCTGAAAATGATCGCTGAATATCATCCAAAGGATCTCTCAGGTGAATGGCTGATCCAATCCCTGAAGATCTCACCCTCCAAAATAGTGGAGCAAGTCTCCACTGCAAGTGCACTCAGAAATAATGCAGTCAAGAGAAGGGACTGGGTCGTTGGTGAAGGGAAATTCTTGGCCTGATGCCAATGATCTGCAATATGCTTAGGCATCTCCCTTAATAACCTCCCAGAGGAATAGAAGCTCCCTCCTCTAAAGATTAGCCAAGGAAATGGTGTTGTGGAGTCCCCCACTGCAACACCCTGCAACACAAAGTTATCCTGCTTCAGGAATAACGCTGTGAATGAAGGAGGTGGCTTTGGCCTTGAGCCAAGATATGTGGAGAATGAAGAAAAATCCCTTAAGAGGCCTCTCAAGAAGGTGAAGAAATCCTAAACAGGAATTCCCCAGATAACTTTGCTAAACAACAAAAGAATGCACAATGTTTGCATAGACAATGAAATCAATAATCCAAATCATGAATAACAATGGCTGCCTTGCCCTCCTTTTAAACAAGTGAAAGCTCTCTCTCCATGGGTCCTAATCATTCGGATTTCCTCCACCAAATATCCTCTTCCTCATTCACATTGCGTTGTCTTCTAAAGTGATCCACTCCTCCTATGACAGCGCTATTGACTTGGTCAAACCTGACCTTGTCTTCATGGATTTGACCATTTTCACACTTGATGGTGCAAAATGAAGCTACTATGATGATCCCTTTCCCATCATGAGGGATTTTATTCATTTCTTCAATAATAATGGGTTCCCTTACCCATTTATTAAGCTGCTAGGTGATAAAAACACAATTTTAATATTCCTTCTAGCTGTGTGCTAAAATGGGAATATTATAGTCCTCCCCTCCCAAATGTTGCTTGTCCTCAAGAAATTGTAAGGATAGAATTGGAAAATCTCCACTCAAGGCATGGAGTCTAAAATGTGTTGAGGAACATCTTCCCCAAGTGGATCCTCCATCCCCAAGAAATCATCCATAAAAAATGAGTTACCTCTCAACATAGCAACTCTTGAAAATCACCTTCCACCTTTGGCTCCTACAATATAGGTGGGAGATCTCTCCCCCAAGGGACACATCCAACCAATGTGCCATTCCCCCAATCATGCTCTCAATAAACATAAAGACAAAAAAAACATAATGAACCATAATGAGAACCATGCTTGCTGTGATGTGTGGCAAGGGAGAAGGACAATGGTCCCTCAATTGTAACCAATGCAGCTTGACCCTCAACTAAAAAAGGGTGTGACAAAAAGTGTGGCCTCTCAACCACTTGCTTGTTGTCCTACTCTCCTCAAATGTATGGAGAAGGTGAATGATGTATGGTGCAAGGTGAGTATGTCCTCCAAAATACATTTCCTCCCTAAGTCCTTCTAGAGAGTGTTCAAAAATAGTGCTCATGGCCTCAAGTAGACCATGGGGTCTAGAAAAAGGAATGCTCCTCCTTGGAGAAACATCCCATACATATATGGTTAAGGGATGAATATACAAATCATCATGCAAATAAATAATACCCTTACCCTAAGTTTTACTCATGCAAATGGAGTGGCTCAAAAATGAGTCACCTCTCATCCTTAAAGATAAAATAGGAGGTTGTGCTAACTCCTTCCAAGAGCCATGTATCTCCTCCTTCTGCACATGATCTATGCATCTCCACATATGTTGAATTGTCAATATCATGCAAGTAAAATGATCCTGGGAATACTCCACCAACAACCTGGATCTCCAACATGGATCTATCCTCAAAAGTGACAGCGCTGATGATTCCTCATGAAGGACATCTGTCATATGGTCATCTCCTTCTTCGACATCTCCCATGCCAGAGATTCAAGTTGGAAGGCTGCTATCCTTCCCTTGCTACTTCTACCACAGCGCAAAATCTGAAATGAGAGTGGGTGAAAATGATGTTGAGAGAATGCCTCTCTCCTCCTTGATTCTACCCTAGACTCTTTGCGCTGTACCCAGATCTCCCAATTGTTCCACCCTCCTGAAATCAATGAGTGGTGCCCCAAAATGTGAAGCATCTATCCTCCTCTACTCGTCCAATGGTCTCCCCAGCAAAATGTCTCCATGCAATGAGACATCATCATCAAGAGGTGACTGCATATATGAATGAACAAATCTGTCCATGCTTCCACTGCGCAATCCAATCACCTTCTTAGGTGCATCAACCTCCAAAAATGAATAGGGATGTGTACTCCTCATCTCATGATGTTGGGTCTTCTCCCTACCTTCTCCTTGTGTCTCCATGGTTCCACACCTCCTCAACAATGGAACATGTAGAACATGAGTTGTGCCTTGATCTCTACACATGAGATCCTGGGAACTTCCTTGCAAAACTTCAAGCATCCCTCTATTTGGAGCAAGAGCTCCTCCTTCCTCTGCATGAGGCACTAGATAATCTCTAGATGGCACATCTATGTTGCCCTCAACTTCCTCAACATAGATGGGAAACCCTCCAATAATGTTGCTACAAATATGGAATCTCTCCCAAGGTGGAAGTAATTCTTGATCATCAAAGGTCAAGGAGTATCCCATTTGCACCATGATTGTGCCATCTCCTACTCCTGCAACATCATACAAGAAATAAGAGAAAATATGCTCTTTCTCTCCAAAGAATAACCCCAGAAACAAATGTTTTTGCTGCTTCCTCATGCTCTCAGCATACAAGATATGTGATGAAGACATAGTGTATGATATGAATGTTGCATCATCACTATGCACCCATACTCTTTGCTGCTCCATGATGCTAGCATCTTGCTACATCTTCTCCATCCTCATACCCTTGGAAAGAGTGTATGCCAAATGATGGCCAAACTCCTTCAAGAGTAACCAACACAACCAAGCCTCCTACTGCCTGGTATCATAAATCTACAAGTAGCTCACCAGCTCCTTTCTCATCATCCACTCAACCAATTGTGGATGTATCCTTCCATCATTCATCTCAGTACTCCTCCCATGAGGGCTACCATCATCCCAAATCAAATTCCTACATTTCATGTGATCTTGAAATGCAATCTTCCCGAGGATCAATTTGACCCTATAAGGACTCAAATAAGTGGTAGGAAAAAACCTCCCATCATGATGTGCATGGATCAAGGAATTTCCAACACAGTCATGAGAAATGTTATCCATCCGAAGATGTCTTCCATCTACTATCTTCTCCTGTGAGAAGGGAAGTACCTCCTCAAACTGTTGAAGAATTTTGCACTCCATGATGTGTGGGAGTGCACCTCCACTGAAATCTCTCCTTGAGATCTCCTCCTCTTGCATGGTCCTCCAAAACCAAAGAGGCCTTGGAGCTGCTACCAGTATAAGTCTCTCTTTGAGATGTGGCATGCTCATTGAGAGAGTGTCATCTAGAGAGGAGAAAGAGTTTCTTATCTCTAGATGTCTACTCCTTCTTTCTGCTCCTCTTATGGCTTCCTGAAGGAAGCTGTCCTTTGAGTGCTTACATGAGGACTAGCTCCTCTTTTCTTCATCACTACTTTTGTACATCACAGTGCTATTCTGCTGCTCTAGGTCAACTGCATGCAATGATATAGACCCATCCAAAGTGTTTTCTGAAATGACAAGATATGTAATTTTAATCATACCTTGGTGAAATGTGGAAGCTCCTTGCAGGGCTGCAAGAGTTTCCTCCTCATAAGTGTTGGCCTCCAAAACTGTTGAAGATGAAGGCTACTCCTTCATGGTCTCAACAGTGCTAGTACATGCCTCATCAGCCGGTGGTGAGGGCTCCTCCCTCCTTTTTCCAAAGCTCCTGATTATTCTTTAAGAAAACTAAGCAAGAGTTGAAACCCTTGCATGACTTAGATGGCTGATCCACCAAATCTTTGCTTCACCTTCAAGGTGCAGCGCTGCAAATTCTACAGTCTCTCTGTCTACTACATGATGTAGCAGGTAGAAAGCCTCTATATTCTTCACCCAAACCTCTACTGCACATGTGAGTGATCCATCAAATGTGGACAATATAAATCTATTGCCTCTCATCATCCCATAGCTGTGGGGTCTTCTTTCTTCTTTCTGCTGAATAAATTGTGGAAAAGCTAGAGTCTCTTGGAAGGATCTATGTTTTTCTCGGTATTCAGCAAGATACTCACTTAGAATTTCGAATTCCAATTGTTCTTAATGCTTCTAGTCTTCTTCTTTGTGAGATTAGGAAGTTCATGGTCCTTCCTCTTCTCCTTCTTCAATCTTCTTGACCTCTTTGGAGAGGTCTCCTCTGGATCTGAAAATAGATGAGAGTAAATTCAACTTCTTCATCATCTTTATCTTCTTTGGTTGAGACTCACAGGCTAAGCCAGATATCATCCTATGATACCACTGTAATATTCCAAATCTAGAACAGCTACACTATTGGGAATATCTCAATATATTACCAATGTGGAGAGCAGCAATACATAAACATGAGCTGGAAATAGCAGTGAATACATTAACACCAAGAATTCCAGAAGATCCACATAACCATTACATTAGATTATAGAAGCAACAATGTATATAATATCTTGAGGAAAATGATCTCTCAAGCAAAGTAATGCAGCCTCAATGAAACATATACATGGTAAATGGAGAAATACTGCTACATAAAAAGAGCCCTGGCTATGACTGCGTAGTATATGAAGGAGGATTGCTGAAAAATAGTGTCAATACAGAAATATGAAAATATACAATTCAAATACAATATGGGGAGAAAGATCTCAACCCATGGAAACAATAATACACAATCCTTAAAAGGATTGGATGAAATAAGTACAAAATGGAAATTCTGCAGAAATGCCGGAGTTGCTGGGTAGCAGCTGCAACTCAGAAACTGGAAATGGATGTATATGGATGATGATGCTGCAAATGATGGCTGAATCTCATCCAAAGGATCTCTCAGGTGAAAGGTTGATCCAAACGCTGAAGATCTCACCCTCCAAAATAATGGAGCAAGTCCCCACTGTAAGTGAACTAAAAAATAACGCAGTCAAGAGAAGGGACTGTGCTGTTGTTGAAGGGAAATGCTTGGCCTGATGCAAATGATCTGCAATATTCTCAGGAATATCCCTTACTAACCTCCCATAGGAATAGAAGCTCCCTCCTGTGAAAGATGAGCCAAGGAAATGGTGTTGTGGAGTCCCCCACAGCAACACCTTGCAACACAAAGTTATCCTGCTTCAGGAATAACGTTGTGACTGAAGGAGGTGGCTTTGGCCTTGAGCCAAGATATGTGGAGAATGAAGAAAAATCCCTCAAGAGGCCTCTCAAGAATTTGAATAAATCCTAAACAAGAATTCCCCTGAAAACTTTGCTAAACAACAAAAGAATTCACAATGTCTGCATAGACAATGAAATCAATAATCCAAATCATGAATAACAATGGCTGCCTTGCCCTCCTTTTAAACAAGTGAAAGCTCTCTCTCCTTGGGTCCCACTCATTAGTGTTTCCTCCACCAAATATCCTCTTTCTCATTCACACTGCGCTGTCTTCTAAAGTGATCCACTCCTCCTATGGCAGCACTGTTGACTTGGTCAAACCTGACCTTGTCTTCATGCATTTGCCCCTTTTCACACTTGAGGGTGCAAAATGAAGCTACTCTAATGATCCCTTTCACATCATGAGGGATTTTATTCACGTATTCAATAATAATGGATTCCCTTACCCATTTATTAAGCTTCTAGGTGATAAAAACAAAATTTTAATACTCCATTTAGCTGTGTGCTAAAATGGGAATATTACAAGTAGGAAAATTGTCCGAATTAATGTTTGGAAGGATCATCTTTCCAAAGTACCTGGCCCCTGGTAGTTTATTTGTAGATTTGAACATATATGGTTTCATAGTCCCAAACACTCTTATTGATCTCGGGGCTTTGATCAATGTCATGACCAAGGAAACTATGTTGAAACTCAACCTCCAAGGGACTTTGAGGAAAACCACAATAGCTATGCAACATGCAGATAAATCCACAGTAACTCTGGAAGGAATTGTTGAGGATGTTATGGTTTCAATTTACTCTTGGGAGTATCCTAAATATTTCTTGGTTCAGTAGCCAAAATAAAAGTTCAATGGATATCCTCTTATTTTAGGGATACCTTGGTTAGCCACTGTAGATGCTTATATCAGTTGTTGGGCCGAAAACATGACTATTCAAAATGGTCCCTTATCTAAAAAATTTGTATTATATCCTCCAACCCAACCTTTCATTGATCATGATATACCTATATGGTTGGAGGATGAGGAAGATGAGGTATATAACACTACCTCCATTTGTACCATAGATGTTGTTCTTAGAGGGGGCATCTTGATGAAGATGAACTCATTGACCATATCATTCAAAACCAGTCCCCCACTAAAAGTCCACTTGAAAACCTAGTCAAAGAATCTAAAATCCAACCTTGAATGGTGTTGGGGTCCTGTGATTTGGAAGATTGGCATACCAAATGACAAGGCAACATCAGAACCACTTTGGAATCCTAGGATCTAGCCCTCCTGGATTCGGAGAGGGATCTCTCCATATGTGTTTTATAATGATATGCTTTAAGGCTTATGATATGATATTACGCTAGTTATGAAGCACAAGGGATTTGTTTGCTTGTTTTTGGTTGGGAATAATTAACTAAGAAGGTCATGTGAAGTGTGAAGGAGGGAATAAATTGAAGGATATTTCAGCATGGGAAGATAGGTTAAGAAAAAGTGTCAATCCATTGGGCTATGGAGTCATAAAAGGGTTTACTTGCATAACAACTATTCAAGGGTTTTCAAAGGGCAAGTCATCTATATCGGAAGATATTTTAAGTTGAGTTTATGGTATGGAACATTAAGAAGTGTGGTGAAAGAAGCAAACATGTAAGAAACAAAGGGCAGCCTAAGATCAGGTAAGGAATTTTAACCTAGCCTGCTTTTGGCAGGCACTCAAAGGAAAACATTTAAGATAAACATAAAAGTAACCTAAGATTAGGTAAGGACTTTTAACCTATCCTGATTTTGGCATACTCTTAAGGGAAATCTTCAAAACAACTATTTAAGACTAAACAAGGGACAGGGCTAACCATAAACTTCCTTGATTAGGACTCTACTTAACATGAAGTGAAAATATCTTTCAAGAACATCTCAAGTTATACTTAGCAAGATATGGGCTCACCAACATTCCTTGACTGGTTATACTCTATTAAAATCATTCCCAAACACACATTTTGAAAAAAACATAAAGATAAATCTTGTCAGTTAGAATTAGGGTACTTTTAGAAGTAAATCTTAATCTATATTTTATATTCTTTATCATAGAATATGAACATAGTGGAAACATAAGGAGAATAAAAATTATAGTAAGAATAACATCACCAATGATTTAGATCAGGATCTAGTGAATCTGCTTGTCTATTTGACGTCCAAGACTAGTTACATATTTTGAGTCCAATGGCTTTTACAGTCTGATACTTCTCTTCCCAACCTACTATATTACAACTACTCAGCAACTCTCACTCAATAATAGTTCAAAAATTTACAATTTCCCAACCCTTTACAATGAATCTTCAATGAGTACTTATAGGTGAATGAGGAAGAGTGTTGAAGGAAAGATCATAAATATCAGTTAAGATAGAGGGGGAGAGGTATTCGAATGCCCATGCTACTTAATGACCATTTCATTAACTGATTGTACCATTTTAGTAGTTTTTCCTGTCTTTGATGCATATCTAGTAGGCTGGTAATAACTCCAACATGTGTTCTTTTGGGAATGTCTTTTGACTGCAGTAGTTTTGTTTAGGCTTCCGGGACAAGTTAAGTGAAAGAGTGGGCTTTGAGGCTTTCCCATACTTTCACAATAACTACTCTGACAGTTGAAATGTCTCTATTTGTAGTAACATCCAGTTTTGTCCTTGGTAGGTAAAATGTAGATCATGGTGGCGGTCATACATTCTAACTGAATTAACTGCTTTGCTTTGACGTGCACGAGGTCTTCTGTCTTGTGATTTGTCCTGGCTGACTTTTTTGATTTTAATTGATTTGTATTCAACTGCGCTTTATCCTTTAATTGTGGATTAAGCCTTTGATCTTCATACTTTGTGCTTAATCCATTTTAACTTTAATTATTCTGATCTTTGCCTTCACCATCGGCTGCACAGGTGGCTTGCTGGTGCACTAGAGGGCTTTATTGCATGGCCAATGCTCATGAAACATTGGTTAGAACATGGAATTAACCCCCTTTATCCCATTTCTGTGTTATTTGGGCCGTAGAGGATCGTCATCCTCGGCCCTGCAACCAATTTTGATGTGGGATGGATTTGTTTAGCTTCTACCATTAAAACTTGCAACAAACACAAAATTGTTATAAAAAACCTGCGGATTGGGCTTAAAATTGCTTTTCAGAGGCTCGGGAGTAGTGGAAGAGTAGTGCAGAGGAGGTGGAATGTAGGCAGAGGTTTAAAATTTGCATTTGTGTGAAGAACTGAAAAGCGGTACTCGAAACCGGCAGCAGTTTTCACGTGAGGTGAAGGCGGTAAGTAGTTTGGGACCGATCGAACGCGATACAGTCTGGTGGCTAATGCGTGTCCCCTACAAAACCACCTATTTCGTGTTAAAAATTCCTGGAAAGGGGGGGGACAAGTTTGTGCATGATAAATTCCTGGTCGTTCGATCTGCGAGGAGACGTGCAGATCGACGGTCCACGTGTCGTGAGATACAACACCAAGGCATGGGGAGAAGATGGAGTGGGGCTAGGGTGCGACGAGTTCTGGGCCATTGGATCTGGGGGGCTCGATCAACAGTTGAGATTAACTATGGGGGGACTGGGGTTATGGAAGGATTTACGGGCTGGGTGCCTCCGTAGTGAATATGGACTGTTGGATAGAGATATTCTGCAGTCAAATGGGTCAACTGCGGGGGCACTCATATTGTTAACCTAAGTGTTGAAAGAGCCCGCGGGTGGAAGAAAAATGGGAATCAATGCGGGCCATCAGATCGGGGAAATGGAAGGCTGAGATTGAATCAAGGGGGTCGGCAATCAACGAAGAAGAGGGTCTGGGAAGGAGGAAATTGGAATTGCGATGTGCCGATGGGAGGAGAAAGTGCGAAGGATGGAGGACCATCGGATCGAGATCGAGATCAACGGTGGAGATGCGATTGGGGCTTCTCATATCAACAGAGAAAAGGTTCAGGGGACAAGGGAATAGGGAATGCCGAAGAGCAATGCGCCGATGCGATGAATAAGTGTGATGCGATGGAACAATGCGCAGACCGTCCGATCTGGGAGAAGATGAACGGTCTAGATGGAATCGGGACTTCACATCGGTGGTGAACACTTTTTAAAGGGAAAAAGGTCGTGGGGACTGGTGAAAAGCCGAAATGCCATGAGCCAAGGGGACGATGGGCTTATGGGCCTAGCGCTTGGTCACAGGGTGTTGTATTATGGCGGAAAAAGGGCTCAGGCTTAAGCGAAAGGGGCTTAAGGCCTTATATTTAAAAAATGAAGGTTTTGGACTAAAAATGAAGGTTTTTGAAGGATTTTGAGGGTTACGATAGGGGAAAAAAAAGGGATTAGAACCTTAATAAAGGGGACTCAAGGTTTTAAAGGGAATTTTGAAGGAAGCAGAGGGATTTTTAACAGGAAAATATGAATGGAAGAGGGGTTCAAAGCAGTTTTCTTCAAGACAATTGCAGGGCTTTGTGAAGACATCAGTGAGATGGACCCTTTGGACAAATGGACAAAGAAAGGCTTCAAGAAGTCACAAATTTGCTCCAAATTTTTTTCTTGAAGACTAATATCCCTGTTTTAGCCATCATAGTATATGAAAAATTTATAGATGGCTAACAGCGGCTCCACTTGGGGATGGTAGCTCATTGGAGTTTTCAAGAACCTCAGAAATTTATCTCTGGAATGTAGATTAATGTCTTACACTTGGACAATCCTCTTTCTTCTTTGATCATGCTGCTTGAAAAGATGATCAATCATTACATCATAACAAATCAATTTTCCCCAAACAACTACCTACACAGCCTACTTTCCTAACATTTTTTCTTCAACAGGGTGCACTTGGACTTGCAAACCCTTTGACATCAAAATTTTATTCTCTTATTGAAAGCAAGAAAACTAATATAAATCTACCCTTATAACTTCCATGAGTCCAGATTAAACAGTTGGACTGAAAAATTATCTACCTAATCTACTATCTGCCAGGACTAAACTGTCTGACAGATCTGCATTCTCTACATTCTAAAACAGAAATTGAAAACACAGTCAAACTAGGATTAAGCTTTCTGATTTTCTGTGATGGCTATGACATCCAAAACAAACTGCACATAGACCTTTATTTGTAGAAAAGTAAAACAAAATTTGAAAGGCTTAAGATCCAAAAATAATGAGAGTCCTTCCTTCTTTCTTTCAACTCTGATTTTGATCTCTTTGAGCTGTCTTCTTCTTCTTTACTTGGTTCAAGTTTTCAGCATGTTAGAACTAGTTCTTTTTCTTCTCTTTGGCTCAGGTTTTGATCTGATTGGAGCCATTCTTTTATTTGATTCTTTGGTTCAAATTTTGAGCATGTTTGAACCATTCTTTTCTATCCTAATCTTATCTACTGATAAGCCAAGATTAAACAGTTTGGAAAATCTTCTTCACTAACCTATTAGTATTAAATTGAAATCTATCTAGTCATGATTAGGCTATATGACTAAATAGCAGTGTTCTTTCAAGTAGTGGCATTTAGGCTTGCACACTTTCAGATTTTTCTTTTCTTTTTTGATATGGGGCTGTACCCTTCTTTTATATCTGACCTCTTTTCTATTTTCTATTGTTTTTGTATTTTTACTTTTATTTTTTAAACAAACAAAGAAATGATATTTACAATGAAGAATGAAAGCTTTAAATAGAGGTTTTAGCAGAAATAATGTTTGAGCATCCTGCCATTGACATTACCCCCAAACAGGTCTGTACCATCCATATTTTGTAGAAAAAATGCATTATGACCAATGGCAGATTGAATGATGTAAGGACCTTGCCATAAATTGTCAAACTTGCCATGTTTGCCCTTATCTTCTCTCTTGGAATTCCATTTGAGTACTTTTTCACCAATTTTGAAGTCACTTGCCTTTGTCCTCTTATCAAAAAGCTTTTTGATATTCTCTTGTACTTTCTGTGCTCTGTTATAAACTTCTTCCCTGGTTTGCTGAAGATGTATGGTCTGATTTATCCTTCTCATCATGCTATTTTCCTCTGATTATATTTCTTGGACCAACTTCATCACTGTCACTCCTAAAATGGAAGGAAAAAATGCATCTGCTCCATAAACCAGCTGATAGGGAGACATTCCAATTGAATTCTTTTTTTTTCAATCTATCTACCCATAAAGCATGCACCAACTTGTTGTGCCATGACCTCTGATTTTCTTCCAGCAGCTTCTTTATTATGTTTATTAGGCTCTTATTGGAACATTCTGCTAGCCCATTACCTTGAGGGTAATAAGCTATGGAATGACCAAGCACAATCTGATATCTGT
Organism: Pinus albicaulis; assembly: GCA_034641835.2. Taxonomy (NCBI): domain Eukaryota; kingdom Viridiplantae; phylum Streptophyta; class Pinopsida; order Pinales; family Pinaceae; genus Pinus; species Pinus albicaulis. The sequence goes on from CM076578.1 coordinate 1,340,849,760, forward strand.
GACAGAAATCAACCATCTTTTTGGAACCAAATGCAGCAGCATTGTCAGTGATAATTTTCCTAGGACAACCAAACTTAGACAGGATATGGTCTTCAATGAATTTTATGATAACTGAGTCTGTGTCATTCCTAGAAGGGATGGATTCTATCCATTTGGTGAAATAATCAGTGGTTGTGAGTATCCATCTATGTTGGGCAGATTAAGCAGGATGGATTTCCCCAATGAAGTCTAGGCCCCACTGTTGAAAAGGAGCTTCAACAGTGATTGGTTGCAAGGGTAAGGGAAGTAGTTTTCTCTTGCCTTCAAATATTTGGAATTTTTGGAAGGCAACTATCATTTTGTGGACATCTTGAAAGAGGGTGGGCCAGTAATAACCAACTCTAAGGATTTTATTAGCAGTGGCTTTCCAATAGAGATGGCCTCCACATTCTCCTTCATGAAACTCATGCTTGATCCTATCTGCATCAATCTTAGGAAAACATTTAAGAAATAAACCACTAGCATTCTTAAAATATAAACATTTATCTAAAATGCAGTAATTAATAGCCTTTAACTTCAAGAATATTGCCTTTGTTTTAGACAAACTAGGAGGGGCATTGATATTAGTAAGCACATACAAAATATCAGCATACCAAGATGAATTGAGGAAATGATCCTCAATAAGTGTGGCCGGTAATTCTTCCTGCCCATCTAATGCATCTATCATGTTTATATCAAGTGCTTGCAAGTTAGATTCAGCCATTAATTGTGCTAATCCTTGACCCTTGACGAGTTTAGTGGGTTTAATTTCCAAATCATATTCCAATATTATAGCAATCCACTTTGCTCTTTTGCCATCAGGATTTTGTGACAAAATGTCCTTTACCACTACATGAGGCACAAATGCAATAATGTGAGAGTACAAGATATAGACTCTGAAATCCTTCAAGGATTTGACCAAATAATAGGCATGTTTTTCCATGATATTATATTTCAGAGGTGCATCTCTTAATGCCTTGCTGAAAAATGAAATTGGCTGCTCTTGTCCTTTTGGATTTTTCTGTAACAGGATAGCGGCCACGGTATGTTCTGATGCAATTAAAAATATGAGGAAGTCCTTAGTGAAATCAGGATTGATAAGAACCAGTGTTTGAGTAAGTGCATGTTTGACCAGTTCAAAGGATTTCTTTGCTTCTAAGGTCCATTTAAGTCCTATCTCTTTCTTTAACATGCTTGTCATGTTCCTAAGGAGTTCTGCCAGGTTGGGTATGAACCTTCTTAAGAAATTAATCTTTCTAATGAAAGATTGAAGTTCTTTGATGTTTCTGGGGTGACTGATTTGCAATATACCTTGAACCCTTTTCGGGTCTATTTTAATTCCTTTTTTCAGATATGATATGACCAAGAAGTTTACCTTCTTGGAGACCAAAAAATGTCTTCTTGGGATTCAAGGATAGCCCATAGTTTCTGCATTTCTCAAAGACCTTTCTTAGGTATACTAGCTATTCTTCATCTTTTTTGGAATAGACTGTAATGTCAACTAAATAAATCACAATGAAGTGGCCTATTTCTTTTGAGAAAGAAATGTCCATGGCCCTTTGAAAGGTGGCACCCACATTCATTAATACAAAAGGCATTTTCACATACATGAAAGTGCCCCAAGGAGTAGTGAAGGTTGTTTCAGTTGGTCATCAGGGAGTACCAGTATCTGATTATATCCTAAAAATCCATCTAGCAAAGAAATCCTCCTGGAACCAACTACCCTTTGTAAGATGTGCTCCATTTTAGGCAAGGGATAGTTGTCCTTTAATGAGGCTCTGTTCAAGTTCCTAAAGTCAATACAGAGCCTTATTTCTCCTATTTTCTTTCTTACAGCTACAAGATTAGATACCCACTTTGAGTATCTCACAGGGACAATAATTCCAGCCTCATACATTTTCCTAATTTCTTTCTCAACTAGAGGTAATTTCACAGGGTTTATTCTGCTTAATTTTTTCCTAAATGGTTTCTGGTTTTCTTTAAGTGGTATCTTGTGCTGAATGGTCTATGTGTCATATGCCCTTAAATCTTCATAGCTCCAAGAAAATACATCAGAAAACTCTTTAAACAACTCAATATATTTCAAATTCATGTGAGCTAGCAATGTTTCAGATAACTTGATCATTTTAGGCTTGTCTTTACTGCCTATATTGCATTCCTCAATATCAGATTCAATGGGTTCTATTGTTGGTTTCTTGGCAACATCCTTAAAATCAAACAAGTCTTCTAGAGGTGCTAGTCGTTTGGGTAAGCCTTTGTCTTTAGACTGAATTACCTCTATGTCTTCTTTTTCTGAGTTTATGTACTCTTCTGTTTGATTTTCAAACTCTCTGGTTAGCATATTTACTTCTGCAATGGGAGAAGGTTCTTTTTCAACAATCTGTTCCTCATTAAGATAGTATTTATCATACTTTGAGTCTGAATTTGGCAATCCAAACTCATTTATGAGCTGTAGGAAGTCCTCTATCTGTTTATCTCCCTCAAAGACCCGCCAATACTTTTCATTGTCTAGGACAACTAGTCTATATTTCACTTGGACTATGAATTGTTTGTTGTCATAGGGTCTTTGACATGAACTGGTAGCACAAGCTAAACCATTGGCAAGAATGTTTTGGTTTCTAGGGACAAATACAAGTTCATATTCCTCAAAGGTTTTCAAAAGGTCCATGGCATCATTTCTATAGGCTCTTAGCCTTGGATTTTTGGTAGTGTACTCTCCATTTATTTGCCTAATGATCAGTTCAAAATCTCCATGAACAGTTATCCTCCTGGCTCCTAATTTCTTTAGTAAGTGTAGTCCTAAGAGGAGTGCTTCATACTTTGCTATGTTATTCATGCATTGGAAGTTTAACTTGTATGAATGGCTTTCAGCATAATTATTCTCTGTGTTGTGAAGCCACACACCTGCTCTTGCACCAGTTCTATTACAAGACCCATCAAAACTCATACTCCAAAGAGGGCTAGTTTCGGACTTGTTGTTGTTTTCATTCCTGCCCCCTTTGTCCTGTGTGTTCTAACTGTCATTATGCAGTTTTATGGGCTTTGCAGCAAGTTTATGTTGGTATATTTTCTTAAAGTTTTCATGGAGTTGAGGCCTTTCTTCTTGAATCTCATGACTTGCACTAAGTTGGGGGACAGTGGGTTGTTCATACTCTCTGTATTGTTTGCTGTATTTTTCAGGTTTGGAAAACTGTTTGAGAGCCTCTCCCTTCCTATCCTCTCCTTCCATGTTTTCTGTTATGTTGGGTGATTTCTCACTTTCCAAATCTAGTTCATCAAAGCTTTCATCATTGTAAAGAATGAATGAGTCTAGGTCTATATGGACAGAATAGAGAGGGGAATTTTATGATTTTTCTTGACTACTCACCATAAATTTCATGTGTGATTCCCTATAAATTCTTCTAAGTTGACTGAAGACTGGGATGGTGGCATATGTCATGTCCATTTGCATGGTACCTTGGAGCTTAGCACCCCATGATATTGAAAGGAGCATGCCATATTTGGGGGGCACATCAGCCACTACCACATCCATCACTATGCATTTGGCTGGGATTTGGGTCAATTTTACACATAGATCTTTGATGAGGCTTAAGCATTTTACTCTACTGGAGTCAAAAGAATACAAATATTTATATGGTCTGGTTATCTCAAGGCCTAATCTCTCCATGATTACTTTGGGCATGAGGTTATGTGAAGCCCCTAAATCATGCATAGCATTGTGTAAAATCTTATCATGGATATTCAAATTGACATAGAAAGGAGCGACCACTCCTTCTTGGAACTTTCCTTCAATTTTAGGACCAAATAAAAGTGTTGGCTGATCATCATTTAGGTTAACAGAGTCATTATTTTCTTCTATGTTCAAAGCTTTTAAAACCTGATGTTTATATATATCTTGAGTGACTAACTCAGTGAGGGGGACAAAGATCTTGATTTTAGCAATTTCACTTTCCAAATTGAATGGGAATTGATTCTTTGAAAGGCTCAAATCTGTCTTGTTAGTCACTAACTTATCAGCAAAATCAACTTGCTGGTTTTTACTATGTACATCAGTTAAAATTATTTTTATAGGGGTACTAGCTGAAGTGCTAGTGTTGTTAGGGTCAACACTCTGTTTATCAGTGGTTTGAGTGCTTTCCCCCTTGTTTTTACCAGAATTTTCAGCTGTTGTTTTGTTGTTTTCAGCAGCCCTTCTGACCACCCTTTCAGATCTGTTTTTAATATCATTTTCAGAGGTATTTGTTTGGAGATTTTCTTGGTTCTTTTTTCTCCTGAGGTCATATTGTTTATGGACCTCCATGATGGCATTCTCAAAGCCTTGCATATAGTCTTCAGATTCTAAGCCTTCATCATCATAATATGTATATGTGGCCTGGTCATCCTCTATGAAAAAGGTAGGGTATTCATTACTTACTCATAGCATGTTTATAACAGTTCCCTCTGGCTCTTCTATCATTCCCTCATCTTCATCAACATATTTTCTTGAAATGGAGGTCTGATTTGTTCATCAGTATCTCTTTGTCTCATCTGAGGAGGGTTTCTCCTAAAGTTTTGGTTCTGATTTTGAGGCTAGTTCCTATTATGAGAATTTGTTTGGACAACCATCCTCTCCATCATTATTTTTAAAATGTCCATGTCCTTGGCTAGATGGTCTAACCTTGAGTCAAATGCGGAAGGTGTAGTGTCATCTCTATATGTTACTCTTTTCTTCGTTCTCAACCTAGCTCTCTTCTCAATCATATTTTCTTCCACACTAAGAGTTCCCTTATACATGTCTTCTAAAGTTAAGGGGTCCCTTTCTCTTAGCTGATAGGCCATTTCGAGATCAAATACTTCAGGGAATTTGGCCAAAGTTGACCCTTGTGGAGGTTTCAAATCTGGGGGTAATGCATTATAAACACTATTAAATCTAGTGCAATAATTTTGAACACTTTCCCCAGTGTTTCTCTTTAGGTTGTTGTAATCTAAAAGTATTTGGAGAGGGTTCTTCCTAATTTCCCATTTGTTCAGAAATAGTTGATGAAAGGTAGGAAGATCGTTGATGCTCCGTGGGATTAAGATTTTGAACCATTTTCTTACTTCTCCCCCTAAACTCTGAGCAAACAATCTGAGTTTAACAGTCTCATCACCTATTTCATTCCTATCAAAGTAATCATTCATTTTGTCCACATGTTGTGAAGCAGTAGTGGAACTGCTGGCATCATATAAAGGAATAGTGGTCGAATAACCTTGTGGTAAGGCAGTGAAATGTAGAGGAAGGACTAGAGGAGCATACCATGTAGCCATGATAGGATTTTGTGGGAGGAATGGAGTGGTTTGAATAGTGGGTATATGGATGACAAAAGTGCTTGTACCAACAAGAGCTTGTTGAGCAGATTTGGGGTGAGAGAAACCAAAGTTATGAATGAAATGAAGATTAGGTGGGGTGGCTTCTCTATTGCTACTATGGTCACCACTATGTTGGGGTGAACTTGGGGGCTCAAAGTCTGTCTAATCTATAGCATTAAGTGACTTAGTTCTTGGTAAATTACTTGGAAAATCTAAGCCAACTTGGATCTCTTGAAGATCTGAAAGGTTTTCGGGGACAGAATTAGCTCTGTGAATTGAACTGATAATAGTTGGATCCCTAGATACAGAAGACTTCCAAAGAATGCTTTCTGGATTATCAACTATTTTAGGAGGATTTGGGTCTGGATAGGCTCTAGTATGAATTATTTTTGAAGCCGGTATGTTAAGATTTAGACCCACAGAAAAGGAAAAGTTAGCCAGATATGACAATCTTTAAAGGAAAACTAGTCTTTAACAAAGAAAACTTAATCCTCAAAGTTTCCTAATCATGGATGAGCATGATATTTTGATGGTAGTTTGGGCTGCCCTAGTGGAGTCTTTGTGAAACTAGGGGTAATCAGAAGGCCTACTGATCACTAGTGGAGTATTTTGGTCATTTAGGAGTTGTGGAGTCGCCAGGTGGATGATTTCAAATGTTTTAAGATGAGTTGTTGTCCACCATCAGTAATTAACTACCAATATAAGGCTGTTGTGGGTCTTCTGAGCTCTTAAATATGTCTAAGATTCAATTTACTCAGAATTCCCCGGCAGAGTCACCATTATGTTGGGGTCCTATGATTTGGCAGATTGGCATACCAAATGACAAGGCAACATCAGAACCACTTTGGAATCCTAGGATCTAGCCCTCCCGGATTCAGAGAGGGATCTCTCCATATGTGTTTTAGAATGATATGCTTTAAGGCATATGATATGATATTAGGCTAGTTATGAAGCACAAGGGATTTGTTTGTTTGTTTTTGGTTGGGAATCATTAACTAAGAAGGTCATGTGAAGTGTGAAGGAGGGAATAAATTGAAGGATATTTTAGCATGGGAAGATAGGTTAAGAAAAAGTGTCAATCCATTGGGATATGGAGTCATAAAAGGGCTTACTTGCACAACAACTATTCAAGGGTTTTCAAAGGGCAAGTCATCTATATCAGAATATCTTTTAAGTTGATTTTATGGTATGTAACATTAAGAAGTGTGGTGAAAGAAGAAAAAATGTAAGAAAAAAAGGGAAACCTAAGTTCAGGTAAGGAATTTTAACCTATCTTGCTTTGGGCATGCACTCAAAGGAAAACATTTAAGATAAACATAAAAGTAACCTAATATCAGGTAAGGACTTTTAACCTATCCTGCTTTTGGCATACTCTTAAGGGAAATCTTCAAAACAACTGTTTAAGACTAAACAAGGGACAAGGCTAACCATAAACTTCCTTGATTGGGACTCTACTTAGCATGCAGTGAAAATATCATTCAAGAGCAACATCTCAAGTTCTACTCAGCAAGACATGGGCTCACCAAAATTTCTTGACTGGTGATACTCTATTGAAATCATTCCCAAACACACATTTAGAAGAAAACATAAATATAAAGCTTGTTAGTCAGAATTAGGGTACTTTTAGAAGTAAATCTTAATCTATATTTAATGTTATTTATCAGGGAATATGAACACAATGGAAACATAAGGAGAATAACAATTATAGTAAGAATAACATCACTAATGATTTAGATTAGGATCCAGTGAATATACTTGTGTATTTGACGTCCAAGACCAGTTACATACTTTGACTCTAATGGATTTTACAGTCTGATACTTCTCTTCCCAGCCTACTATATTACAACTACTTAGCAACTCTTACTCAATAACAGTTCAAAAATTTACAATTTCCCAACCCTTTGCAATGAATATTCAATGAGTACTTATAGGTGAATGAGGAAGAGTGTTGAAGGAAAGATCATAAATATCATTTAAGATAGAGGGGGAGAGGTATTCGAATGCCCATTCTTCTTAATGACCTTTGCATTAACTGATTGTACCATTTTAGTAGTTTTTCCTATCTTTGAGGCATATCTGGTAGGTTGGTAATAACTCCAATGTGTGTTCTTTTTGGAATGTCTTCTGACTGTAGTAGTTTTGTTTAGGCTTCTGGGACAAGTTAAGTGAAAGAGTGGGCTTTGAGGCTTTCCCATACTTTCACAATAACTACTCTGACAGTTGAAATGTCTCTGTTTGTAGTAACTACCAGTTTTTTCCTTGGTAGGTAAAATGCAGATCATGGTGGCGGTCAGACATTCTGAATGAATTAACTGCTTTTCTCTGACGTGCACGAGGCCTTCTGTCTTGTGATTTGTCCTGGCTGACTATTTTGACTTTAATTGATTTGTCTTCAACTGCGCTTTATCCTTTAACTGTGGATTAAGCCTTTCATCTTCATACTTTGCGCTTAATCCCTTTTAAATTTAATTCTTCTGATCTCTATCTTCACCGTTGGTTGCACAGGTGGCTCGCTGGCACACTAGAGGGCTTGATTGCATGGCCAATGCTCATGAAACATTGGTTAGAACATGGAATTAACCCTCTTTATCCCATTTATGTGTTATTTGGGCTGCAGAGGATCGTCATCCTCGGCCCTGCAACCAATTTTGCTATGGGATGGCTTTGTTTAGCTTCCACCATTAAAAATTGCAACAAACACAAAATTGTTATAAAAAACCTGCGGACTGGGATTAAAACTATTTTTCAGAGGCTTGGGAGTAGCGGAAGAGCATTGAAGAGGAGGTGGAATGCAGGCAGAGGTTTAAAATTTGCATTGGCATGAAGAACTGAAAAGTGGTACTGGAAAACCGACAACAATTTTCGAGTGAGGTGAAGGCGGTAAGCGGTTTGGGACCGATTGAACACGATACAGTCTGGTGGCTGATGCATGTCCCCTGCAAAACTATCTATTTCACGTTAAAAACACCCGGAAAGGGTGGGGGGGGGGATGATTTTGTGCACGATAAAATCCCTTCCATCCGATCTGCGAGGAGACGTGCAGATCAACAGTCCATGCGTCATGCGATACAACACTAGGGCATGGGGAGAATATGGAGTGGGGCCAGGGTGCGACGAGTTCTGGGTCGTTGGATCTGGGGGGTCAGATCAACGGTTGAGATTAACTGCGGGGGGGACTCATGGGTACGGAAGGATTTGCGAGCCAGGTGCCTCCGTAGTGAATATGGACCGTCGGATGGAGATCTTCCGCAGTCAAATGGGTCAACTGCGGGGCCACTCATATTGTTAACCTAAGTGTTGAAAGTGCCTGTGGGTGGAAGAAAAAGGGGAATCAATGCGGGTCGTCGGATTGGGAAAATAGACGGTTGAGATTGAATCGGGGGGGTCGGCAATCTGTGGAGAAGAGGGTCCGGGAAGGAGGAAATTGGAATTGTGATGTGCCGATGGGAGGAGCAAGTGCGATGGCCGATGGCCAATGGGAAAGAGAAGTGCGATGGATGGAGGACTGTCGGATCGAGATCGAGATCAACAATGGAGATGCGATCGGGGCTTCACATATCGACAGAGAAAAGGTTCAGGGGACAAGGGAATATGGAATGTCGAAGAACGATGCACCGATGCAATGAAGAAGTGTGATGCGATGGAACAATGCGTAGATTGTCCGATTTGGGGGAAAATGAACGGTCCAAATGGAATCGAGACTTCGCATCGGTAGTGAACACTTTTTAAAGGGAAAAAGGTCATGGGGACCGGTTAAAAGCTGAAATGCTGATGAGCCAAGGGGACGATGGGCCGATGGGCCTAGTGCTTGGTCACAGGGCGTTGTATTATGGCGGAAAAAGGGCTCATGCTTAAGCAAAAGGGGCTTAAGGCCTTATATTTAAAAAATGAAGGTTTTGGAATAAAAATGAAGGTTTTTGAAGGATTTTGAGGGTTACAATAGGGGAAAAAAAAGGGATTAGAACCTTATTAAAGGGGACTCATAAGGTTTTAAGGGGAATTTTGAAGGAAGTGGAGGGATTTTTAACAGGAAAATATGAATGGAAGAGGGGTTCAAAGCCGTTTTCTTCAAGACAACTATAGGGCTTTGTGAAGACATCAGTGAGATGGACCCTTTGGACAAATGGACACAGCAAGGCTTCAAGAAGTCACAAATTTGCTCCAAATTTTTTTCTTGAAGACTAATAGACCTGTTTTAGCCATCATAGTATATGAAAAATTTATAGATGGCTAACAGATGGAATTGCACTCAGTTGATTCAACCTCTGAAACCACCAAGGCTATAGAGTCTGGTCCATATAGATCTCTAAAAATAAACTCAAACCTCTCAAATGAAGAATAAAAGGAGCTATGCTTGCTTCTAAAAGAAAACCTAGATGCATTTTCTTGGGATTACAAGGACATGAAAGGGGTTCATCCTTCAGTATGCAGACATGATATTTACATTAAGGAAGGATGCAAGCCTATGCGACAACCCCGAATAAGGATGAACCCAACTCTAAAGGACATAGTCAAGGAAGAACTGCAAAAGCTATTGGATGCATGGTTCATTTATCATATATCAGACAGTGAGTGGGTATCTCCTCTTGTTCTAGTCCCGAAGAAGAATGGAAAATGGTGAATCTGCGTTGATTATCGAGAACTTAAAAAAGCCACAAAGAAGGACCATTTCCATTTTCAATTTATAGACCAAATCCTGGATGGCCTTGCGGGAAATAAGTTATTTTCCTTCTTAGATGGGTTAAGTGGGTATAACTAGATCCAAATCAACCCTGAAGACTAGGATAAGATTACTTTCACCTGCCCTTGGGGGGTACCTTCTCTTACAGAGTCCTACCCTTTGGGTTGTGCAATGCCCAACTACCTTCCAAAGATATTTCTTGATCATTTTCTCTGAGCTAGTCCATGAATCAGTTGAAATCTACATGGATGATTTAACACCCTATGGGGATGACTTCCAAGAAGCTCTCTCCAATTTGGGAAATTTTTTGAGAACGTGCATTGAGATCCATCTCTCCCTGAGCCCGGAAAAGTGTGAATTCCTGAAAAGGGTAGGAGTTGTATTGGGACACTCAATCTCGAAAGCAAGAATATAGGTGGACCTGAGAAAAACCACTATTATGAAAAGGGTACCTGCTCCTCAAAAGCAAAGAGATGCTAGGAGTTTCTTAGGGTTAGTTTTCTAATATAAAATATTCATCAAAGATTTCAGTAAGATGGCTTCGCCACTATTTTGTTTATTGGACAAAGATTATGAGTTTACTTGGTCCAATATTTGTTAAGAAACATTTGAGCTCATGAAGGGAAAGTTAACTACTACCCCCATTCTCCAAAGTCCAAATTGGACTCTGGATTTCCACATCCACACAGATGCATCTGACAAAGCTGTGGGGGCAGCATTAGGGCAGTTAGAAGACAAATTACCTTATGAAATATATTTCATCAGTAAGAACTTGTCTAAGGACAAACTCAATTATACTGTCATAGAGAAGGAGATGTTAGCCATTGTCCATGATTTAAACAAATTTATACATTATATCACTCGGTATCAGACCTTTGTACACACTAACCATGCATCCATGAAATATTTAATCAACAAGCTAGCTATTAATTTTGGGATAATTAGATGGTTGTTATTATTACAACAGTTTTACCTAACTGTTGTTGATAAACCTAGAGAGGAGAATGTTGTTTTATATGTTTTATCCATGTTAGTTCTATTTGCATATGAAGAAGGAATGGTGGATGACCAGCTTCCAGATGAACATCTATTCACTATATCATCACTCTCACCATGGTTATTTGACATAGATAACTAATTGGTTATTGGAAAGTTCCCTCCTAATCTCTCATTCAAGGAGAAAATAAAGATCATCAGAAAAAGCACCCCTTTCACATGGATTGGGGGAAATATCTTCAAGCTAGGCCCTGAAAATTTTCTCAGAAGATGTGTGAGGGAGGAAGAAGTTTTTGATAACCTCTCTTCATGACACGATATCCCTTATGGAGGCCACTTTGCTAAAAAAATGATTGCCTTCAAATTTTTGCAGGCAGGATACTATTGGCCTACCCTTCACCAGGATTCCAGAAGATACACTAGGAGGTGCGACCAATGCCAAAGGATGGGGAAACCTACACAAAGGCTTGAGATGCCTTTTCACCCTCATGTGTCTCTTTAGCCATGTGAAAAGTGGGGCATGGACTTCATTGGAACTATTGATCCACCATCTGGATAGAAAAAGTATATCACAGTCTGCACTATCTATCTGACAAAGTGGGATGAAACAAAAGCTGTGTAGGTAGGAACCAAGGAGAAAGTCACGAAATTTTTTAGGGAGAATGTGTTTTACAAATTTGGATACCCCAGAGAAGTACTCACTGATCGGGGGGGGGGGAATTCACCTCTCACCTCATTGAGAATATTCTAAGGAGACAAAAGATAACACATAATACTTCTACTACCTACCACCCTCAAGTGAATGGCCAAGTGGAAGTTGTTATCACAAAATTAGGCCTAATGGGCTACTCATCAATCTAATATTGTACAAATATTTCAAACCAATCTTTTGGTTGAGGCTTAGCCTCCTCAACCTGAGAGGGCTCTCTCAAGGGTTTATGATTTTTGATTAATGGATATATGGCTAACTCTAAGGTAAAAAGATAAAATAATATAACTGGTTGTATCGCATATTAGCAAACATTCATTAGGCCATGGAGTCAAGATAACTTCAGCATAAAAATCACAATCTATCTATCATGGAAGTCAAGGCATTTGGAGTTCAAGTCAGTGAGTAAAACAGTAGAACAGTGAAACACACAGTCAGTTTGTATATGAAGGAAGTTAGAGCATTATGAATGAAGTCTAAGTATCATATAAAAACACCACTGCAAATAGAGATATTGAAGAATTCCATTAGAACAATAATGAACAAGAACTTCTCATGAATCTTGAGTTGTCAAAACAACTCTGTATTAAGCTGAAAAAACCAGTGACATATAATAACACAGTCTTTGATACTAAAAATGTCCAACCTTTTGGATTTCGACCTTATACTATTTATAGAACATTTACAAGATAGGATTCCTTCTTCTCCACTAGATACATCGAACTCAAATATTTTGACACCTTTCCTAATCTGAGACATGCCATTTATTACAAATTGACAGCTATAATGCTTATGAAAAGTCCTAATTCTAATAGGACTGAAACTCTTAAATATACTTCTAACAACCTTATCTAATCTTAATTACATATTTTTCACCTGCAATCCCATGAAGTCAAATTTGGATGCTGACCTTTCACTTGAAGTGACACTACTGTTAATGATAATGTTCTCCTAAAAAATAGGAAACATGTTTTCCTGTTTTTTAGCCTCTTTGATTTCTTTATCTGTTTTGAGTACTTTTATCATTAATAGATCGGGTCTACATGTGTCATGTTGCCAAAAATTCACCATATATCTTTAATCCTCCGACTATGTAGAAAATATAATTTGAATGGTGCAAAAAGACAAAGGATAAACTTGCACTATGAAAGTAGCTCAGTTTCGTAGCGCTTTTCGTATCGCAATTTTTAGCTCTTTTTTTCAATCAAGTTTTGACCTCATTTCTTCAAGTAAAAATTCATACGCTATTTGTACACTTCCATCAGCCATTTCAAGTCAAAATTCACCAAACTTCCCCCTAAATTTGATATTAAAATGTGCTAGAAGACTGCTTTAGTAGTTTCATAGCGCATTTCAGCAGATTTGCACTATCTAAGCTACGAAATTGCTGTGTAAGCAGTTTTGTCAAAAATGTCTTCAAAATTTGTACCTTGGAGATGTTTAAACTTTAAAGGTGTTGGTATTATTTAAAAAACACAGTAATATGACCCCAAAAACATAATATTCATCAAATTTTGTCTTCATCTTGATCAAAGATTGACTTATGAATTTATCACTTTATTTTACTGCCCTTTTAACTTTTCTTGAGAGTTTGTCAACTGTATCTCTAGGTCTTCAACTTGTCTTTTTAACCTTCTGTTGCTAGCTCTCATATGAGTGTTTATGACTCTTACAAAATTTTCTTCCTTAATGGATGGGACTGTCCATGTGAAGAATTGTTCCTCACTGCTTGGTATTTATGATTTTGAAACTTTTTCACCTTCCCAAACAACTTTCATCCTTTTAAAATTTGTTTTCTCAATGACATGTTTTCTAGCTCTTTTCTTCAACTTGGCAATTTCCTGATTTTCTGATCTTAACCTCTCTTCCATACTTTTATACTTGTTCATTTCCTCCTCTGTTGTAGATACTCTGTTTTCTGCAAGTTTTTTTACAGGTGAGGAAAGATCAACTATCTCCTTATGAATAGTAGTTGCTTCAGTTGTTTCCTCAACTTTTGAATTAAGTTCTTTTAGCCTTTTAGAATGCCTAGTTACAGGCCTCCTAGCTTGGAAGATAAATGCTGCATATTCATCCTTAAACTGCAGCTTCTTTGATGATTTCATCCCTTTCTGTTTTATTTCTTTAACCCCTATGAAATCATCTTGCACTATAGGGGATTCTTGTATGTCTATTGAATGTATTAAATCATCTAATTTTCCTTTCAAACCTGGGTTGTCACTTGATCCTGAGACCACTGTATTTCTTTTTGATGTTGTACTTTGACTCCTTGTGATTCTCTAGACTATTTTCCTACCATTTGTTTGTTTCTATTTATATTCCTTGTCACTCTGTAACCCTTGTTTTGTAGGTGGAGGGGTTTTTGCAAAAATCACTGGTGTCCTTTCTACTTTATCTTTCTCTTGTTTCCTTGGCTTTAATTTGACAAACCTCCTGGTCGTTACAGCTATAGGTTGACTGGATTCTGCTGGTGGGGATGCTATTTCCTTTGCCTTAGGGTTTTTAGCTGCAGTTTGAGCTTCCATTTCAAATCCACTTATAAATAGAAAAGAGGACCAATCCCTACTAATCTTCTGGAGCTCATTCGAAACCAACAATTTAATTAAGCCATGGTGAAACAGAGATGTCTCATAGTCATCAGATTTCATTTGGACCTTATCAACCATCTTAGCAATGCTTCTATATAGGAAAAATGATAAATCCAGTGATATCATACCGATGAAGTGTAATAGGAGTTGGAAATGATAGGTGTAAAATTTGTGGTACTTGACTTCGCACGTGAAATATCTTTGGATGTTGAGCAGTACTTTGGCATAGTTATTTTTAATATAGTTTCTAGGAACTGCATTATTCAAGTCCAGCTCTGCATATTCTAGCTTCAAAAAAATCTTGCATGCCTCCATATCGAACCTAAAACCTTTAAACCATGTTTCCTGTCCTCTAGGTATTTCAGTCACTAGAGCAATGGTTTTAGGTGTCATTGACATATTTAACATCCCAACCTTTGTATTTGTACCACTGAAATGTAATGAAAATTATTTTGATACCTGAGTATATCCACCCTGTAGATTTTCACAGAACTTTAAACATCCTACTTTAGGAAAAGCATCCATGACTGTTTGGTCTTCAGCTAAAACTCTTGTGCTTTTAGGTTCAGACCTTAAACAATGTCCTGATCTATGGTTCTTTTTCCCTTAGCCATACTTGTTTCAAAAAAACCCTGTTGGCTTCTTTAGAATTTGATAATCAGCCTCTCTTGATCTGATTTAGTAGCCTCGCTTGAAAAGGATCAGCCTCGCTTGATAATGTATGAAATATCCTTGGTATAAGACAACCATAAGCTTGAGCTCGAAACAGGAATATTTCACAGTTTGATATGAACAAATGAAAACTGGAATGACTAAAACAGATAAGACCTTTCGAATTTGAAATTTTTTTTTTGAATATGAAACCCCTGTCATAGTAATGATGGATATGGATGGTTGATCATTTCGAATATGACTCTTAGCTGACTCACCATGACATTACCCTATCATATCCTAATGGATTTCTAACAATTTATGACCTTTGACATGATCTTTGAAGAATCCGCGCTCTCGTAGTGCACATAGTGCATTTTTCACACTTTGCGCTACAAAAGTAGTAGCGCTTTCGTAGCGCAAAACTCAATTTTTGAACTGAACACGCTACAAAACTGCGGTTTTGTGGCTAATTGCAGGGGTTTCATCTGAAAGTTGGTGACATGATTTTTTAAGTGAATGATGAGACTTTTAAACCATGGGATGAGACCTAAAGAGCTTATTTGAAATTGAAAACTGACTTTTTAAGACTTCTGAACATATCACCTACCTTTTATCAAGACTAAAGTAACTCGAGACCTATTTGACACCATGAATAAAATAGTGTAAACTTACAGAGTTCAGAAAAAAATTTAAGGGTGATAACAGAAGTGATCAACAAAGCCTTGGAGAATATCCTCACCAAGGTTGTGAGCAACAGTAGAAAATATTGGTCTGACAGATTGGTAGAAGTTACTTGGGCCTACAAAACTACTTGGAAAACAAAAACACGATTTGTTAGGGTCCCGTGATTTGGCTGATTGGCAAGCCAAATTATAGTGTAACATCAAACCAGTATTTGGAGCCCAAGGACCCAGCCTTCCTGGACTCAGAGAGGGCTCTCTCTATTTGTTTAAGGGATATATATGTGTTTGCTTATTGTGTTCTTGATTTTAGGCTAGTTATGAAGTAGGTTTTTGGTTTTGGTTTTTAGGTTGTGAGGGATGAACTAATCAAAGACTAAGATAGGTAAAAAGATGTCGGATCAATTAGGATATGGGGTTGAAAAGGTCAAGAAAGCTTTCAGATGGTGATACAAGGTTGTTGAAGGGCCGATTTGATTCGAGGTAAAATGGATATTTGGGTAAAATGGAGTGAGATGGACATTAAACTTGTGAAGAACAAAGAATTTAAAACATAAATAGTTTAATAGCTGACATAAACATGGTAGGGCTAACCATTAATCATGAGAAATGTAACAATAAACTGATCAATGCATAGAAATAAACATTCAAACCATGGATAGAGAGATATGACTCTCTAACTTTAGGAAATGGCTATCAGACTTTGGGGAAATACATTTAAGACAAAAAAACAGCTCAAATCACTATGAGGAAATGCCTAAGCATAGTATTTCAAGCTATTGGGCATTTTGAAGCAAGATTGCATAGTTTTAGGCAAAGGGCAAGATCATTACAAGACCTCCTTGGTTTAACAAATGAAAATCAAACAATCAAAGAAAAGTTTCAGAGGTGGAGCTATGACTAGCCATGAGTAAGCAGGGCATACCATGAATCATACTTAGCATGCATAAAACCATAAATGAAACAAGCAAACAATATTCTTCAGTTATCAAAGAGCAATCAAGGATTCTTTGATATGACTAAGAAGGAAGAAAACATAGAAGCTATAAAGAAACAGGAAACTTGAGGTGCATCCCAGGGCATGTCTCAAATCTATTCTCTACTGTCTTATAGCAAGCAAGAACATGGAAATATGAATGAAAACTAAGAAGCAAAATAGAGAGGGACACTATACCATTTTACCAAGTCATGGAATCCAACAACAGACCTCCTTCATCATCCAAAAACATTCAAGACACTATCCAATGCATAAGACAAGTGTTTCTTACAAGCTTGTATAACCATATATTGCTTCTATTCATCAAGTTCAGCCTTGTTTACAATGAAATCCTTTGGAATATATAGGCCAAAGTGAGGAAAACCTCCTAGTTCAACTTGCAATCTTATTGGCCTATCCAAAATATCTGATTTTGTCCTTGAGGCTTTGCAAAGTCCAAGGCACAAAATATCTAATAAAATATCTCAAAAATTCTAAAAAAATAAAATATATTTAATTTTCATAACTAATCATGCCCAAAAATAACTAAATGCACATGAGGAAAAGTCACTTTAGAAAGGTTCATTTTTTACAAAAATACTTAAGAAATATATCAGCAGAAAGTCCTCTGACTTGCCGACAACTTTTGGAGGCCTTCCTGATGTCTAAATGAGGCCTATGATGGCTCGTTGGAAAGATCTGAATGTATATGTTTTGAAAATGTTTAGTTTTATCCAAACTAACCACTTGAATTCCATCAAAAACTGACTTGTGTGTAAAAAACCAAAAAAATAGACCTTGCTGATAAACGGGGTAGAGTGTGGAAAAAGTGACTGTCTTTCGCCATTTTGGAAGAGAAAATCATCTTCAAATGATCTAAAAATATTTTAGTATATGTACCTAAAATTATGGCATCCAATGATACCATTTTCATCCTTTGAGGATGCCCCAAACAGAAATGGCGATGCCCATGAGTTTTAGCCAAAAACCCAAAAATGACAAAAAACCAAAACTTGTTGAAATTCGCCCAATTTTGGCGAGCATGACCCTCAAGGGTTTTCAGAAACATGTTGTGAAGATGAGGCCAAAATTTGGAGCTTTGAGGTATCTTTCTTCAATTTTGGTGCCGGGCGCCTCCTTTGAACTTCCTTGAGTTTCTCCTGTGTGGCCTTCAAATTCCGCTGAGTGAACTGATTGAGGTTCTTATAGTGCCCAGTCATTCTCCTTTGAAGGTCCAAATCTCTATTGGCCTTCTCCAACTTCTTTTCCAAGTGATCATTTACCCTCTCAAGCCATGCTTCTCGATTGTTCTCTATCTCTTGGGTGAACAATGTAGTGAGAGGAGTAGATTGAAGAAGGGAAGCTTCTTCCTCCTTTTGTTTCTCAAGGGATTTTCTGAGTCCCATGATTCTTGGCCTCTTTCTCCTGGGCTGATCTTTATCTTCGCTATCCTTGAACTCACCCATGATTTCTTCCAACTTAACTTGAACCTTGGAGGCCTCTTTTTTGTATTTGATGGCCCGAGTCTCATATACCGCCATGTGGACACTCATCTGTTTATTTTGAATTTGAAAAAAGTGATTGGAGTTTCTAGCCCTTTCTAGATATGTCCTCAAAGCATCAATTTGGCTTTCTCTATTGATCAAGAAAGTCTCTAGGATTCGAGCCTCATTTTCGCTATCATCACTTTGGATTTGAATGATGTCGAAGCCCCTCTCCTTTTCATGGCTGCTTTCTTCTTTCTCCTTTCCTTTTCTTTGGGTAGCCTTCTTGGTCTTCCTCCTCTTGGGTAATTATACAATGGGCTTCTTGGTCAATTTCCCCTTGCTTCGGAGGGCCCTAGTAACATTTGGAGTTATAGTTTTAGGCACCGTTTTCCTTGATGTCCGGGGCTTGGCCATTTTTGGAGAAGAAAGCATGGCCCCTTTCCTAGGAGAGGCAGCTAGCACATGCTCTATTGGCTCTTTTCCCTTGTTACTTTCCTCATCATTCTTGCCACTGTTTTGAGTTTTTTTATGGTGCTACTCTTCATCACTGTGTTTTTCTTCATGAGGCTACTTTTCCTGACTGTGTTTCACCTCTTCATCATGATGTTGTTCTTCTTCATGAGGTTGCCTTTCCTCACTGTGCTGCACCTCTTCATCATGCTATTGTTCTTCTTCATGAGGCTGCCTTTCCTCACTGTGCTGCACCTGTTCATTATGCTACCCTTCCTTATCATGCTGCTATTCATCTTCATTTTTCTTCTCATGATCATGCTCTTCTTCATCACTGTCTTCTTCCCCTTGAGATCACACAAAGCACAGGGGTGGTTGGTGTGAATATTCTTAGGGTTCTTGGTCGTGGTCATGGAATGAACAAAGGCTTCCGGGACCATGGACTCAGGGAACGTGACATTAACCATGGGCTTGAGATGAGGCAATTCAGGACAGTTATGGGTGGCGTGACCGACAACATCACACAAGGTAAACTGGATGGTATGCTTTGGAGGCTGAGGAGGGGCAAGGTTTGTCGGGGCAGCCTTGTCCTTTGATGCCCCCTTGCGAGCTTTGCCCTTCTTAACCGAAGCAATCACAATAGGATGTGGTTCCTGTTGAGGTGACTAAGGCACTGTTGTAGCGGGAGAAGTCATGGGGAGCGGTTGAACCAGGGTTAAAGCAAGATAAGGTTTTGGGTTGACCAGGAAGGGTTGCGGCTAGAGGATCAAGGTACCAGATGGGAATCCCAAGGGTCAGGTTAGGAAGAGAGAGGGTGGCCATGATAGGTGCCATGTACACTCTTGGTGGGGGAGCTAGGAACAATATCTGACCAGAGGGGTAATGGCTAGGTGGGACGGCTCCTAAATGGCTACGGCTTGGATGAACTGTTCCAGGAGAATAAAGAGGCTCATGAATACCAGCTGTAGGAGAAGGGCGAGAAGGAAGATGTCCAGCTGGCTGAGGCGAAGGGCTAGGAGTAAGTTGCGGCGGGTGAGGTTGAGGTTGAGGTTGCTGACTAGCTGAAGCGAGCCGTTTAAGGTCGGCCCGAGATGATTGCATCATGCAAACATTCGCTAAGCTAAGATTAGAGATAGGAGGAGGAGGAATACCAGGGAAAGTTCCAAGCAAGGAGGAGTCTTTGTAGATGTTGGGGGAGACATTGGTCAAAGAATCGATGGTTTGCTTATCGTCTACAGAAGAGATGGTCGACTCAGGGGAGGTATGAGATTTTTCCTCATGATATGTCAACTAGTCAATGGTGACTATCTTTCCATTATGAGGGAAAAACATCTTGCGATGGACCGTGGATGGGACAACAGACATGGCATAGGTGTAGCTACATCCAAAAATAATGTTATAATCAAGAGGGGTGTCGATGACTTCAACGTCAACACAAACAGTCTTGCCCACACGAGTGGTAGGACAATTACGGAATAGGCCAATGGGTTGGGAGGCATGGCCGCCCCATGCACGAAGGGTGATTGTGGAAGGGGCCAGATCAGAAGATTCAAGTTGTTTCCAAACCGAAGCAGACATTACATAGGTGGATGCCCCCTCATCAATAATACACTTAGAAATGTGATCATTCCAGATTTTGACTGGGATTTGGAAAGCTACGGAAGCAGGAAGGGGAGGATGTTCTGATTGACAGGCATCGAAAAAAATCAATTGATAATCAATAGGATCTACAGTGGCCATGGCGGATAGTAGAGCCTTATTTTGAGAAGGACATGACTGGAGGAGTTCCAATGTTGAAATGGTAGCAGGAGACTGCGCAAAATCATCTACTATGCTATACGAATGGGCAGCTTTGCCAAAAGTAGCATTTTGGCATACTGGACCCTTAGGGATCTTGGTATGAACCTCTGCCTTAGGCTGAGGGATATTCAAGGGGACATTAGGTGTCGAAAGAGGCTCTGTAGAGACAAAAGGAGGTGGCTCGAGGACAGACGTAGCAGGAGGCTTGTTGTACTGACGAGACCGAGTCTGAAGATTGATGTCTACGGTTGAAGGTTGATCATATTTCATCATGAGAATTTGGTCATCAGGGGTACCAAACATAAGAGGTTGGGTAACAGTGTCGTATACAGGAGGTTGGGCCAAAAGAGGGGGTATGCTGTATCCTAGAGACGTGCTACCGGGAGGGGAAAAAGTGCGGGAGGTGCTGCCTCCCCCCCCAGGAAAACCATAACCCATGGGAGGTTGGGCGTATGTATGAGAGATAGCTCCAACGATACTGTCAGTGGCATGAGGTGTCCTCAGTGCATGGGCATCACCGGGTCTGGGGAGATCAGGTAGAACAGTATAAACATAACCCATCTGAGCGTAGATCAGGTCATATTTTAACGCCATTTAGAGGGTAGCTTCTTCGGTTTGAGGAAAATGCGATGCGACATCTTTCCCGATAGGGGGAAATAGAGATATAAGGAACCAGTCCATGTAGACACGGTCTTCAAAGGTAGGAGATTGACATAGGCTCTTTCTTCTCCACCATTCCTGGACATGATCGGATAGGCGGGTCGCAAATGATTGACGGAAAGAAGTCAAAAGTTTGATACCAGTGTCATAACAAAGGGGAAGCTAGAAGTAAGACAAAAAAGCCCAGGCAAGAGTCGCAAAGGTGGTATGAGAGGAAGTGGGCTGATCAACATACCACTTAGAAGCTTCGCCTATAAGCATGCGTTGGAAAAATCTAAGACGGATGGAATCATCAGTAATGGAATGGGATGAACACCACATGTGGAAAGATCAGATATGGTTGGAGGGATCCTCTCCAGCAAGGCCTTCAAACTTGGGAATGTCAGAGGGGAGCTTGGTTGGCATAGTAGGCCAACCAACATCGTGGTGGATAGGATCATTGATCAACTGATTGAAATCGGGGAGACTGAGGCTTGCCATTAAGGGGAGCAAGGGAGCAGTTGAGGTAGTTCTTGTGGCAATTCCGCTAGTAAGAGTCCCAGCATTAGGGCTGGGGTTGCTGCTAGCGTGAGGCCCTGGACAAAACATGATGAAGGTAATAGGGGGAGAACTAGAAGTAGGGGGAGAACCCGAACAATCAGAAGAAGAGTCAGAGTACGGACTCGAGGGAGGACTAACTCAACGACGGCAGGAAGGAGTAAGTCGACGAACCGGAAATTGAGGGTGAAGGCCAAGAAGTCTCCAGAATAAATGCTTTGGAGGTGCAATGATGATGGGAAGAAGAATGACCGACAAGGGTGTTGGTCACTTTAATTGTTTAGCAATTCCAGTGCCACATAAATTGTCAACCCAGGAAGGTCTGGTTGTTTCAAAGGCAATCACACACAATATATGCTCAATTCCAAAAGCAAGGAAAATTTGTAGTATTTATTACACTAATTATATTAACTACACTTCTCACACCTCACTTTAATGAAGCTGAAGCCTACTCATGTCACAGCAAAGACGATCCTTTCGAAGAATCCTAGAAAAGATGATGAAAATAAATGATTCTGCAGGAAGGAAAATCAATCAACTATAACGGAGAACAGGAGCCTATTCCTCCAAGTAGGAATCTTCAGCACTTGTTTCCCGATATCAAACCATCACACATTCATCTCATAAATATATTGCTGAAATAAAATAACTCACAACTTTTCCAGAATGAATTTCACAAACCAATGCAATGAATGATTTGGAAACAGAGTTCTAACAGGAAACATAAGACTTCAAAACTACATAGATGCTCTTCAGCAAACAGGGTTTAATCAAGGTGCCAATAACACAAACAGTTATCAGACTACGGAAATGAATGGGTGAATCTTGTGATGAAGGCGAGCCCTTTCCTTCTCACAAGATTCCCTAGAGAAAGAAATTAAATCGGAGTGCTCAAAAAAGACTTTTATTCATCTATCAAAAAGTGGCGTATTACAATGGAGTCTCGCTCTGTCTCTCTTTAGGAAATTACACTTCCCCGCAATCTCTAACTATATTCTAATGATGATGTATCCTCTTTTTGAAGAGGAGACATCTATTACAGTTACATCAAAGAAATCTTATATTTATCCGAATCTGATCTTCTGTTC
This sequence comes from Pinus albicaulis, assembly GCA_034641835.2. NCBI lineage: Eukaryota > Viridiplantae > Streptophyta > Pinopsida > Pinales > Pinaceae > Pinus > Pinus albicaulis. The sequence goes on from CM076578.1 coordinate 1,340,872,412, forward strand.
TTAAAACAGTGTCTTTCTGTTCTCCAAAGCAGAATGTTGTTACGATGAGTATAGGAATACTGGCTTTGGAATGGTCCATGAAACGGCTTCCTTTACTTGTTTTTGTCTTGTTGTCGTGATACTTAAAATACGCCTTCAAAATCGCAAATCACAAGCTGTTTCAGCAATGGGGTTTGCATGCCTGTTGACTGTTTCAGCAACATGATCTTCAAAATAGATTATCTGCGATCTTTAAACTGTCTCAGCAACTATATACCTTCAATTAATGATTAAATATAAAAGTAATGTAGAATTATATGAAAGAAAAATTAAATATATAGTCAAGAGAAGAACTTTATATACCTTTTGGGAAAAACAGATAATGTAAGCTTTAAGCATGGACTTAGAAAGAGTAAAATGGTGACAAAATATGTAGTCAAAATGATACAGTATGAGGTCCCAACAAAGGGCAGGGAGGTGCAGAATAAATTGAGGTCAATGTCGAAACAAGGGCAGAGAGGTGCAGAATCAATTGAGGTCAATGTCGAAACAAGGGCAGAGAGGTGCAGTGTCAATTGATTTTAAAGTCTTTGCCAAGCGGTGTTAACTAGGCTCTTCTTCACTTAGGGTTACTGTGTGGCGTGTGTTAATTTTAATTTTTAAACCCAAACGTTTTGAGAGAAAGAAAAAGTGTGCTACGTAACTGAAAATAAATCTGTAGAGAACAGTAAATAAGATTGAAATAACATAAAATTAACAGCTAACAATGCATCGATCTAACCCAAGAAGGTGGGTCTCTCAAAACTAGTCTAAAAGGGGGAAAAAAATCTAATCAAAACATGCTAAAAAGAGGCCAATAGATCTAAGGTCAGGAGGGACAGGGATCTAAAGGAGAAATCTGCTGAAAACAGGTGCAGAAAATAGCAAAGAGGCAGAGGCAAGGTTGTTGTAGCAACGGGGAAAATAAGAAAAAGGTAGAAGGGACAAGGAGGTGACCCTAGAGGTAAACCCAAAAAAAACTATATGAGGTGATTTGAAAGGGAAAAGAGCTGATATAGAAGGATTTGAAACTGAGGTATCATATTTGAAAAGAACAAGGCTGAAACTATGAAAATTACGACGTCTGAAACAGCTAAAACTCGCCCACCCAAAGTGGAGGGTACTAAATCCCTAAGGGGAAATATTCCCACTTAGTTGAGTGAAACAGATTAGAAATAGGTCTAAACGGGCAGAGAAGGAGGCTAGAAAACCCTGACAGAGGCTTAAGACAAACCCAGAAAAATTGCTGGAAAATTGCAGAAAAAAATGCAGGTCACAGGTTCTAACCTGTTTTCAGTCCAGGTCGCAGTTTTGGGGCAGAAAAGTGCGCCCTCCAGTCCAGGTCACAGTTTTTGGGCCGATAAGTGTGACCTGTAGATCTGGGTCTCTCGACGGCAGATTTCAGAAAAATTTGTCGTCTCAGCTGTGGCTGATGTCTGTCACTTGCGCAATAGGGCCAGAAACACACAGAAGTTAAAAATATTAATGTTTGATGGTTTTAGAGGTGAAAAACACCATAAAAATATGAAAAACAAAAAATTGAAGAGAAACCCTAGGGTCTGAAATAGCTGGATATGCAGGAATATATAAAACAACAGCAGTTGCAAAAGAAAACCCATGTGGAGTCGCCAATTGTTAGTATGAATCTTTCGTCGTAAAATACCACTTTAGCTACGCATAACAAATAGCCCTAACATCAAGTATGACTGCCAATATCTTTAAGTCTGCAGTTAGTTAATCCAAATAATGTTGCACAAATCCAGATCTAAGCATAAAAGACATTAAGCAGTAAAAATGAAATATGGCTCCATACATCCAATAGACAAGACAAGAACAATGTATTTGAAAGAATTTTTTATATTATATAAAAAGGGGGCACTTGAGAGGAAAACAAGAAAGGTGTTTTCCGGTTCTCCTCAATGGGATGGGTTCTTGACAATCCTCAGCATTTCAGATCTAAAATTTCTCTCTCTTGTTTGTGTAGAAAACCCAGACAAACATAGAACTCAATGGGAGCTCACAAGGCAAAAATGGAGAAAATGTGACCAAGTGTATAGATCCGGAGTGATCTTTAGGAAACAAAATGTGACTAATGAATGGGGAAAACCCTTCTATTTATAACAAAATATTAGGGCGATCTAGAACTTGGTGCATGAATAAAATATTATTAATCAAATTCTAGAACCACCTTTTAGGAATATTTTATTATATTTCTTGGAGAGAAAAGGATTCTTGACTTGGGTCAATTCCTTTATTTATAAATAATAAATAAATAAATGATTTATTTACTATTTTAAGGAAATGGTGGGAATATAATTAAATAAATAATTATTTATTTAATTATTTATAAATGATTTAGTGAAATTTAACTAGGAATATTATTTAAATAGGATTTAAATAACTTATTCCTCGGAAATAATCAAATAAATAAGGATTTATTTAATTGATTTCCTTGTTTTGGGTTAAATATGACCAGGAAATATAAACAAATATAGATTTGTTTATTATTTCTTTTTTGGGGTTTCCTGTTTAGACCATAAACAACTTAATAAAGGTGTTTTACTAAGTTATTTCACATAGTGAAAGAAATTTTACTTAGGGTAAAATTGGTCTTACATGGTGTACTTGGGTTCATCTAATGATAATAGGTTAGATGACCAAAAAATGATGTAACAGATTGCCCCACAGCGTACGAGTGTTAGGAGCAAATCGTATGACCGAAGTACATGATAGAACTCAATCACTAGACATCAAGAGGGAAGTCAGAGAGAGAAATGTAAGGTAGTCTAATGTGCTAAAGGACTAGACCCTGAGGAGATGAGACTTACAGCTGTGAAAAGTTTCTAGTTTATGAAGTGGTACCTGTGCTAAAGGCGGTGGGGGAGGCATACCTATGCCCGCCGAGACAAAGTACAAAAGAATAGTATGTCCAGTAAACAAGGAACCAAACTATAAAGTACATGTTGGCATAAATAGAAGCCAGAAAATAGAATGATGAATCCCACATACATGTTGTGCCAGGGATAACAGCCAGGACTTATACAATAATATTTTAGTACATGAGATACAAATACACCGCAAATTCCCCCTATACACGGGGAAGGGCTTGCAAAATCTGACTGATACATGCAAATCGAAAAGGCGCTGCAAGCGGCTGAGGCCGACATCATCAAATGTAATGAGCTGCATCATAGGCTGAAATGAAGAAGTCATCCGGGCATGTGGGGGGATACCTACAGGGCCACCCCCTCATGAGGGTTGAGACATCTCACACACACCCGGGAATCACCAATAGCTACTGCTGCATCACTGGACCATCAAGTATACAGATCGCGATCATGTGGATAGGAGCTCGAACCAAGGTACACCGCCCTCTAGACCTGGCTTCTGGAGTAAATGAGCTGATGTCGACAGAAGGAGGTCCGCCATAGGTGAGGCAATAAGGGGTCCCCAACTAAGGCGCAAGAGAAAATAATGGAGCGACGAATAGACGGACACTAATGATGATGATGAAATGAGGGATACTGAGTAGCGGATGGACGACTTCCCTTGTTAGAGCATAAAGGGCATGAATGGCTTGGCAGCGACTACCACAATATCATGAGGGATAGGGGACAGTGGTATTGAAGGCCATAATGTGCAACACGAGAGAGGGACCAAGCAATGAAGGATGGAGGACTATAGCGGGATACGAAGGGATGCGAGATAGACTCCATGACTGATGATGACTCAACTCGGATGCGCTAAACAAGGGCGACTCAATGGTGCTGCCACACAGTAAAGGTCCAATGGGGGACCATAAAAACATGAGTACAAAAGGGTATCTCATGACGAAAATCATCACGAACAAGGACAAATATGGAGGCCAAGTGGTGCCCCTAATATGAGTGTTGCAAGTGAAGAAATTTGATTCTGAGGAGGGTTATGGTTGAGAGGCATAGGTGCCCCCAAGCATGTTGTGGTCATTCCAAAATGTATAAAGGGGAATCGAGACACATTTTAATGATGTGGTGCACCATTTGTTTTTGTTATGGTTATGTAGCATGAGAAAGGAAATGGAGGATTACCAATCTCTTTTAGTACATCATATATGAATCAAATGGATTTTAAGTTTATGGGTTGGCATACGTGGTGTCACTATCCCAAAGAGAGGATTTGGAGATAATGAACTGATGCTCTCCTAGAAAACCCATAGGTTCGTCAACAAAAATGTCTAAGAGACTGGGTTGCTGATGTAAGATGAAGGGACGATAAGGGGTATCATCCCTAGAGTGATCTGAAGTGATATGGGACTCTAGAGGTTCGTCTAAATGTGGAAGAATAATGGTACTAAAGTCGACATGACTAGATACACTAGGAGAGTTGTGGAGAATTGCTTCTCCCGGTCTCGCAAATATGGCTGCCCCCTTACCCAAACATGGGGTTTCAATGTAATGGCCATGAGGTGTATTTGGTGCGGACGCATGGCTTCGATGTAAGGGGGAATAGATAAAGGCAGGGGTGGGAATTTCTTCCATAATGTCGCCATCGTGATAAACAATGGGGTGACCGGTGGAAGAAAGACCACCTGACGTGGCGAAGCTACCAGACTCATCATCATGAGAAGAGAGGTTCACATGCGTATCGCCACAAGGGGTGATAGAAGAGTAAGAAGATAAAGGATCTAGCGATGTTGAGCCTAGGGTGATCGCTGAAGGAAGGTCAAGAGAAACAATAGGGGAGGATTCAGAGAGAATGTTCCCCGAGGGTCTCATGGATGATGATAGGTAGAATATGGTGGATGAAGGCTCCGTCATCTCGACATCAGGAGGGGGAATGTCAATGGGATTCGTCATGTCTAGTATTTCTGCCGAAGCAAAATGCGCAAATAGGGGAGAGGTGGACTCGTTACGCTTGGCCTCAAAGTGGCGGACCGCGGCTAGAGAGGTGCGAAATTCCTTGAGATGGGAACAAAGGTGGGTGTAATGGCCATGGAGATCACACAAAGCATAGGGGTGGTTGGTGTGAATATTCTTGGGGTTCTTGGCCACGGTCACGGAAGGAACAAAGGCTTCTGGGACCGTGGAATCGGGGAACGCGACATTAACCATGGGCTTGAGATGAGGCAATTCAGGACAGGTATGGGTGGCGTGAACGACAACATCACACAAGGCACACTGGATGGTATGCTTTGGAGGCCAAGGAGGGGTAGGGTTTGTCGGGGCAGCCTTGTCCTTTGATGCCCCCTTGCGAGCTTTGCCCTTCTTACCCGAAGTAGTCACAACAGGAGGTGGTTCCTGTTGAGGTGACTGAGGCACTATTGCAGCGAGAGAAGTCATGGGAGCCGGTTGAACCGGGGTTAAAGCAAGATAAGGTTTGGGTTGACCAAGAAGGGTTGCGGTTGGAGGATCAAGGTACCAGACAGGAATCCCAAGGGTCAGGTTAGGAAGAGAGAGGGTGGCCATGACAGGTGTCGTGTACACTCCTGGTGGAGGAGCTAGGAATGGTATCTGACCAGAGGGGTAGTGGCTAGGTGGGATGGCTCCTAAATGGCTACGGCTTGGATGAACCGTTCCAGGAGGATAAAGAGGCTCATGAATACCAGCTGTAGGAGAAGGGCCAGAAGGAAGAGGTCCAGCTGGCTGAGGCGAAGGGCTAGGAGCAAGTTGCAGCAAGCGAGGTTGAGGTTGAGGTTGCTGACTAGATGGAGCGAGTCGTTTAAGGTTGGCCTGAGACAATTGCATCATGCAAAAATTCGCTAAGTTGGGATTAGAGACAGGAGGAGGAGGAATATTAGGGAAAGTTCCAAGAAAGGAGGAGTCTTTGTAGATGCCGAGGGAGACATTGGTCAAAGAATCGATAGTTTTCTTATCGGCTACAGAAGAGATGGTCGACTCAGGGGAGGTATGAGATTTTGGCTCATGATATGTCAACTGGTCAATGGTGACTATCTTTCCATTATGAGGGAAAAACATCTTGCGATGGACCTCAGATGGGACAGCATACATGGCATAGGCGTAGCTATGCCCCAAAAGAATGTTATAATCAAGAGGGGTGTCGATGACTTCAACATCAACGCAAACAGTCTTGCCCGCAAGAGTGATAGGACAATTACGGAATAGGCCAATGGGTTGGGAGGCATGGCCGTCCCATGCACGAAGGGTGATTGTGGAAGGGGCCAGCTCAGGAGATCTAAATTTGTTTCCAAACCGAAGCAAACATCACACAGGTGGATGCCCCCTCATCAATAATACACTAAGAAACGTGAGCGTTCCAGATTTTAACTGGGATTTGGAAAGCTACGGAAGCAGGAAGGGGAGGATGTTCTCACTGACGGGTGTTGAAAACAATCAATTGATCATCAACAGGATCTACAGCACCCATGGTGGATAGTAGAGCCTTCTTTTGAGAAGGACAAGACTGGAGGAGTTCCAGTGTTGAAATGGTAGCAGGAGACTATGCCAAATCATCTACTATGCTATACGAATGGGCAGCTTTGCCAGAAGCAGCATTTCGGTGTAGTGGAGCCTTAAGGATCTTGGTATGAACCTCGGCCTTAGGCTGAGGGATCTTCAAGGGGCCATTAGGTGCCTAAAGAGGCTCTGTAGAGACCGAAGGAGGCGGCTTGGGGACAGACACAGTGGGAGGCTTGTTGTACTGACGAGACCGAGTCTGAAGATTGATGTCTACGGTTGAAGGTTGATCGGATTTCATCATGAGAATTTGGTCATCAGGGGTACTAGACAGAAGAGGTTGGGTAACAGTGTGGTATATAGGAGGTTGGGCCAAGAGAGGGGGTATGCCGTATCCTAGAGATGTGCTACCGGGAGGGGAAAAAGTGCGGGAGGTGCTGCCTCCCCCCCCAGGAAAACCATAACCCATGGGAGGTTGGGCGTATGTATGAGAGATAGCTCCAACGATACTGTCGGTGGCATGAGGTGCCCCCGGTGCATGGGCATCACCGGGTCTGGGGAGATCAGGTAGAACAGTATAAACATAACCCATCTGAGCGTAGATCAGGTCATATTTTAATGCCATTTGGAGGGCGGCTTCTTCGGTTTGAGGAAAATTCGATGTGACATCTTTCTTGATAGGGGGAAAGATATATCTAAGGAACTAGTCCATGTAGACACGGTCTTCAAAGGTAGGATATTGACATAGGCTCTTTCTTCTCTGCCATTCCTAGACATGATCGGATAGGTGGGTCGCAGATGATTGACGGAAAGAAGTCAAAAGTTTGATACCAGTGTCATAATGAAGGGGAAGCTGGAAGTAAGATAAAAAAGCCCAGGCAAGAGTCGCAAAGGTGGTATGAGAGGAAGTTGGCTGATCAACATACCACTTAGAAGCTTCGTCTGTAAGCGTGCATTGGAAAAATCTAAGACAGATGGAATCATCAGTAATGGAATGGGATGAACACCACATGTGGAAAGATCGAATATGGTTGGAGGGATCCTCTCCAGCAAGGCCTTCGAACTTGGGAATGTCGGAGGGGAGCTTGGTTGGCATAGCAAGCCAACCAACATCGTGGCGGATAGGATCATTGATCAACTGATTGAAATCGGGGAGACTGAGGCCTACCATGAAGGGGAGCAAGGGAGCAGTCGATGTAGTTCTTGTGGCGGTTTCGATAGTAATAGTCCCAGCATTAGGGCCAGGGTTGCCTCTAGCGTGAGGCCCTGGATCGGACATGGTGAAGGTAATAGGGGGAGAACCAGAAGTAGGGGGAGAACCCGAACAATCAGAAGAAGAGTCGGAGTACGGACTCGAGGGAGGACTAACTTGACGACGGCAGGAAGGAGTAAGTCGATGAACCGGAAACTGAGGGTGAAGGCTAAGACGTCTCCAGGATAAACGCCTCAGAGGTGCAATGATGACAAGAAGAAGAATGACCAACAAGGGCAGGGAGGTGCAGAATCAATTGAGGTCAATGTCGAAACAAGGGCAAAGAGGTGCAGTGTCAATTGATTTTAAAGTCTTTGCCAGGCAGTGTTAACCAGGCTCTTCTTCAATTAGGGTTAGTGTGTGGCATGTGTTAATTTTAATTTTTAAACCCAAACGTTTTGAGAGTAAAAGAAAAAGTGTGCTACATAACTGAAAATAAATCTGCAGAGAACAGTAAATAAGACTGAAATAACATAAAATTAATAGCTAACAATGCATCGATCTAACACAAGAAGGTGGGTCTCTCAAAACTAGTCTAAAAGGGGAGAAAAATCTAATCAAAACACGCTAAAAAGAGGCCAATAGATCTAAGGTCGGGAGGGGCAGGGATCTAAAGGAGAAATCTGCTGAAAACAGGTGCAGAAAACAGCAAAGAGGTAGAGGCAAGGTTGCTGCAGCAAAGGGGAAAATAAGCTAAAGGTAGAAGGGACAAGGAGGTGACCCTAGAGGTAAACCCAAACAAAAATATATGAGGTGATTTGAAAGGAGAAGAGGTGATATAGAAGGATCTAAAACTAAGGTATCGGATCTGAAAAGAATAAGGCTGAAACTCTGAAAATTTAGATGTCTGAAACAACTAAAACTCGCCCACCAAAAGTGGAGGGTACTAAATCCCTAAGGGGCAATATTCCCACTTAGTTGAGTGAAATAGATCAAAAACAGGTCTAAACGAGTAGAGACGGAGGCTGGAAAACCCTGACAGAGGCTTCAGACAAACCCAGAAAAATTGCTGGAAAATTGCAGAAAAAAATGCAGGTCGTAGGTTCTGACCTATTTTCAGTCCAGGTCACATTTTTGGGGCAGAAAAGTTCGCCCTCCTGTCCAGGTCACAGTTTTTGGGCCAATAAGTGCGACCTGCAGATCTGGGTCTCTCAGCGGCAGATTTCAGAAAAAGTTGTCGTCTCAGCTGCGGCTGATGTCTATCACCTCCACAATAGGGCCAGAAACACACGGAAGTTAAAAATATTAATGTTTGAGGGTTTTAGAGGTGAAAAACACCATAAAAATAGGAAAAAAAAAAACTGAAGAGAAACCCTAGGGTCTAAAATAGCTGGATATGCAGGAATATATAAAACGACAGCGGTTGCAAAAGAAAACCCATGTGGAGTCGCCAATTGTTAGTATGAATATTTCGTCGTAAAAGACCACTTTAGCTACGCATAAAAAATAGCCCTAACATCAAGTATGACTGCCAATATCTTTAAGTCTACAGTTAGTTGATCCAAATAATGTTGCACAAATCTAGATCTAAGCATAAAAGACATTAAGCAGTAAAAATGAAATATGGCTCCATACATCCAATAGACAAGACAAGAACAATGTATTTGAAAGAATTTTTTATATTATATAAAAAGGGGGCACCTGAGAGGAAAACAAGAAAGGTGTTTTCTAGTTCTCCTCAATGGGATGGGTTCTTGACAGTCCTCAGCATTTCAGATCTAAAATTTCTCTCTCTTGTTGGTGTAGAAAACCCAGACAAACATAGAACTCAATGGGAGCTCACAAGGTAAAAATGGAGAAAATGTGACCAAGTGTATAGATCCGGAGTGATCTTTAGGCAACAAAAAGTGACTAATGAATGGGGAAAACCCTTCTATTTATAACAAAATATTAGGGCGATCTAGAACTTGGTGCATGAATAAAATATTTTTAATCAAATTCTATGACCACATTTTAGGAATATTTTATTATATTTGTTGGAGGGAAAAGGATTTTTGACTTGGGTCAATTCCTTTATTTATAAATAATAAATAAATAAATGATTTATTTACTATTTTAAGGAAATGGTGGGAATATAATTAAATAAATAATGATTTATTTAATTATTTATAAATGATTTAGTCAAATTTAACTAGAGAATATTATTTAAATAGGATTTAAATAACTTATTCTAGGAGTAATCAAATAAATAAGGATTTATTTAATTGATTTCCTTGTTTTTGGGTTAAATATGACCGGAAATATAAACAAATATAGATTTGTTTATTGTTCAAGGGGGTTTCTGTTTATACCATAAACAACTTAATAAAGGTGTTTTACTAAGTTATTTCACATAGTGAAAGAAATTTTACTTAGGGTAAAATTGGTCTTACATGGTGTACTTGGGTTCATCTAATGATAATAGGTTAGATGACCAAAAAATGGTGTAACACTTATAAACACTGATTTCACCTTAGATTTTGCAGACAGGGGTTATTTTTGTTTTACCACTATTAGGACACCTTACAGCAACTTGAAACCTCTACCACTGTGTTTTCTGTCTTGTCCTTAGTATATGGTTTATCACTTTGCTTGAAGGCAGTTTTAGGCCTTTTGAAACTGATGCAAACACACCCTACCTATTATTGTAACAATCTTTGGCAACACAGTAACAAACAACCTTGATTTTCTACCAAGAAATCCACTCTCCAATCACTATTTTAGTCTTGGAAAAACATGTTATCAATACCCCTTTAGAATTTCAAATGCACCAAGGGGCAATGAAAAATACCTTGAAGATGGCTTATGGCCCTTGTTTGATGAATTGAGTAGGTCCCAAGACTCTTTGAAGGTGTTTTGGATGTTTAAATAGGCGCTATAGGCATGCCGCATGCTGCTACAGGCACGACGTGCAGTCGTTACAGCCCTTTGTATTTTCTCTCCCAAACACGCTACGCGCTTTTACAGGCGCGTTGCGCAAGTTTCAAAGCTTAAAAATATGAAAAAAACTGTTGAAATTGCTTGCTTCTTCGGTGAAAGAACTGAGGGAGTTCTTATTTGTGGTTTGAAACTTGCAAATGAGGTTTTGCAACAGTCAACTTATGCCTTTAAAGATGAAAAAGCCGAAAACTTTGTGTTTGTTTCATAAGGGTTTGAATGCCCTTTTGAGAAGCTTCTTGTTATAAAAACTCAACACGCTATTTTTTTTATCCTTTCATTACCTTTTGGACATCATGAAGCCTTCTTTTCGAACAAGTTTATGACAAAATGCTGTGGATGCTATTTTGAAATTCTTCATAGATATGACCCTTCTCAATGCGAAGAAGTCATCTCAAGAATAAAATCTTTTTCATTGTCTCTCTATCTCTGTTCTTTAAAGGAAAAACTTCACAAAGTCAGCAACCCTGTCACTGTTTGCCTATATCTATTCTTTAAAGGAAAACTTGCTCAAAACCATATTAATGATTGTAGATGCATCCTTTGAATGACATTTTTCTATGACTGTGGGTGAAACCTTAGTTGCATTCACCTAGGTTTGGCAAACATTTTGTTTATCAAAAAGGAAATCCTTAAAAAAAAAAAAACTTTCTACAATCATAAGTAACAGCAAGGTATTTTCACATGTTTTCATAGAGAAAAGGCCTTTGTTTGTGACAGTGGCATGTTTCATTTGCTTTGAGTGTTGTCTCTGAATTTAAAACACCTGCCATGTCCTTTCTTACACATACTGTCTCTATGTGTCTATTTGAAAATTCTCCTTCAGAAGCAAGGCTTAGGCTACCTTCTTGTCAATTTTGATGAGTTTTTTGAAAAATATCTTCATGGATAGGAAGAGTAAAGCTTCTTTGAACATCAACATCACTACTTGGCCATATGATTAACAATATTTTCTACTCATAATCACCCAATTGTTTCCTACTGCACTTAAACTCTTCCTTTCAATCAGTGAAACCATATAATCAATCCTATGAGACACCACTGTTGTGTTAGTGGTTTCATCCATTGGAGAAAAAGGTGTAAAAAAATCTTTTAAGGTTATTTGCAGTATTTTTAGCCTTATACCCTTTAATGAGGCCATACCTCTATTCCTAGCCCTCTTCTTGTTAAATGAAGGAGGCCTTTATCACATTTCCAACCCTCTGCTCATGTTTGGAGGAGCTTTTCTCAGTCATTCAACCCTCTGCTCATGCTTGGAGGAGGTTTTACACAGTGATGCCATTTCATCTGCTTTCAAGCAGTGCCATCTTTCCTTTCACTTCCTATTCATAGTTAAGTAAATAAAAGTGACAAATTGACAATATGCCATGAGGGGCATTTCTCTGAGATATGTAATCCTGCTGTTAAAATACCTTTATGCATCTTTAGATATCAGAAGCAACCTGACCAGTATCTACAGAGTATTACTTGTTATTCATAAGTCACTAACCTTTTGACTGTGTTTGCAGGAACTCATTGAAATAACTCTCTGTCCAGTACTTGCATCCTAGGCTCAAAACCACATGAGAAGCATCTGTCTTCTCATGTTAAGTTTAATAATGTCTTCTGGAACACTGGTACACTTCTGCTCTTGAAAAAGACATTGAAACACTATAAATCCACCTAATATCAGTTTGATCTTTGGCATATGCACTGCTGAGACATCAAGGTTTGTTAGTGGCACGACTTAAGGGTGTATCAAGCTTTATTTGTAGAATAGGAATGTTATCTATGACTGGTTGATATTAAACGGAGGTTCTTTTGGCTTTAGGATAGTTTGCCAAGGGAATATCTCCTAAAGCGCCACTACCTAACTTAGGGGAGACTTTTTGGACAGATTTGGAGTATTCTCTTTGGATCTGATGGACAAGTTTGTATGACTGAGACTAGATAGGGCTTGACAATTAGGTTTTATCTCATCATGGGCTAATTTTAAAAGGTAGGAGGGAGAAAATGTTTATGGGTGTTTTCTAGCTGGAAAATTTGACAAATTGGAGATCAGCTACTAGAAAACTTGGCTTTAAAAACTAGTCATCATTAACAGGTGAAAAATATTGATGAGTAACACGATTCATTCCTTATGACCTAGTATATGGAAAGAAAGCTATTATTTTAGTTGAATTTGAATTCAACACCTTAAGGATGGAAGATGAGTTAGACCTAGATATATCAATTTCCAAAAAAGAGAGGTTGTTGCAATTAAATTGATTGGATGAGTTTAGGATGCAAGCACTCCTTCACACAGAGGTAATTCAATTGCAAAGGAAGGTTTGACATGACATGAACATTAAGGAGAAGGACTTTCAAGAAGGAGTTTGGGTGCTATTGTATGACTCAAGGTTTAAGGATTTAAAAGGAAAACTGATGACAAGATGGATGGGACTCTACTGTTGGAACGGGGCTCCCTAAGTTGTGAATTTTGTTTATTTTTTGTATTAATTAGTCTAACATAGGGGTTTTGGGGTGGGTCAAAGCCCCGAATGCATTGTAATTGGTCAAAGGGTAGACCTAGAGTCCACAAACCACAGTTTGTGGACCACGAGATAGCATAGGCTACATCGATATAAATAGATGAATAGTTTGAGTCTAGAGGTAGCCATGAATTAAGACTGATGCTACTTGCGAACTGTTAGATCTGTTTTGGGTTTTTTGGATAAGGACTCCTACTGCCTATGTGCGCGGAAATCCTGAGTCCTACTGTGTGTGGACCCTGCTAGGCTATGTGTGCAAGCTGGTTTTGGATGTAAGTGGATCTTAATGTTAATTAATGCAGAGTATTGTTAAAGTATCAGCGTGTTATCTGGTTCGGTGATGTTTACTGCTGAAGCGTATCTGTGATGGTTATTTAGCTATGAATTTATTTGTGATTTGCATAAATATTTCTATGTTCTGTTATTAGTTGTGAGTATAAATGTTCTATGACGGTATTTAGTAATGCGCACATGGATGCGAATATACTGATTAGATCTGATAGTTTTGTTATGGTTATATGATAATTACAGTGCTAGAAAGGCTACGAATAGACTAATTCTGTGCAAACCTGGTAAGTTATAATACAGATCTACCTTGAATTACCTACTCTCTCCCAGGGTGCAGAAACTTGGTTCCAGCACCCTCCCATACTGCTTCGGGTGATACCTTGGCCCACGGAAGTAGTTCATTGCTGAAAGGGCTAGTAGTATATGGGTTTGTTGGCAAACCTCAACCTCTAAACCTGGGTCAGGACTCCTCAAGCCAACAAATGGTTCCATTGCCGAGACTGAGAGCATTTTGAGAGAGAGATCGGGTAATGCCACGAGGTCCTTGGAGACCTGAAAGGGTGGAAATTGAAGATTGGTTTGAAAGATAGATTCTGGCATTTGTTGTAAAGGAGAATCGCAGCACGAAGTTGAAGGCTGAGAAGTGGAAGAACAAGTACATATTTACTAAAGTTTATGAAATTTTATTTGTAACCTTTGCACACGAGCTTCAGGAGTGGTTAGCAAGGCTCACAGAATTCCAGATGTGTTGGAAGGATGATCAAGTAACGCAATGGACACCAAAATTGATTCAATAGCTAGAAGGGACTGACAATACTATCACCCATACTATAGATGACTAGGTAGATAGCGTGCTAGGTGGGTTCATGACAGAATTCGCAGTCAATTAGTTTGTGTCCTACTCTGAGGTAGAGTGGAGGTTCTTCAAGGGTTTCTGGGGTAATTCCTTGAAAACATTGCCTTTGTTAATCAAAATATTACTATGCAAAAAGGGCATTCTATGCAGCCACATCGAGTGAATGATCTCTGATCTGAGCGAGAACACAACATGAAGTGGTAAGTACTATCGAACTAATCAAGAAGGAGATATATCTATCTACAGTCCATTAAGAGAATCGGCTACGCATAGCCCTCCAACTACACCACCTTCAAGTCAGCATAGGGGTAAGAACTCACCCATACCTCCACCACCACCAGAAGATGATATGGCCACACACATGAAGCTACGTACCTTCAACGGTATAGTGGATGAAGATATGGACCGATTTTGGTTTATAGTGGAATCAGTATGGGCTGCACAGAATGTGGCCACCGACGCTATAAAGAGAGCACAAATATCACTCACCTTTGAAGGAAGGGCCTTAGATTGGTATATGGGGTACGTAGGACAACACGTAGATCCATCTATCCTGGAAATTAAGGAAGCGTTAAAACAACAGTTTCGAAAGCCCAAGTCCTACTCTCAAATAGTGGTCGACTTAAAAGAATTTAGATAGAGACCCACTGAATCAGTATGGGAAGATGATCAACAGCTAAAAAAGGTTATCAGAGATGGGGAATTTCATTATGATGATAGGCAACACAAGGAATGGTTTATCGTTATGCTGCTGCCTCACCTGCGCAGACCTATGGGTCAGCAATCGATCACAATGCAAGAGAAGGCCTTGGAGATTTCTATGAAACTAGAGGCTATGCCGAGGAATGATGCTCATTTTTGGGTACAACAGATCGAGGGGCAGTTGGAGGAAATGCACCTTAAAATACAAAACCTGTGAAAAGAACGGGGGAAAGAGGCTAGTCCAGATGTATGGTGCATAAGATGAAGGCTATTCGGCCATACCAAGGATCAGTGTCCTTTGTTGATAGATTACATGCAGGCTAGGGGACCTAGTCGATTGCATCCTAAGGAGGTTGTCGGACCAAGTGGTTCGACTTTATGGTGCGTTGATTTTCGTGTCGCCGAGCTACATGATACTAACCACTATCCTTGTCTTGGTGCTTACATTCGAGAACTGAAGTAGAAATGGTGTCGATTCTGCCCTTTGTGGGACTTGACAAGCATAATTACCAAACCTATGACTTGATGATAGATCGAGGAAACCTATACAAGATACAGGCTAACCCTTCTTCACCTCTATCTCCCTCAAGTAGAGGTAGCTCCCCAGCCAGGGGCGGGGGAGGGGGAAGGGGTGGAAGCGCAGGTCGGGGAAGAGGAAAATTGATATGTTACAACTGTGGGGAGATATGGCACTTTGCGAGGGACCATCTGAACCCTACACAAAAATCTTGCCATTATTGTAGACAACTGGACCATGTGATTGAAGATTGTCCAATTCTGATAGCAAAAATGCAGGAAAAATAGTAGACACCTATGCAGAATGTACAGAGGGTTAAGGCAGAACCACGTGATGAAGGACCAAGTATTAATGTCATAACGCGTAGTGGCATGGCTACTGGAGGATCCGAGGAGAAAGTTGAAGCTGAACCTCTTATCTGAAAAGCAGCGGTCAAACAAGAAAGCTTGGACCCGCAGAAGGAAAAGGAAACCTTCATCGAATATTGCAAAGACTTTACTAAGGATGAGGTGCCTACTTCAAAAGCTCTAGCAAACCTGAGAATATACGATGAAGTTAAACCATTTCTATAGGCATGTATGAAGTTTCTACGCAACTAGAAGGTAGTAGAAAATCTGCAAGCACTAATAGACAGTTGTGCAGAGAGAAATAACCCACCCTCGGAAGTTAAGGATGTGCACAAACTTTACAAGCATAAGAAACACACTGGTCGGGAAATGCGGCTAACAGCGCAAATTGGCGACTATGAAATGGATCAAGTTATTTTGGACTTGGGATTAGATGCAAACGTACTGCCCAAGCAAAATTTGCAGTGAATGGGGGAACCTAAGTTGGAATGGTCCACTTCCAGCTATGCATGGCCAACCAACAGAAGATCATGCCATTGGGAAGACTGTAAAAAATTACGGTAGATATTGTAGGAGTTAAGGTCCGCACTGACTTTAAGGTCATTCATATTGTGGAAGGCGTGGACCCCTATCCTACGCTCCTAGGATTGGATTGGGAAATAGACATCATAGGTATTATCAACCTAAAGAAAAGAAGCATGGTGTTCGAGAATGAGGGGTACAAGGGTGATAGTCCCCCTAGACCCTGTAGAAGGAGAGTGGTATACATAACCAATGCAAAAAGAAGAGCGGATCACATATATAAGTTAACCGCTCGGGACGAAGATTAGATCAATCCTATGGCTAATGGTGTGCTTTGTTGGGAAAAGGACAACAAATGCTTCTCTGACTCCAACGGGGAGATAGAAAATTGGTAGAATTAGTTACATGATGTATCTATGCTACGATGTCTTAGAATCACAAAGAACTTCTGATGCATCTCCTCAGATGTAAGAGAACTGCCCTAATTTGATGGTTATGGTAGTATTAGAGAATTTTTGCGAGAATTTGAAGTTGAAGTCCCAAGGGAATGAAGGCTATGGGCCCTTAGTCTAGCCATTTGTGCAACCCCTGCGAGGTGGTGGGACATGCATAAAGGGACGTTCCAGGATTAGAAAAGTGTCGCGACATGATTGTCATATGGTTTGAACATCCAGCCCACCTATGCGTAAAGAATTTCCTCAGACCAGGGGACCTACGCGTGCACTTGTCTATATGGATGGAGGAATGGTACAAACAGACTACGGAGAAATGGGTTCACTTGTTCATTCATGCCTTGGGGCCAATCCCCACTGCGTGGTATTTAGATGCAGAACTACACCAGCACACCCGCCATTGGGAAACATTGAAGGATGAGTTTGTAGTGAAAGTTGGGTTGGTAGGTGGAACGGAGGCACTCGACGAAGTTTTACAGGATATAGATATCTTAGTATTTGATGAATCATGCCTGTGTGTAGCACAAGGGGCACCAATGTGGGAAACAAAAATGTAGGATATTGTCAACTGCCACAATTTCGCAATCGAAGAGTGTGATGAAGACCCACAAAATGTCTCTATCTCGGAGTCAGAGGGAGAGTGCGCAGTTGCTGGACCCCCACTGCAAACCATCGATGTCACTAATCCTTTGAAGGTGCGAGAAGTAAAAATTGGAATGGAGGAGCAACCTCAGCTGGCTAAAATGGGGACTATTGGGATGATGATAATATAGGAAAAGTTGTAGAAATCCTCACGGAATACCATGACTTATTCCTGAAAAAATTCTCAAAACTCAAAAGGATTACATGGGACCTAGGGGTCATGCGCATGACTTTAAAACCAAATGCGCACCCTGTGAAGTAGTGCCCTTATCGGTTGAACCATAAGTACAAACAAAAGGTCAAGGAAGAAATCGACAAAATGATAGCCGTAGGTATCATCGAACCAGTCGAATAGTCAAATTGGGTAAGTCCTATGGTGGTTCAGGAGAAAAAGACTAAGGGAGAGATACAGATTTGTGTTGACCTGCGCAAATTGAATGATGCCTGCATACATGATCCCTTCCCTACGCCATTCTAAGATGAAATCCTTGATAGTGTGGGGGGGCAGGAAGCATATTCATTCATGGACGGGTTCTCGGGCTACCATCAAATCAGGATCGCACCTAAAGATCGCAACAAAACCATGTTCACCACTGAATGGGGATCTTTTCAGTACAGTGTCATGCCATTTGGGCTCAAGAATGCCCCTGCCATATTTTCACGGGTGGTGGTTGTAGTGTTCAAGGAGTTCATCCACAAGTTTTTAGAGGTATATTTTGATGACTGGACTATCTTCGAGTTGGTAAAGAAGCATGTCTCAAACCTGCGTATGATGTTGGATGCCTATAGAAAGCACAATATTTCCCTAAATATCAAGAAGTACATATTTTGTGTACCCTTCAGGATCTTGTTTGGTCACATAGTTTCTAGACAAGGATTAATGGTTGATCCTGCCAAGGTGGCAACTATCATA
This sequence comes from Pinus albicaulis, assembly GCA_034641835.2. Taxonomy (NCBI): domain Eukaryota; kingdom Viridiplantae; phylum Streptophyta; class Pinopsida; order Pinales; family Pinaceae; genus Pinus; species Pinus albicaulis. The sequence goes on from CM076578.1 coordinate 1,340,890,739, forward strand.
AAATTGGCAGTACCTACAATTGAGAAACAACTGTGCTCTATCCTCGGACATACAGGCTGCTATAGGAAGTTCATACAAGGATATGTGCTGATCAAAGCTCCTATGGAAAAATTTCTAAAGAAGGATGTTTCATTTTTTTGGGACGATGAGTGCCAAAAGAGCTTCAAGCTACTCAAGGAAAAGATGATCTTTACGCCTATTCTCATCTTCCCTGACTGGGAAAAGGTTTTCCATGTTCACGTAGATGTGTTAGGGATCACCCTGGGAGCTGTCCTTATCGAGCCTAGAGACAGAGACATTGACCATCCAGTTGCATTTTCTAGTAGGAAACTTTCTGGTGCGGAATGCAACTACTCCACTACTGAACGTGAGAGTTTGGCCATGGTCTACGCACTGTAAAAATACAGGAATTACCTGTTAGGAGGGAACTTCAAGATGTTTATAGATCACTCGAATTTGAAGTACCTAGTGAATAAGCCTGTGTTGGGGGGGGAATCTGCCTATGGCTGCTACTATTCCAAGAATATGACTTTAAGATCATCGTCAAGCCGAGAAGGTTGAATGCTAGGCTGGACCACTTATCCCAAATTGAGAGTGATGAGGAACCCACCAACCTAGAAGAAGGGTTGCTCGATGCACAAATTTTCGCGATTAAGGCGGTTGATGCGCACTTCACTAACATCATTCAGTTCCTGACTACAGGGATGGTGCTCGCAGAGTATTTGGTACAACAGAAGAAAGAGTTGGTAACACATGCAGTAGATTTTACCATCATCACAGGCCATTTGTACAAATTAGGTGTTGACGAGGTACTGCCAAGATACATATTGGAGCATGAATGATGCACCATCTTAGCAGAAGCTCACAAGGGCATAGCAGGAGAACATTACGCGGGGAAAGCAATGACACAAAATATCTTGAGAGCTAGACTATGGTGGCCTACACTGGATAGTGATTCTCATTACTATTGTAAATCCTATGATACGTTCCAACAGACAGGAAGGTCATTGCACAGAGACGAAATGCCCTTGCAGCCGCAAATGGCCCTGCAAGTGTTCGACAAATGGGCCATTGACTTCATTGGGCCCATCAACCTACTAGGAAAGAAGACATGTGTGCGATACATCATCACTGCGACTGATTATGTAACTAGATAGGCTGAAGCACAAGTTGTAAAGGATTTCACTCCATTTACCGCTCCACACTTCATTTTTGAGCAGATTCTGACCAGTTTTGGTTGTCCAGAGATCTTAATAAGTGATAAAGGTACGCACTTTGTTAATGAAGCAATACAGGCCTTGAATGAAGAATTTTGGATCCACCACACGAATATCACTCTATATTATCCACAGGAAAATGGAGCAGTAGAATATTTTAATTAAATATTGGAGCAGGCACTGACTAAGGTCTGTAACACTGATTGCAGTGACTGGGACGTGCACATCCTGTCAGTCCTTTGGGCCTATCGCACCACATGCCAGAAACTACCTGGAAAAGCGCCCTTTCAGATGGTTTATGGAAAGGAAGCCATTATTCCCATGGAGTATATTGCTCCTAGCCTCCACATCGCAGCCTTTAGGAACATGGCAGAGCCTAAAATCATGGAGGAGCATTTAGTGCAACTTGTGGCTCTGGAAGAACATTAGAAAGCCATAGTTGATACACTCCAGGCTGAGTTCCGAGATCTACAGCTCAAGACTGATAACTTGCAAACATGATTCAGGAAAGGTCGACCCCAGCAATAAGCAGCACAATAATCAATATGCCAAAAAGCTACCTCTGCCCTCTACCGAGCGCAACCATCATATTGAGTCCATTCGACTTAGGAGTGAAAGTCCAGGCCTGCACAGAGGTACAGTTGGATCTCGCCCGCCTACCACATGCACCATTGTAGATCCTTCATGTGTCCCTGTTCAAAGAGATTCATCATATAGACCGTTAAGTGCACCAACAGCTCAGTACAGCTGAGCAGAAAATTGAAGAAAAAACTACTGAAGTATCTCAGGCACAAGCTACATGTACCCTCACCGCCACGCAACAGAAAAAGTTGGAGCACCTAATTAGTAGGCTCTACACAGACTTCAATAAAGATATCTTAACTTCTGCCACCCCCCAAGCCAAGATTGAGGGGTTGGTTGTAGCGCTAAAAGCCTCAAGGACTGAGATCCAGGCGATCAAGACAGAGATGGAACAAAGGATTGCGGCCTTGTAGGCCAAGTTATAGCTAGAAACGCCACATGAGGTAAGGGCCTAGTGAGATGCACTTGTTACAGAGGCCACCAATGTCACTACAAGTCTAATTACTCAGGGTGCAGAAATTTTGGAAATAACTATGCAGCTGTGGACCAAGGTGCAGTGTGACCCTCTCTTATGCAAAATCAACCAAGAGCTATGGCAGAAGGAAGAAGAGTTTGAACAAATGGAGGCTACACTGACCACTCTGGTCCCTACTCAGTGCTTGGCCCGACTGCGCACCAGCCATTTGCTCAGAGATGACATGGAAGCTCTTCGGCACCAGAAGAAGACTTTGAGTGATCACCTCAAGCCATGGGCCAATGAGGCCCTCAAGCTATCTCAAGATGTTGACATCGCAGTTAAGAAAATGAACCAGACATTGGAGGGCATCTCTGCTGCTACAGAAAGCCCAAATTCGTAGAAGTTGGTGGAGATAGCACATAATGCTACCGCGCAAAGTGAAGGAGTGCTGCCCCCGCTGGTGGATGTGATCAAGCAGCTTTAGGTGAAAATGCAAAACCCATGGCCACAGTGACTCAGGACGATTCACAAGATTGTGTTGGGGGCATGTTGGAACAGGGCTCCCTAAGCTGTAAATTTTGTATATTTTTTGTATTAATTAGTCTAGTGCAGGGGTTTTGGGGTGGGTCAAAGCCCCAAACACATTGTAATGGGTCAAAAGGTAGACCTAGAGTCCACAAACCACTGTTTTTGGACCACAGGATAATGTAGGCTACATCGATATAAATAGATGAATAGTTTAAGTCTAGAGGTAGGCATGGATTAAGACTGATGCTACGTGCGAACTGTTAGATCTGTTAGGTCTCTGTAACAAGCAAGATTGGCAAAGTCCGATCATAGAGTTAACATCATTTCAACCAACTTTGGGATTCTAGGATCTAGCCCTCCTGAATCCGGAGAGGGATCTCTCCAATATGTATAAAGATGGATATTGTCTTTGAAGTTGGGGTGATGATATTAGGCTAGTTATGAAGGCCAAGGGTTTTTTTTGGTTTTCTTGGATGGTTGAACATAGTTGCTGTCTGAGACGGAAAGATCTATATGCAAATAGGTTCAAAGGTGAGAAGTTGCAAGTAAACAAAATAAGCTTTGATTCTAAAGAGAGATGATGGCAAGTTTTCAATCCATTGGGCTATGGAGTCATAAGGGAATTTAATTGAAACATCCAGGTTCAAGAGTAATCTATGGGGCAAGTCATCTAGGCCTAAGGATCTCTTTAAAGTTTGATTTATGGAATGGGGTGATACAACAAGAAAAAGAATCAACAGATGCAGAACAAAGAGCAGCCCAGGATCTGGTAAGTACTTTGAAACTAGCCAGCCTTTGACCAGGCACTTAAGAAAAACATAGAAGCAACCTAGGATCTGGTAAGTACTTTGAAACTATCCAGCCTTTGATACACTTCTAATAGAACACAGATTAAAAACGAAGGGAAACTTGAAGGCAACCTTTGGAGCAGAAACTAGTGGGCTAGGACTCACCCTGATCCTCTCCTAGTTCTTCTTTACTTAGTTACTTCCAAGACAATCACAAAGATAACACAGAATGGCCTAAGATCTGATAAGTGCTTTGAAACTAGTCAGCTTTTAACACATCCTAAGGGAAACAATCAAATAGTCGAGCAAACAAGAAAGGGACTCAGGGCTAACCTTTGATTTCCTCAATTCATTCCTTACACAACATATATGAAAGTAACATTTAAAAACAACATTCAGCAGTGACGAAAAGATGAGGGAACGCCAGCATCTCTGTACTTAGACTGAATTAAATCATTTCTAAATAACACAACAAGAAGAAAACATTGGGATAAAGATTTTTCAGCCAGAGAAGGTCACTGGTGTACAACAAACTCTAACACTGTTTAAACTGTTCTTTATAGTGGAAAATGAAACAAATTGAAAACAGAAATAAAATGACAAGTTACAGTGAGAATAACATCACCATCGGCATAGACCAGGATCCCATAAATCAGCTTGTATTGATTGCTTCAAACCGGTTACAATCTTCAAATCCAATGTTTTAATTCATTTCTTTTCACAGTCTAACCTATCTGTTACAAGCAGAGCTCCAAGAGCCCATGAAACCGCTATTTACAGTCAAGAGTTTTCCACTCAGAAATAGCTACAGCGTTTCAACAATTATATTGACAACCAACTAATCCAACCCCTCTCTCATCTTCTATTGAAGTATTTATAGAAGGATGAGGAGGTGAGATCTGTTTAAAAGATCTCAAACACAATTAATGCAGAATTAATGTCTTCCTGACCCCAAGAGGTTCGATGAAGAAATTCTACAGGTGTTACATTGCATTAATGTGTTTCTACTTAAGAAGTAAGCTCGAAGAGAGCTTATATTGACCTTTGAGGCTCTGCGTACTGTTAGGGTTACTCTGCAAACATTCTGTCGTTGAAATCTGGTGCAGTAATAACTTCTTTGGTTGTTCGAGGCATAAAATCTGATCCTGTTCAATAAATTCATCCTCTGTTTGAGCTTTCTGAGGCAATAGGTGGCACTGTGGTGGTTGAGGAATCAATTCGCCTCGAAGTATGGCGGTGGAGGCGATCTGTCTGCCGAACACTTTTAGGTTTTGCTTTAATCCGTGTTCTGAGCCGGGGATTAGGCTTTTGATAACTGTCTTAGCCGTAATCCCCGCCAATCTTCTCACAAAACCACTGCTCTGGTTCATTTTATCTTTAATCTGATACTCTTTCTCTGCTCTGATATTGGCGGCCTTCTTCAAGCTTTGCAGGGACGTGCGGCGACCAAAGCTCATGAAACTTTGTAAATATCTATGTTCTTCTCCATATGATCAATTCCCTGGACAAATCGGGGGGATGGGAGTCGTCACCCTCATCCTTTAGATTTCGTAGAATACGAAGAAAAACCTTTGAAAACCTGCAAAAAACAAGAAAAATGAGGAAATCCTGCGTTATATGGACAGACTGCATCGGAGGGCGTGCGGGTGGATGGAGAGATCGTGACCGTTGATCGTATTGCGATCAACGGCTGGGAGCAAATCAAACGGTCAACGAAGAGGAAAGTGGACCGTATAATGGAATCGGGAGAGGAGATGCAGACCGTCAATCCACAAAAATCGACGGCGGGGATTGGATTTTAAACGCGCATGGGCATAATTAACGGGCGAGCGAATCGGTTAAAGGACGAGCGGGAAAGATGATCGGGGACCGTCGGATGGGAGGGCCCAGATCCGACGGAAGGGGTGAATCCCGCTGCGGGACCGTGGGACCATGTTTAACGCACGGGAGATGGACACGGCATGGTGGTTTTCGGAGTGGGGTGGAGAACACGTGTCAGTCGGCGCGTGGAATCGCTGGCCGACGGCACAAAACCACCTCCGGACGAAAGGTGGTGCGGGCACATACCGGTAGGAAAGGAAAACAGCGCGGCGGAAAAGGGGGAGGGGTCCACCAGATGACGGGACACTCCGCACCGTTGATCTGTGGGACAGATCAATGGCGGATTTTTAATATTATTTTCTTTGGTGGAAAAATAGAACAATCCCGTCTTTGCATTTTACAAAGGTTTTCAATGTTTTTTCGGGCAATGAATTATTTCCGAGGTTAAGCGCCTGGCAGGTTTAGCGCGCGGTTCCGGCATGGGGACATATGGAAAGAGAAACAGAAAGGGGCTTAGCCTGAGGGGCTAAAGCTTAACACATAGAAACGCATGTTTTCTATGGTTTTTGAATAATTTTTGTAAGAGAAGAAAAGGTTCCGATAGATCAAAAAGTGGGTTTTTGACCTTAGGAAATGAGATTAATGGAGGAATAAGGGGAATAAGAGGGTTTAATGGGTTATTTTACGGATGAAAGGATACTCAAAGAAATGAGGCAAAAGTGGAAGAAGGGGAAAAGGAAAGGGGGAAGATACAGCAATTTTTGTTCAGGATTTTTCATGGTATGTTAGAGGCAGAGGGGATGGAGAAAATGTAGAACCAATCAGTAGTTTATAACCTTGCGAACAGACTTCAAGTACCAACAATTTTTAGGCCTGAATTTGTTTCTTGAAGGCTGTAAAGAACAATTTAGCCACCAACTGCTATAACTGAAAAATATGGGTGGCTAACAGTGGCTCCACTTGGGGATGGTGCCTTCTTGAAGGCATCAAGAATTCAAACTTGATTTATCTGGGATGCTGACTGGTGTCTAGTGTCTGATCACTTGCTCTTGCTTTTCTTCCGGACAAAATAAGGTCAGTCATTTTAAAGAGAGATGAATTTCCTCAATACAACTTCTACCTACCCCAATCCTACTGATCTAACATTTTTTCTTCATCAGAGTGCACTTGGATTGGCAAACTCTTAACACAACATTTTATTCTTTTGAAAGCAGTAAATCTAATCTACTTCTACTCCTTATTCCTCCCCGAACTCAGATTAAACAGTTGAGTTCAGATATTCCTCTACCTATTCTACTGTTTGTTGGGATTAAACAGTCCAACAAACTTTCATTCTCTAAATTCTACAACAGAAATTTAAAAATAGCCAAGCCAAGATTGAACTGTTCGACCTGCTATGATCTATGGCATAAAGACAAGATGCACATAGATTATTATTTGCAGAAAATTTAAAATCAAAATAGAAGGCTTAAGATCTGAAAATTTTCTTATTGTGGCCTTCCCTCATATTTTCAGCTCTGTTTTTCTTTTTGCGAGCTATCTTTGCTTTTCTTCTGGTTCGAGTTTTGAATGAATTAGAACCAGGTCTTTTCTTTGACTCAAAAATTAGAATAGCTTTGAGTCATTTCTTTGGAAACTTTGGTTCAGATTTTGAGTTTGTTTGAACCTTGATTTCTACCCTACTCTATCTACTGATAAGCCAAGATTGAACAGTTTGGCAAATCAAATTTGCTACCCTATCAGCAGAAAATTGAAAGCTAATCAGTCAAGATTAAACAGTTTGACCGATTAGAAGTGTGTTTCAAGGAGTGGCATTTAGGCTTGCACACTTTCAGATTCATTTCTCTTTTTGGCATGGGGCTTTGCCTTTCTTGTTTTTCATTTCTGCCCTCTTTTCTTTCTTTCTTTGTTTTTTTTTTTTTTTTTTTTTTTGTATTTTTGATTTTTCATAATTTCAAATGCAATGGTGGATGAAATATTTACAGTGGAAAAAAGATGAAAAGACTTCAAACATGAAATAGTTCTTAAGAAAGATAATGCTTAAGCATCCTGCCATTGACAGGACCCCCAAACAATTCTGCTCCATTCAGTTCTTGTAAGAAGAATGCATTGTTTCCAGCAACTGAATGAATGGAGTAAGGGCCAAGCCACAGATTGTCAAATTTACCATGCTTCCCCTTGTCTTCCCTCTTTGAGTCCCACTTTAAGACTTTATCCCCAATTTTGAAATTGCTGGCCTTTGTCCTTCTGTCAAAAATCTTCTTGATATTGTCTTGCTTCTGTAATGCTTTGTTGTACACTTCCTCTCTGGTTTGCTGAAGATGAATGGTCTGATTTATTCTTCTGATTATGTCATCTTCTTCAGTCTGGAGCTCTTGAATTATTTTCATAACTGGTACACCAAGACTGCTGGGAAAAATTGCCTCTGTACCATACACAAGCTGAAAGGGTGACATACCAATGGATTTCTTCAGAGTCAATCTGTCAGCCCACAGTGCATGAATCAGCTTTGTGTGCCAAGACTTCTTGTTGCCTTCCAACAGTTTCTTTATTATGTTCACTAAGCTTTTGTTGGAAGACTCCGCAAGTCCATTACCTTGAGGGTAATAGGCAGTGGAGTGCCCCAATACTATCTGGTATTTATGACAAAATTCAATCATTTTCTTAGATCCAAATGCTGCTGCATTATCTGTGATGATCTTGGTAGGACAGCCAAATCTGGAAAGGATATTGGTTTCCATAAATTTTATGATAACTGAATCATTGGCTTGTCTACACGGAATGGCTTCTATCCACTTAGTGAAATAGTATGTGGCAGTGAGGATCCATCGGTGCTGGGCAGAAGATGATGGGTGGATTTCTCCTATGAAGTCAAGTCCCCACTGTTGAAAAGGGGCTTCAACAGTAATTGGATGCAGAGGAAGGGGAAGTAATTTCCTCTTGCCTTCGAACAATTGGCATTTGTGGCAAGTGGTTGTAAGTTTATGCACATCAGGAAAAAGGGTAGGCCAATAGAAACCAGCCCTCAAAATTTTGTTGGCTGTTGACTTCTAGTACAAATGGCCTCCACACTCTCCTTCATGGAATTCCTGTTTAATCTTTTCTGCATCAAACTCAGGCAAACATTTAAGCAATATACCACTAGCATTTTTCCAATAAAGACATTTATCAACAATGCAATAGTTTACAACCTTTAACTTTAGGAATCTTGCCTTTGTTTTAGATAAACCAGGAGGCGTGTTTAAATTAAGCAAAATATAAACAATATCAGTATACCAAGGAGAATTCACAAAATAATCTTCAATAATGGGAGTTGAGAATTCCTCTTGGTCATCCAAAGCATTAATCATATCAATATCAAGAACCTCACAATTTGATTCAGCCATTAGCCTAGCTAGACCTTGACCCTTGATAAGCTTAGTGGGTTTAATCTCCAAATCATATTCAAGAATAACAGCAATCCACTTACCTCTCTTACCATCTGGATCCTGGGTTAAAATGTCTTTCACCACTGAATTTGGGACAAAGGCAATGATATGTGAGTGAAGGATGTATACCCTGAAGTCTTTTAAAGCTTTCACCAAAGCAAAAGCTTGTTTTTCCATAATGTTATATCTCAAAGGGGCATCCCTCAGTGCCTTGCTAAAGAACGCAATGGGCTGCTCTTGTCCTTGTGGGTTTTTCTGTAAAAGGACAGCAACTATAGTATGTTCTGACGCAAATGAGAAGATATAAAAATCTTTCGAGAAATCGGGACTTATGAGAACTGGTGTTTTGGTTAACGCTTGTTTAACCAGTTCAAAGGATGTCTTTGCTTCTGCGGTCCATTTTACCCCTTGCTCCTTTTTCAACATGTTCGTGATATTCCTCAGGAGCTCAGCCAAGTTTGGGATGAACCTTCTTAAAAAGTTAATCTTTCCTATGAAAGATTGCAACTCTTTGATATTCCGAGGATGGGAGATTTGCAAAATGGCCTTAATCCTCATGGGATCTATCTTAATACCCTGTTCTGAAATGACATGTCCGAGAAGCTTACCTTCTTGGAGACCAAATAAAGTCTTCTTGGGGTTCAAAGATATCCCAAACCTTCTGCACTTCTCGAAAACTTTTCTCAAATGTTCTAAATGTTCTTCATCTGTTTTTGAAAACACAGTCACATCATCAAGATAGATAATGATGAAGAAGCCTAATTCTTCCGAGAATGCTATGTCCATGGCTCTCTGAAAGGTTGCTCCAGCATTCATTAAACCAAAAGGCATTTTTACATACATGAAAGTGCCCCATGGTGTAGTAAAAGTTGTCTTTAATTGATCATCAGGGTGGACTAGGACTTGATTATACCCTGAATAGCCATCCAGCAAAGAAATTCTTTTAGACCCTACCACCCTTTGCAAAATATGATCCATCTTGGGCAAAGGGTAGTTATCCTTTAATGAAGCTTTGTTTAAATTCCTGAAGTCTATACAAAGCCTGATTTCTCCGGTCTTTTTCCTAACTGACACTAGATTAGATACCCACTCAGAATATCTAATAGGGACAATAATACCGGCATCATGCATTTTCATAATTTCCTTCTTAACCAATGGCAACTGGACAGGGTTGATTCTGCGCAGTTTTTGTTTGAATGGTTTTTGGTTTTCTTTAAGAGGGATTTTGTGCTGTATTATTTCGGTGTCATAGGACTTAAGATCTTCGTAACTCCATGCAAAAACATCAGAAAATTCTTTAAACAGCTCCAAATATTTAAGTTTAATGTGAGCTGGTAAAGTTTTAGACAGTTTAATCAATCTCGGTTTTTCCTCACTGCCTATATTACATTCTTCCACTTCGGTTTCCACAGGTTCCAGTTTTGGTTTGTTGGCCACATCATCAAAATCAAATAGTTCTTCTAGAGGGGCCAGACCCTTGGGCAGACTATCATTATTAGAATGCAGAGTTTCCATTTCTTCTGTTTTGGGTTTCGGACTTAACTCTGCTTGGCGTGTGGATGTGATAGTCTGAAGGTCTATATCTACCAGCTGTGGAGACGGTTCTTCTTCACCAAGAAAATTTTCTTCACTGCAGTCTGTATCATAGTCTGAATCTGAACTATGGGGTTCAAACTCATTTCTGAATTGCATGAAGTCTTCTATTTGTTTATCTCCATCAAATACCTGCCAATATTTCTTGTTATCTGGGATAGCTGGTCTGAATTTTACCTGAGAGGTATCATCATACAGCATTGGGCAGGTTCTAGCAGCAAAGGCTAAATTGTGGGCAGCAATGTTTCTTTTCCTGGGGACAAAAGATAAGGTGTACTCGTTAAATATTTTTAAAAGATCAATGACATCATTCCTGTAGGCCCTAAGTCTGGGGTGATTTGCATTATACTCCCCATTGACTTGCCTAATGATTAATTCAGAATCCCCATATAGATCGATTCTCTTGGCACCTAGTTTTTTCAAAAGATGCAAGCCCAAGAGAAGGGATTCATATTCTGCTATGTTGTTGGAGCACTGAAAGTTTAGTTTGCATGAGATGCATTCTGTATGATCGTTTTCAGTGTTAGTGATCCAGACACCTGCACCCGCATTTGTTTTGGTGCATGACCCATCAAAATACATAGTCCAGAGAGGCAGATTTTCAGTTTGATGGATGGACTTTGTACTATTAGATTCCTCAAGTTTTTCATCGGGTTGAGGACTGTCTCCCCGACTGCCAAAATTTAAGTTGAATGGATGGATGACTTGCAGTTCAAGCTCTATGTTTAATTCGCTAGGACCTTGAGACATAATAAACGGTTTTGGCTCTCCGGCATCGTTTTCCTCCTCTTTAACTCCAGCCATGGACTCTTTCGAAATAATTTGTTCAGTGAGTGTTTCATTATTGAACATGATAAAAGAATCAAGGCTGGTGTTTATAGCGTAGAGTGGAGAGTTTTGAGGCCGCTCCTGGCTTGTTACAGTGTATTGTATGTGAGATTCTCTATAAAGCCTCCTAGTTTGATTGAAGACAGGGATAGTTGCATAGGCCATGTCCATTTGCATAGTTCCCTGCAACTTAGCCCCCCAAGATCTTGATAAAAGCATTCCATACTTTGGGGGAACATCAGCCACAACAACATCCATGACTAAGCATTTGGCTGGAATTTGGGCTAAACTAACACAGAGATCTTTAATCAATCCTAGACACTTAACCCTACTTGAGTCAAAGGAGTACAGGTCTTTGTAAGGTCTGGTAATCTCAAGACCCAGGCTTTCCATCACAGCTTTTGGCATTAAATTATGGGAAGCGCCTGAGTCATGCATAGCATTATGGAGAATTTTGTCATGAATGTTTAAGCTTACATAAAAGGGAGGGACCGGACCCTCTTGGAACTTTCCTTCAATATTTGGACCGAAAATAAGCTCTGGTTGGTCATCACTAAGATTGAGAGTATCTTCGTTATCCTCCAAGTTTAAAGCCTTCAAAATTTTGGACCTATATACATGTTGGGCAGCCAACTCAGTCAAAGGAACAGAGATTTTGATCTTTGAGATTTCCTGTTCCAGACTGAAAAGGTTTTGAGTTTTTAAAGCATTGACTTCAGCTTTGTTTACTGCCCCTTTATCAGCACTAGCAGCTTGCTGATTTGGTTTATCTACAGTTGAAACCGTTACTTTTGCAGGAGTACTAACTGAGGTGCTAGTACTACTAGTGTTTTCACTCTGTTTTTCAATATTTCGAGTATTTTTCTCTTTACTACTACCAGCATCAACAGCCACTGCTTTGTCCTTTTGTCTGATTGTTTTAGTCTTGGTTGTAGCGCTGTTTTGAGAAGGTTTATCAGAGGTTTTATTGTTGGGGGTTTGTTGATTAGATTTGCTTCTGAGTTCATATTCCTTAAAAGGCTCTATGACAGCGTTCTCCATGTTTTGATAGTAATTCTGATTCTCATCTCTTCTGTCATCATAAGGTGTATAGAGGCCTTGTTTATTATCATAATGAACCTCAAAGTCATCATCATCTACCCCAAACAAGTTTATATCATCTTCCTCTGTTATCTGATCTGTTTGTTCAACCTCACTTAAAAAGTTCTGATGAAAGGGAGGAATGATCTGCTGATCATCTTCCCTGGGTCTGTTAGGAGGCTGATTTCTTCTAAGATTCTGATTCTGGTTTTGATTTCTGTTTTGAGGAGCATTTTGATTTAGACTTGCTTGTGCTCTCTCTAGAATGCTCATTTTCTTCATCATTTCTTCCATCATTCTTTCCATCTTTGAGCTTGAAGTAGAAGGGGTGGTTTCCTCCCTAAAAGATACTCTCTTTTCATCTTTCATCCTCGCTCTTTTCTCCATAAGGTTCACCTCCACAGAAAGAGCACCTCTTTGCATATCTTCAAGGGTTGCAAAGACTCTTTCTCTGAGAGAATATGTCATGTCTGGATCAAACCCTTCAGGAAATTTGTTCATAGCTGAACCCTGAGGAGGTTTTAGTTCAGGGGAAAGTGCATTATACACACTGTTGAATCTGGTACAATAAGCTTGTACACTTTCCCCAGGGTTCCTATGGAGATTTTTATAGTCAGCCAGGATTTGGAGAGGGTTTTTCCTTACTTCCCATTTGTTTAAAAATGTTTGATGGAAGGCTTGAAGGTCGTTAATACTGTGGGGGGTTAAACCTTTAAACCATTTCCTGACTTCTCCCCCCAAACTTTGAGCAAACAGTCGGATTTTGACAGATTCATTATCAATTTCATTTCTGTCAAAGTAGTCATTCATCTTGTCCACATGTTGAGATGCTGTTATGGTATTATTAGCATCATATAATGGAATTTTGGACTGATAATCTTGTGTAAGATTGACTAATGGTACAGGAAGGACTAAGGGAGCATACCATGCTGCCATGATATGTGGTGGGGGTGGGTTTACAAGTGGAGGTGTGGTTTGAAGTGGAGTGGTTTGAACAGTGGATGAAGGATGAACAGAAGTGGATGGAACGGCAGTAGATCTCTGAGCGGATCTCGGGTGAGAGGCACCTAGATTATGTAAGAAATGTAAATCAGGAGGTGTTGATTCTCTATTTCCCAGAATCCCACTGGTTTCGGGAGATGAAAGGGTAGGCTCAGAATCTAACTGATCTAAATCACCAAAAGACCTAGTTCTAAATGGGTTCAATAAGTCAATTTGTGATTCCTGAAGAGCTGAAAGATTTTCAGGGACTGAATTGGCTCTTAGGGGTGGTCTGAAGATAGTTGAGGATTGTATCCTAGGAGACCTCCTAAGAATTCTTTCTGGGTTGTCAACTATTTCCGGGGGATCGGGGTCAGGATGGGCTCTAGTGTGAATCTTTTTAGTAGCCACAATGTTTATCTACTTAGACCCAACTTTAAACAAGAGAGGTTCAACCAGGTATGACAATCTTTAGATGGTTAACCAATCTTGCTTTCTCAACTCACATCCTACAGTCTTCTAACTGAGTTTGAAGGATTTAATAATGATGAGGGTTTTTCCCAGTGGAGTCTTAAGGTCTGCTCAGGATGGTGGAGTCGCCAGGTGGAAGGTTCAGAGAGTTTTCAGAGAAGTACATTGTCCACCTCAGTGTTTGTGGAACATTCCTTTTCAGGGATATCTCAAAATATAGCAACTCTAACCAGAGATTGACTGGGAGGGCATTCACTAGATATGTCACCCCCAAAAGAGGGTGAGATCCAGAGGCTACCTGGCCCTTTCCAGACTCTGTCTAAGAGTATAGGGTAAAACACATTAAAGACGTATACAAGTATCAAAACTAGTGTTTTACTACCAATCTGAAATGTTTTTGGTATTTTCTGAATTGTTTATATTTGTGGTTTTTAAAAGAATGTCCTAACTTTGCCTCAAAACTTAGCTACGGTTATGAAACAAAGACAGTCTATCCTTATGGCTAAGCTAGCTGATTTTCCAAGGTTAGATAAAAACTTAAAAGAACCCTAGGATTGACCTAGTTTGTCACTGATTCAATTGATCTTCATCGTAATTACCACTTTCTTGGTAGTGCTTGGAAAGGCTGCTTTTTACTCTCAAGATGTTGTATGAAAATTCTGGGTAAGGAGTCCCCAGTGGAGTCGCCCGAAATGTTAGGTCTCTGTAACAAGCAAGATTGGTAAAGTCCGATCACAGAGTTAACATCATTTCAACCAACTTTGGGATTCTAGGATCTAGCCCTCCTGAATCCGGAGAGGGATCTCTCCAATATGTACAAAGATGATATTGTCTTTGAAGTTTAGGGTGATGATATTAGGCTAGCTATGAAGGCCAAGGGTTTTGTTTGGTTTTCTTAGATGATTGAACATAGCTGCTGCCTGAGACGGAAAGATCTATATGCAAATAGGTTCAAAGGTAAGAAGTTGCAAGTAAACAAAATAAGCTTTGATTTTAAAGAAAGATGATGGCAAGTTTTCAATCCATTGGGCTATGGAGTCATAAGGGAATTTAATTGAAACATCCAGGTTCAAGAGTAATCTATGGGGCAAGTCATCTAGGCCTAAGGATCTCTTTGAAGTTTGATTTATGGAATGGGGTGATACAATAAGAAAGGGAATCAACAGATGCAGAACAGAGAGCAGCCCAGGATCTGGTAAGTACTTTGAAACTAGCCAGCCTTTGACCAGACACTTAAGAAAACATAGAAGCAACCTAGGATCTGGTAAGTACTTTGAAACTATCCAGCCTTTAATATACTTCTGCTAGCAAACAGATTAAAAACAAAGGGAAACTTGAAAGGCAACCTTTGGAGCAGAAACTAGTGGGCAGGGCTCACCTTTCTCCTCATCTTAGTTCTCCTTTACTTAGTTACTTTCCAAGACAATCACCAAGATAACACAGAATGGCCCAAGATCTGATAAGTGCTTTGAAACTAGTCAGCTTTTGACACATCCTAAGGGAAACAGACAAATAGTTGAGCAAACAAAAAAGGGACTCAGGGCTAACCTTTGATTTCATCAATTCATTCCTTACACAACATATATGAAAGTAACATTTAAAAATAACATTCAGCAGTGACGAAAAGATGAGGGAACGCCAGCATCTCTGTGCTTAGACTGAATTAAATCATTTCTAAATAACACAATAAGAAGAAAACATTGGGATAAAGATTTTTCAGCCAGAGAAAGTCACTGGTGTACAGCAAACTCTAACACTGTTTAAACTGTTCTTTATAGTAGAAAATGAAACAAATTGAAAACAGAAATAAAACGACAAGTTACAGTGAGAATAACATCACCATCGGCATAGACCAGGATCCCATAAATCAGCTTGTATTGATTGCTTCAAACCGGTTACAATCTTCAAATCCAATGTTTTAATTCATTTCTTTTCACAGTCTAACCTATCTGTTACAAGAAGAGCTCCAAGAGCCCATGAAACCGCTATTTACAGTCAAGAGTTTTCCACTCAGAAATAGCTACAGCGCTTCAGCAATTACATTGACAACCAACTAATCCAACCCCTCTCTCATCTTCTATTGAAGTATTTATAGAAGGATGAGGAGGTGAGATCTGTTTAAAAGATCTCAAACACAATTAATGCAGAATTAATGTCTTCCTGACCCCAAGAGGTTCGATGAAGAAATTCTACAGGTGTTACATTGCATTAATGTGTTTCTACTTAAGAAGTAAGCTCGAAGAGAGCTTATATTGACCTTTGAGGCTCTGCGTACTGTTAGGGTTACTCTGCAAACATTCTGTCATTGAAATCTGGTGCAGTAATAACTTCTTTGGTTGTTCGAGGCATAAAATCTGATCCTGTTCAATAAATTCATCCTCTGTTTGAGCTTTCTGAGGCAATAGGTGGCACTGTGGTGGTTGAGGAATCAATTCGCCTCGAAGTATGGCGATGGAGACGATCTGTCTGCCGAACACTTTTAGGTTTTGCTTTAATCCGTGTTCTGATCCGGGGATTTAGGATTTTGATAACCGTCTTAGCCGTAATCCCTGTTAATCTTCTCACCAAACCACTGATCTGGTTCATTTTTATCTTTAACCCGATACTCTTTCTCTGCTCTGATATTGGCGGCCTTCTTCGAGCTTTGCAGGGACGTGCGGCAACCAAAGCTCATGAAGCTTTGTAAATATCTCTGTTCTTCTCCGCATGATCAATTCCCTGGTCAAACCGGGAGGATTGGAGTCGTCACTCTCATCCTTCAGATTTCGTAAAATACGAAGAAAAACCCTTTGAAAACCTGCAAAAAACAAGAAAAATGAGGAAATCCCGCGTTATATGGGCAGACTGCATCGGAGGGCGTGCATGTGGATGGAGAGATCGGGACCGTTGATCGTATTGCGATCGACGGCCAGGAGTGATTTTGAACAGTCAACGGGAAAAGGTGGGCTGTACAACGGAATCAGGAGGATAATAGAGAGCCGTTGATCCGAAGAGATCAACGGCGGGGATCGATTTGTGAGAGCGCCGGGAGAGATTTAACGGGCGTGCGGGTTTATTAAAGAGCGAACGGAAAAAGGTGATGGGGACCGTCGGATGGGAAGGCCCAGATCCGACGGCGGGGAGAACTCCCGCTGCGGGGTCATAGGACAAAGTTTAACGCGCGGGAGATGGACATGGAATGGCGGTTTTCGGGGTGAGGTGGATAACACGTGTCAGTCGGCGCGTGGAATCGCTGGCCGACGGCACAAAACCACCTCCGGACGAAAGGCGGTGCGGGAAAATACTGGGGGGAAAGGAAAACAGCGCGGCGGAAAGGGGGAGGGGTCCACCAGATGACAGCACACTCCGCACCGTTGATCTGTGGGACAGATCGACGGCGGAGTTTTAATATTTTTTTCTTTGGTGGAAAAATAGAACAAACCCGTTTTTGCATTTTACAAAGGTTTTCAATGTTTTTTCGGGCAATGAATTATTTCCGAGTTTAAGCGCCTGGCCGGGTTTAGCACGCGGTTCCGGCGTGGAGACATATGGAGGGAGAAACAGAAAGGGGCTTAGCCTGAGGGGCTAAAGCTTAACACATAGAAACGCATGTTTTCCATGGTTTTTGAATAATTTTTGTAAGAGAAGAAAAGGTTCCGATAGATCAAAAAGTAGGTTTTTGACCTTAGGAAATGAGATTAATGGAGGAATAAGGGGAATACGAGGGTTTAATGAGTTATTTCATTGATGAAAGGATACTCAAAGAAATGAGGCAAAAGTGGAAGAAGGGGAAATGGAAAGGGGGAAGATACAACAATGTTTGTTCAGGATTCTTCATGATATGCCAGAGGCAGAGGGAATGGAGAGAAAGTAGAACCAATCAGTAGTTTATAACCTTGCCAACAGACTTCAAGTACCAACAATTTTTAGGCCAGAATTTGTGTCTTGAAGGCTGTAAAGAAAAATTTAGCCACCAGCTTGATATGATTGAAAAATATAGGTGGCTAACAAGATCTATTTTGGGTTGTTTTGGGTAAGGAATCCTGTTGGCTATGTGTTCGGAGATCCTCAGTCTTCCTGTGTGCGGACCCCGCTAGGCTGTGTGCATGGGCTGGTTTTGGTTGTAAGTGGATCTGAATGTTAATGAATGAAAATTATTGTTAAGGTATCGTTGTGTTATCTAGTTCGGTGATGTTTACTGTTGAAGCGTATCTGTGATGTTTATTTAGCTGCGAATGTATCTATGCTTTTCATAAGTATTTCTATGATCTGTTATTAGCTGCGAGCATAAATGTTCTGTGACGATATTTGGTAATGCGCACATGGATGTGAATGTAATGATTAGATCTGATAGCAATGTTCTGGTTATATGCTAATTACATCGTTAGAAAGGTTGTGAATAGACTCATTCTGTGTGAACCTGGTAAGTTATAATACATATCTTCCTCGAATTACCTACTCTCTCCCAGGGTGCGGAAACCTAGTTCCAGCACCCTCCCATACTGCTTCGAGTGAGACCTTGGCCTGCACAAGTAGGTCATTACTAAAAGGGCCAGTAGTATAGGGGTTTGTTGGCAAACCTTAACCTCCGAACCTGGGTCAGGACCCCTCAAGCCAACACCTACAAAGTGGAAAAATGTTATGATAATGGCACAGTTCATATTAGAAACATAGATTAGGAAGGGATTCCCCTAATTGTCAATGGTTACAGAATTAAGGTTTACAAGAAGCCCTTTTCTAGGGAAAAAATTATAAATTCCATAAACATGGAGGTTTATGTCATGTGAAACTCCATAGTTTCTAGTGCCTCCTAGAGAAAAAAAGAAGAAAAAAAAAGAAAAATAAAGAGGCATGGGTGAAAGCCTCTTTGAGGCACCCTAGGCCCACTCCAAGGTTGAAAACCTCCATGAGGCAGTCCTGGAGAAAGAAAAAAGAAAGAAAAAAAAAAGTAGAGAATAAAATATCCTTGCGTGAAAACCTCTCTGAGGTGCCCAAGGCAGACATGTGGGTTCAAAACCTCTGTGAAGGCAGCCCACTTTCCTTAAAAAAAAAAAGAGAGAGAAAAAAGAAAAAAAAAAGAGAAAATAAAGAAAAGGAAAAAGAAGAAAAATATCTAGGCACTTATGTGTTTTTCTATTTTACAGGTTATTGATTAAAGATGGTTTTTGGGATCTAGAGGAGAAATTTTTATTTCATTCTCTCTTCTCCTCTACTTGCACACTCCAGAAACCACTCCATCATACATCCCTTCACCCATCCCACCCATCATATAGGCAACAATTTTATTTTTTCCCCTAAACTGTAATTGCTACAGGAAAGTCAGACAGCTATAGGATTCTTGTAGCACTACAGGAAACTACTGTAAATGCTACAAGAAACTCATTCATGAAGGAAAAAGGCTACCTAGGGATTTATGAACTTCAAGAAGGGTATGATAATTCATGTTTTGCCTACACCTTCCATTCCCAAATGCTTATTTCAATCCATGCACAAGGATTCCTGATCTAAACCCTATGTTGCACCTTTAGCGGCTAAATCATTGGAAACTTGGCATGGGACACATTTCATGTAATATCCCAAAAGGGCGAATGCAGTAATACGTCACACAATATAAGAGATTATAACAAGATAAGCAATAAATCTTAAGACAACATCAGAATTTATAGAGAAGCTGAGCCATTTTAATAGATTGGAGAAGAATCAGTTACACCATGTACAAAATATGAGCAAATCTAGCCAAAGAGATGGTCTAGACTTACCCAGAAAACAAGCTACAATAGGTACAACGTAGTTGGAGAGGCACTGAAGAAAATACTGCACTTTCCCTTCAGCAAAATATGAACATATAGTTGCAGTCTGAAAAGGAAAATGTAGATCTACTCAAAATTGAAGCTCAGATGATGCCAAGATTCAAGATCTGGCTAATGTGATGGATTCCAAAGATAACGCAGAAAGGAGTTTCCAGATCTGCAACTTTGGAAAATCAGCTCCCTAGGATTTGATCCTTGATCTAGTGGGAAATACAGATCTGAAGCTAGATTTGACAAATAGATGGCTGAAATATGATATCAGATCAGATCTAAGCTTGAAGGGCTGATCCCTTCTTCAGATCTATGAGCTAGAAGCTCTAGATCTAGCTTCTCAATCCTCCAATGATGATTGCAGCTGTTGCAACACAACTGCCTCTATAAACTACACTGTGAGGGAAAGAGAGGCCTTCTACTTTCTGAAAAAATGTTGCAATAAACTCTAGGCTGATGGAAATAATGATGGCAATGTGAGGGGATAATCCCTCATAGGATTGCTAGCTGAAATACGAGCAACTTCCTTCTTCCTTTTAGATCTGCAAAATGAACACCGTTATTCCTTAAGGGAATACTGTTGATAGGAGGTCAATAAATTTTGGCCTGATGCCAGAACTACAATCAAGCTCTGGGAAGTTGATCTTTAAGCCCAAGGAAATAGGAATAATCCCTCAACAGTTCTCCAGTTGAAGTATTGGAGATAACTTCCTACTTCTAAGCTGATCTTCAGAAATCTGCAATTTCTGAATATGAGTGTTCTGCAGAAGTAGGAAAAGGAGATGGCACTTAAGCCTGATGTATAATGAAGTAAAATCCTCTTTCTAGACCTGCTCTAAGAAAGAGGTGGGATTCCCGACCAGGAACACCCTGTGATAAACAACACCTGTAATCTCTGCTAAACAGCCCAAGAAAGCAGTCGAATGTCACATGACAATTCCAGATCTAAAAAGATCTTACATCAAGAAATAATCAACATGCCCTCATCATTGCCTTCATCTTCTTTAAATAAAATTTGAGCCTTCCCAAGCCTCGACCCTCTTCTAGACTGCGTTGTCACATGCGTACAAGATCCTCTAAGTTGAACTGTGCTGTTTGACCAAATCAACCATCATGTCTAGGTGAAATGTACACCTTCCATCAAGTATGCCTTGTTGGCACAACATCCTCCATCACTTTATCATGAATGTCCCATGATATTTGACATCTTCAAGATCTTATTTCACTGAATCATCCTCTGTTTCATCCCTTCAAGATCTTAGTTGACTGTGTCAACCTCCATGATATATCTCATCAATGAGACAGATTCTCCAATTTCATTCACATTTGTAGTTGATCAACTACCTTCTTATGTAGATCTAGGTTTAATTAATCCACATTCACACACATAAAAGTGGATATTTATTCATATTGAGGATTGTGGGTCCCTCCACCCTTTTATTTACTTAATTCATTAAGAAAATCAAGGAATCTAATATTCAAAATATGATGTGAAAATTTGGGAATATTACATTTCACTTTCCTATCCTCCACTCCATTCATTCCATGACTTCCTCAAGAGCCTCCATGAATGATATCCCTCCATTTCTAAGAATATTGAAGCAAGAAGCGAAAAGAAACAGGCTGCTACATGTATCAAAACGTTTCCTATACCAAATCTTTGTGTGGCACAACAAGGCCAAAAGATGCAGGAAAGTTGATGAGGATGACTCTAGAAGACCACCAGTAGACTCCAGAAGGGAAATCACACCAACCATGGCACCTGAAGACCTCCATGCAACACATGCAAAAGAAAAAAAGACAAGAAAAGAGTAAGCAACTCACTCAGAAAAGACAAGCATCCCACTTATAAAAGAAATAAAAAATGAGGACAGAATAAAGAAAAGACTAAGGCTACCACCATTAGCTCTATATCCTTGCACTAGCTCCTTCACCACCTCACCAACACTAGGTAAGCTCAGGTATGGCCCCTCACCTCTCGATATGCATACATAATGACAAAAATGGTTGAATATCGAGTTTTAGAGATTTGAAAGGTAAAAAGGTGGCCAGTTAACTCGGCCACCTTCGTAAAGTGAAATTAGAGGAAAAGTGAAAGTGCATACCACCTGGGAAAGTCAAATAAAGTCAAGAGAGAGTGGATGGGTATGAAGAGAGTGATCATGAGGTTCCCAAATCAAGTCAAGAGAGAGTGGATGGGTATGAAGAGAGTGATCATGAGGCTCAATAATGATTAACTGAAGTGTGGCCAACGATCTCAAAGAGTAAAACTCGTGTTAAGTAAAAGTCACCACAACACTCCAAATTTAGTTAAAAATCCAATAAAGGTAATATTTGTCTCATTTTCACCATTTATTTGAGCATTTCAAATAACAACAAGAGAAGGAGAGCAGTGGGAGCCATCAGAAGAGCAACATCTAGCTTTCAGCTTGCATGCACCATCGTGCTATAGGAAACAATTTTTTTCGACAGGAAACTTCAGAATTAGATCAACAAGGGTTTAGAAGGCAGCACATAGTCACCTGTGGGTGAATTTACTTCATATAGCCTCCATCTCTAAAAAAAAAAAAATTGGACCAATGTAAGTGGTTTTCATCCTCTAGCATTGAAATTTCTCCATACAAATCCCACTCAACAAAGTAAATTTGACAGTTAAAGGGTAAAAGAAAATTTTATTGCATTTTGTTTCAATACCTCCATCTCTAAGACATGAATCTCAAACCTATCACCACCTTCATATCACAACATTAAAATGGGAGGGGTATTCAATGGAAGAGATCCTACTGACATTAAGAGAATTAGGTAGCACCCTTAAGTTATGGAAATCTTCTGAAATCATCAATGGCTAGGGTTCTTTGAGCTATTGAAAGGTTCTCATGAAGAGATAGCTAAAGAATTTGTATTGGCTCTGTATTCAAATTCAGAAGAGAGAGCCACCACTGTGGTTAGAGGCCTAGGCATCACACTATCTCCCGAACTCATAAGAAAAGTTACAAATTTTCCCTTAGGAGTCAAATAGGTTAAGGAAAGAATTCCTAGCACTGCAACCAAGAAGAATTTATTTCTACCAGGAGAGGATTACATTGAAGATAAAAATCGAGTGAGGAGAGAAAGCCTTCCATACCCCTGGGATGAAGTAGCCTTCCACATCATGAATTTTATTTCTTGTGAAGGTAGACTTAGCGTGGTCTATGGGTATCATTTCATATTGTTAACTGAACTTAGGTTTTAAGGAGAACTCCCACTTGAACAAAGATTAAGTATCCCTCACTTCCTCCTAAACTCCATAGCTGACATGAGACATAAAGTGAGGCAAATAAAATATCAATACTTGGCCCATCATGGCCTCATAAAACTAATTGTAAATGATGATTTGAGACTTGAACCTACCTGTATCCTGGTCTTCTTTCATAGAAATGGATAGGGAAGCCTTTATAGTTACCCAAACAGGGAAAACCTCTGCTTCTAGCCTTAGAGAAAGATAAGAAGAAGAATAGGAGGCTAAAGAGGAGGTAGAAGAAGAGGGAGAGGAGGAAAAAAAAAAGGAAGAAAAAGAAGAGATGGAAATTGAGGTAGAAAACATTGAGACAATAGAGATAGAATAAGAAATAGCTGAGGGACAGGAGGAATAAAAGACCGAGGAGAAGGAATATTTGGAACCTATCCTATGCAGTGAAACCTCCCCTCAAGACACCAGCATGTCACCAGACATCACAAATCAAGAGGTAGCTACTACCCTAACTTCTTTGAGCACACCTATCAAAATGAAAAGAAGGAGGCGGGCACCTATGTACTTCAAAACTAGGAAGATTGAGAGGGTGAGGCAGGGAAAACCATAGAATCCCACCAAGGTTCCTATTACCATTGAAGAACCACCAAAGAAGGAGGAAGAAATCATATTAGAGGAAGGAATGGTGCAAGAGGTGAATTCACCTATAAGGACCCCTATAACATATATCAGAAGACTTTAAGTCAGATTGGCATCCCATACACCTCATGAAACCACCACAGAACCTTCAAGGACTGAAAAGAGTGAAAAAAAGGAAAATATCAGGGTCTTCAGCAAGCATAATAGAGTTTTCTACATGAAACTCTATTTTTTCTACGGGAAACTCTAACAAGCACATATTTGAAGAAAAATGCCTTGGTTGAGGAGGAAAATATAGCCACAGAGGGGAAAGAGTTCAAGGAAGCTGAGGACAAGGTACTAGAGGAAAAATAAGATGAAAACGAGGGAGAAAAAGATGATAAGGAAGAGGCCACCTCACCAAAACCAGTGCTCAAAGATGTTGCAGTAGTGCCAAACCCTAGCCCTCAAACCAATCTCAGCTCCTACTACACATACATTGAGTAGGGTAGATTAATTCCTCAAAATTTCACAATACCTTTGTTTTATCAGTTGGAGCAGGAGAGGGCACGCGCTCATCATTGGATGAATCTTGCCACATCTAAAAGAGTGTATGACATAGAGGTCATGGAAGGAAAAGTAGCTAATTTGGGGAATGATTTATCTGATGTTAGGCTCAGAGAGTCAGTTTTGAAGGAGCAACTTCAGAAGGCACAAACAGAGAATGTAGCACTACAAGAGAAGCTTCAGCAAAAGGGTAAACAAGTGGCCACCATGGTAGATTTGTGCATGGAGTCCATTCAAAACATATATCCTTAAGATTCATATGCAGTATACCTCAAGGAGAAGTGGCTCCTCTTTCAAATCAAAACATTAGCCTCCCATGGATCCTTACATTTCCAAAATTGTAGAAAGTTCATTTATTTATGCAACCAAGAAAGTATGGTAGGCAAAGTAAAAATGGCATAGTTTTAAATGAATAATCTTGGCTTGACAAACTTAAATATTTGGGACCCCAATCCTAGGATGGGGGATATGAAATTAATGGCATTAGAATCATGGATGGTTAATGAAGAGACCAGAGTAAAAGAAATGAGAATGGTTATGAGAAGAGAAAATACAGAACCCTTACACATTAGGGAAAAACATTTCAGCCCTAGGGGAGTCATCAATAACCATATAAAGATTGAAAAATATCATGAATTTTCAAAAAGATACCTCCACAGACAATCTCAAGCAATGAATCACTTTAATGATGTTTCTAGGTTGTTGGGAGATGAGTGCATAATGGCTAGCCAAAGGAGATGGAACAACCTCCCTCACAACCTTAGAAACATGGAGTACCACACAACAGAAATATTGAGGGGTTCCTTGGAGAGAGCACCATTGTAGAAGAGGGCCATGCATGCCAAAACGATTTAGTGTCTTAGCTTGAAGCTCAGTCCACCCTTGTTGCTGGGGATGAGTGATGTAAAGGACCAAGATGAGAAGAACAAAGAACAGGAGGAAGCAGAAAACTTATGATGGTTTTTACCTTCCTGAAGGAACTCCCACACTTCTTCCTTTGTAAGTCAGAGGGTCCTTCAAAGGCTTAAAATAAATGCAGAAGGAGGACTAATTTCTCATAGGATGAGAAACCATTTAGTACAGGGGTGATTACGAGCTCCATCATTAGGTACGTTTGGAGGGGTTAGTGGTCACCTTTTTTCCTTATTATATTTTTCTTGGTTTTTAATTATAGTATGGTCCTATGATGCTATTTTAGATGGTGATTGAGGCTTATCATACTTTGAGTACCTAACATGAGTTAAATGCAAGAAAATCATGAAGAAATTTCATTTTTGGTGAAGATTTTTCCAGTAAGAATCAGAGTAGACAAAAAGGAGAGATTCTAGGGGGATTTTCCACTCTCCTTAACTCCCAAAGGCAACCAAGGGATCCTCGATATTCCCTCTAAAAACTAGAAATCAAAGGTAGCCAAGAAACTCAAGATCAAGTGCACCAAAGACACACTTAACCTGCAGTCAAGTAGGCTCATCACCTACTTTTTAGGGAGCTGTTGGTAGCTACCCTTTAGGTTAAATAGGGATAAGAAAGAGATCATTAGGATTCGAAATTTGGAGAAAGCCATTAGGAATTTTGCTCTTGTAATACATTTTTAAGACTTTCATGTTGAAGTAATGAGACTATCTTTTGAAATAAAATGAGTATTCAGATTGCGCTTCACTAATCTAGTTTCAGAGAGCTAGGCTTGTGGGTTAGGGCCCAATCCATGTGGCTTAGTCTCTCTTGTGTAATAATTCTTTACTTTCATGTCATTTTAGCTAGTTTTTCTTATGAGTATTTAGCTAGTTTTCTTGTATTTTCATTCACTATTTTTCATTTGCTTACATTTGTCTTTTGTTGTAGATTTAGCTTGCTTACATGTTGATAGAATAGGTTATAAATTCATAAAGTTGTGAGTCAAGCCTTCCCCTCTCATCTCTTTCATTGGAGATTAAGGAGGGTAGACATTCCCCATAGACAAAAATTTCTTTTTAGTTTATGATTTCTTGGAATGGATAAGTTAGGTTGATGTGATTCCATGGATATGTTTAGAATGTTGTGTTAGATATCTGTTTGTAGGTTAAATTAGATTTTCTTTCCAAATTCAAGTCATATTTTCCATTGTCTTTATCATGAATTTGTCCATATTTATTGCATGAACATGTAGTTTGATTGTAGTTTCAAGTAGCACAGCCAAGGAGAACTTCACCAACGCCTTCAAATTTATATCTCACCCTTCATCATCCCTCTGTTCATCAAAATCGCCATCAGCCCTGTTTTCGTATTTTTCATCCCTACACCATGAGAAAACCCTAGGGGCGCAAGATAGACCTCCCAAGAGGTTCTCAGCTTGGAAAATGGGTGGGCCACTTTCCAATCATCCAAATCTACCTTCACTCCACATTCCCTACCCTTTTCACACCTATTTTTTTCCTCGGATTGCCCTCAAACTTTTTCCTGTAGCAATCCAGGAATTTCCTATAACACTACACGAAGCCTGCAGCAACACCTAAAGAAGCACCATTAGGCCCCTACTTAAGCCCATAAACCACCATCCACATCCTCTAGACCTGTCAAAACCGCCCATACACCTTCAGCCTTGCCCCCATGTGTTCAAGCCTTCCATAAGCCACCTTAGCACTTTCTTCTCCTAGCTGCAAAACAACACATTTACAAGCATTGTTAGGTCATGATTAGTTTCATGATTAAAATCATGATAGATAGAGCATAGAGTAAGTATAGTGTGTTTATAATTTGGCCCAATTTTTTTTAATTAGGATTAGTTTCCTTTATGAAATTTCAATTCAACAATTTACTTCATGTAAGATGCCTAGTTTGCCTTCATTTCTTATCATAGCTTAATGTGTAGATTTCTTTCATTCCAGAGTAGTTAGATGTACTTGATTGATGTGGTGTATTTATGTAATTTCTGATAGAGCCATGGATTTGAATCATTTTTAGTTGTAGGCCTAAATTCCGAAGTGTGACAGACTTCATCTAGAAACCCTAGAAGTAGCACCCTTTCATAAAGCTCAAAAGAGAATGACATGAGTAAAATGCATCTGTTGTGTATATAGAACTGTGACCTCCAATTTTGTATGAACCCTTGGTTGATAAATTAAAGTAGGGTAGCCTCTAGGAGTTGCAAAATTATTTGTGTAGTACCAGGGTTCACCACTTGACGAGGAAGGGAAAATAATATTGGCACCTGAAGCAGTCACTTCAACAAGAACTCGACAACTGCGAAATCAATCAATTTCAGAGTATATCATCATGTGGAATAACTTAACCGTTGAAGATTCGACATGGGAGGATGATAGTTTTATACAGAAGCATCCAGAACTACTCAAGTGTTGAGGAAGACATTTTTTTGAAGGAGAGGGGCATGCTAGGTCCCTATAATACTAATGTATCCCCTTATTGTTATTGTCAGTTTAGCCCCATTATTTTTATTATTGTGCCCATTTACTCCCCATAATTGTGCCCCATAGAAGCCCACTATTGTTATTGTTGTTGCCTTACATTGTTATTGTTATGTCTTCTAGGATTATATTGTGACCGCTTGGACTCCTATATATAGAAAGGAGGTTTTGTCATTTGTATCATCCAAGAATTTCTCTTTTATGTAATGTAAAGGAGGTTTTCCCCTTGAAGAGGATGATTTCTAAGTCGTTGATCTACCGTTTCTTCTATTTTGTGAGTTGGTTTCATAACAGATCTTATAATGTACTAAAAAAATATACTGAATCCTTCCTAAAATTTGTGGAAACAAAATAGGGTTGCACAATCACATATAAGCAATAGAAAGAAATAAATCAATCACACAGCATCAGATGTATATGGTGAAAGCAACTGCTCAAAAACCTGCTGTCTGTATATTGAATATGGTCAAGATCATGAAACAACACAATGTCATTCCTCACACTGAGAAAACTTTTCACTCTCCCGAATGTCTCATTCTGATCTTGCTCGAATTTGACTTGTGACCTAAGAACAATTGGTCCAATATTTAACCTCTCGCTTTCCACTACTTGCCCAACATTCCTTATACATTCTTGGGCTAATTGAGCCCCTATAAATTACAAAAAGACCAATTAATGATTGCATAATACTTCAATTCTTTCTGATGACCTCATGCATGACTTGTACAATTTTCTAATAGCACAACTGATAGATCTCTTCCCTTTAATCTCAGTCTCAACGAGGGCCTTCCTTAGAATTTACATGAAAAAACTATTTATAGTGAAGTATCAATTAACTAATTGAGCATTACTTTTGAATTAAATCATATTTAATTCATTGGACATATCACTAGCTCATATCTCAGTTAGAACAAGTTAAACTAAATTTAAATTGATTAATTGAATTAACTTATTACAACTCACAAATAACTGTAATTGGACCCCCTAAAAATACAAAAATCCTCTACATGCCTCCTCTTTGACCTATAACTCGAATTTCCTAAGAAAACTTATTATTCCTGATTCATTTAACTAATACAAGTTTTCATGAGATGAAATTACAATTTTTCTTCTAAATTAATTAAGGGAAAAATAAATTAGAAGCCTCATATGGTACCATTTTTGCGTGCCATTTTCTGGTTTCCATTTCTGGATGTTGTTTTCAGTGTTTCCTGTTGCCAATTTCAATGCTAAGGATGAGTGACAAGGCATTCTTGGAACCTCTAAGGAATTTTAGAGTGTTAGGGTGGCATTTGACCAAGATGTGCCAATGCGTGCAAGGAAGTGTTAACTAGGAGTGCCTATTGTGACTGAGCTCCATAAATAGAAGAAAAGACATATCAACACCTTAGAAATAAGCCACTTCGAGGGGGAAACCTCCAATACATTATATGAATGAACAATTCTTGGATGATACAAATTACAAAACCTCCTTTCTATATATAGGAGTCCATGGGGCCATAATGTAATCCTAGTGGGGCCACAATGTAATCCTAGCCGAACTAACAATAATAATTTAAGGGCACAATAATAACAATATGGGGGTTACAAGGGTACAATAATAACAATAAGGGGGTTACACTAACAACAATAAGGGACTATACTAGTAATATAGGGACCTAACATGCCCCTCTCCTTAAAAAAAGTGTTGTCCTCAACGCTTGAGTAGCTCTGGGTGTTTATCTATAAAATTCTCATCCTCCCATGTAGAATATTTAGTGGGTAAGTTCTTCCACTTGATGAGATACTCTGAAATTGATTGATTCCGTAGCTGTCGAGTTCTGGTTTCCGTGACCGCTTCAGGCTCCAATATGATTTTTCCTTCCTCATCAAGTTTTGGCAATATTGTTTGAACTAGAATATTTTCACTTATAACCTTCTTTGTAGAAATTTGAA
The DNA here is from genome assembly GCA_034641835.2 of Pinus albicaulis. Lineage (NCBI taxonomy): Eukaryota > Viridiplantae > Streptophyta > Pinopsida > Pinales > Pinaceae > Pinus > Pinus albicaulis. The sequence continues at coordinate 1,340,920,043 of CM076578.1, forward strand.
TAATTTGCTGAATTATTCACCGAGATTATCCTGGTCACATACTATTTGAGCTTCATACATAACACATAATCTCTTCTACGCATTAATCATCACATGCAGAAATAAAAACAACAAGCGGTATTCAAAACATTCACATGTGCACATAGAAATTCAACTCATATAACATAGTATGTATACCGGGGAAAGCTTACAGCTGAAAAACCCCTACTGTCTGTATATTATAATGAAGAATAATCATGTAACAATCTCAATACAATACACCTCACAAGTACTCAGTACTGTCTCCAAAAGTTACACACAAACTAGCTCAGTTTTGAACAAGTCACGGGTTCAAAACTCCTCCATTGTTTGCCTGCCTCTACTGCGCAATCCAAGATGAGAGAATTGATGGAATGAATTCGAATTCCCTTGGCTTTAACTGTGCAATCCTCATTGGAAATATCCTCCATTGATTGTGCAAATCTCATGCACACTATAGTCACAACTGATAGTAGACCCCACCCTTTCACCCACCTCTAACATTGGTCTCCACTGAACTGTCCATGCACTGTTGTTAACTGATGTGTTCTTTAGTTGAATAATGAGTTAATAATTAGTGAATTAATTAATAATTAATTCACACCACTCATCACTAGTGTATTTATCAGTTAGACTAAGCTAGCAACTAGTCAACTAAGTTTAAGCGAACACAACTCCACCAAGCTGTCTCATCAACTCCACCAAACTCTACCACATGAGTTCTAGCTAAGTCAACCACTTACAATATCTCAAATATCTCAACTAACCCATAGAAAATTAGAATTTCCTTCTGTCGGCTACATGTGCCACATCCAATATTCAAGCTGGAGAAGTGCTCCAAGTAGGATAAGATAATGTTTATAGTCCAAATATTATTAAGGGTTAATAATATTTGGTAATTACTCCTTTTAGCCTTGGCCAGTCTAGCCATAGAAAGAAAGCTAATTTCTAAAAATAGAGTCCTGCTCTATTTTTGCCAACAAACCAATCATCCATAAATAGCTTCCTGCCAACTCATAGACCATGATCTATGTGCAAAAATAGACATAGTCTAACAATAGACTTTTCGACAAAAATCACATGTGTGGTCCCCACCCAGTTTAGGTGATCAATCTCCAACTAGGATCAGGAAATATGTTTTAGGAGGCCTCCTTCACTGTTTCATGTTGCCATTTTCAACACTCCCTCTCAACAAGAAAGGAATGTCTTTTCATGCGACATGCAACTCCATGCATTCACCCTGCAACCTTCAGAAGCGCCATGCAACTCCATGCATGCAACATGCAACTCCATGCATTCGCCATGCACCCTTTGCATGTGCCATGCAAACTCATGCATGCACCATGCAACTCCATGCATGCGCCATGCACCTTTTGCATGTAACATCTCTGAAACTGAATAGGCTCCAAACAACTCAATGAGTCTGATGCATCTATCATCAAAGTCTTCAAGTCTGCTAGGTTCCAATGCATGTCATCGAAATTATTTCTTTGCTATTGAACTCTTGCACCTTCTTTCTTCACTTATTTGTAAACTCTCAAAAAACATGCTCCAGGTATAAACCCTTCTCACTTTGATTTTCTGCATCTAGATAACTGATGCCACTCACCTAACATGTTTTGTGGGCACTGGATAGCCAGTTCACTCATGAATCCCCACATCTCATGAATCTGTAGCTCTACCGCCCAAGCTATCATGCATGTCGCCCCACCTCTCACTGGTGGTATATTACTCATGCATGCACTCCCTCTGCCCATCGCGCAGAAATTCTACTTGAGTGGTTTCTTCCTCCACGATCTCTGCAAGCTGTCACATCCAGGGGTTCCTTTCACACGCATACTGAGAAACTTGCTCCCTCTCAGCAAGCATCAGTTGCATGTCTTTCTCCTGCTTCCCAACAGTAGGAAGCTCCGTAGACATCCCATCTACTTCAATTCTGTAGAGATTCTTTGTCTGAATCCCAACCCTCTTGACTTGTCTCGTTGCCTTGTGCCGAAGGAAAACTTTTCCTTCTCTGAAGACAACTTCATACCCTTTATCCTCTAACATTGTGACTGAGATTAAATTCTTTGTTAGAACTGGTACATGCAATACATCTTGTAAAAGAATAGGTTGATGACTCCCTGCGAAGGTTGTGGTGCCAATGCGTTGCATTTGTATGGTACCGTCTTGTAACTCAACATGCATGCGGGAGACCTTTCTCCACCAAGTCACTGAAAATATTCACATCTCCCGTCATGTGAAAGGAAGCGCCACTATCAAAGTACCACCCCGATCCCAATGCACTAGACAACATGCATGCGATCAATGAGAAGTCCAGCTCAAATTACGAGGCAAGAGCCTCACCAGTTGCAGCTCCAGCAGCCTGCTTTTTCTTCTTCTTCTTTAGGCAATTCGTGGCATAATGTCCATGATCGTGACAGTGAAAACACTTCACTTTGGACATGTCATGCTCTTTACCATCTGCATCGGATTGAGAAGCCTTCTCCTTGCCCTTCCGCTTCCTTGCTTTGGCAGCCAAAGTACAGTCTTCTTCATCAGATGCCTTTGATGAAGATCCATCCGTGGTATTCCGCCGGATCTCCTCTGGCACCAGATCAGACCACAGTATTTCCCATTCGGGCAATTTCTCCCAACCATTGACACTATCTTGATATGCATGCCAACTTTTCGGAAGACCCAGGAAGAGCCAAGCTCACCAGTTCCTCATCCTCCACACTAACTCCTACACTCCCAAGCTCATCCCTACAGTGGACAAACTTTGTCAAGTATACCGGAATAGTGTCATTCTTCTCCATCTTTATTTTCCTGAGTTTATCCTTGAGTGCCAACTTCCTTTTGTCACTCTTGCTCTGGAACAATTCTGTCAAAGCTTTCCACATCAATAATGGAGAAGCTTTACCATGCAGGCTGGATACTATGTGATCCTTCACGCCCTCCAATAGAATCCTTCGACACCTTACTGTCTTCTTTTGCCAAGATTCAATCACAGCAGCATCCGTAGAAGTAGGCTTTGGAATTTCTTTCTCTATGAATTCCAACAGCCCATTTTCATCTAACACTGCCTCCATCCTCTCTTTCCATGCAATATAATTCGAGCTGCCTTCCAAGGCATACTCCAATCACAATCCGATGAAAGACATCTTTGCTTTTGACACCAAGAAAACAATTCTGCAATTCGAATTCCAATAGCTCCAAACTCAACCGCTTATGATCTAATGTGAGAACAAGGTATTTGTAGCATAGAGATCGACTCTAGGGGCATTTACTGGATATATCATCTTTCAAAGAAAGGATGGATCCAGAGGCTACCTGGCCCGTTACAGACTCAATCTACCGAAATAATTGTAATCACTGTAATAGATCCGATGATTCAATTCTGCTCTGATACCATGTAGAAATTTGAATAATTTGTTGAATTATTCACCGAGATTATCCTGGTCACATACTATTTGAGCTTCATACATAACACATAATCTCTTCTACGCATTAATCATCACATGCGGAAATAAAAACAACAAGCGGTATTGAAAACATTCACATGCGCACATAGAAATTCAACTCATATAACACAGTATGTATACCGGGGAAAGCTTACAACTGAAAACCCCCTACTGTCTGTATATTATAATGAAGAATAATCATCTAACAATATCAGTACAATACACCTCACAAGTACTCAGTACTGTCTCCAAAAGTTACACACAAACTAGCTCAGTTTTGAACAAGTCACGGGTTCAAAACTCCTCCATTGTTTGCCTGCCTCTACTGCGCAATCCAAGATGAGAGAATTGATGGAATGAATTCGAATTCCCTTGGCTTTAACGGTGCAATCCTCATTGGCAATCTCCTCCAATGATTTTGCAAATCTCATGCACACTATAGTCACAACTGATAGTAGACCCCACCCTTTCACCCACCTCTAACACTGGTCTCCACTGAACTGTCCATGCACTGTTGTTAACTAATGTGTTCTTTAGTTGAATAATGAGTTAATAATTAGTGAATTAATTAATAATTAATTCACACCACTCATCACTAGTGTATTTATCAGTTATAATAAATACAACTAGTTCAACTAAGTTAAACCGAACACAACTCCACCAACTGTCTCATCAATTCCACCAAACTCTGCCACATGAGTTCTAACTGAAGTCAACCATGCAATAGCTCAACTAACCCATAGGAAATTCTAATTTCCTTTTGTCAGCTGGATGTGCCACATCCAAGCATCAAACTGTAGTGCTCCAAGAGGATAAGATAATGTTTATAGTCCAAATATTATTAAGGGTTAATAATATTTTATTGTTCTATTTTTAGCCCGGCAGTCTAAAAATAGAAACCGCCCAATGTCTAAAAATAGAGGTCCATCTATTTTTACCAACTCGACCGATCATCCATAAATAGCATCCTGAAACTCATAGACCATGATCCCTATGTCTAAAAATAGACATAGTCTAAAAATAGACTTTTTGACAAAAATCACATGTGTGGTCCCCACCTAGTTTAGGTGATCACTTTCCAACTAGGATCAGGAAAGATGTTTCAGGAGGCATCCTTCACTGTTTCTTGTTGCCATTTTCAACATTCTTAAAGCATGAAACATGGAAAATTGGATGCACTCGTGAAGAAGCAAGAAGATCCAATTTGTATGCCATAGTACCAATCTTTTGCAATTCCTTGTAAGGAGCATAGTACTTTGGCGATAATTTATTATCCTTCTTAGCTTGCTTGAGGGACATTTGTTTGCATGGTTGTAGCCGTAAAAATACCCAATCTCCTACATGAAAACTTCTCTTGCTACGATGTTGATCTACCTATTGTTTCATTCGATTTTGTGCCAAATTCAGGTTGTCCTTTAAGATTTGGAGAACTTCTTGTTGATGCTCGATGTGATCTTCCACTTCTTGAACCTTTTAATTTTCTCTTAAATATGATGTGATGGATGGTGGATGATATCCATAAAGTGCAATAAATGGGGTCATTTTTACTGTAGTATGGAAGGAAGTGTTATACCACCATTCAGCGAGAGGTAACCACTTGACCCATTATGTTTTTTTATCAGATACAAAACAACGAAGATATCCTTCCAAACATTTATTTACTATCTCAGTTTTACCATCGGATTGAGGATGATAAGATGAGCTATGAGCTAACTGAGTACCCAAAAAAGAAAATAACTCCGTCCAAAAATTTCTAGTAAAAATGGGATCTCTGTCGCTCACAATAACCCTTGGGTTTCCATGTAGCTTTTGAATTGTGTCCATAAATGTAGTATCAACTGTACTTGCTTTAAATGGATGAGATAATGCACAAAAGTGTGCATACTTGGTAAGTCTATCAACTACCACCATGATGACACTCTTTCCTTTATACTTAGGTAAACCTGTGATAAAATCCATTGACATCTCCTCCCAACATTGACTTGGAATGGATAAAGGTTGTAGAAGACCCTAGGTCTTAATTGTCTCAACTTTATTCCACTGTCAAGCCAAACATTCCGCCACAAACTTTTGAATATCAGATTTAAGGCCATCCCAAAAAAAAAAATTCTTCACCCTGTGGTAAGTTTTTAAAAATCCTGAGTGTCCTCCTAAAGGAGAAGTGTGTAATTCAAAAAGAATATTTTGTTTTATTTAGGAATTATGACAAAGATATAAGCGATATTTGTACCATAAGGAATCATTTTTCCAACTAAATGTATCAGATGTACTAGGATATTGCTACAACTTTTGAATGAGTGTCCACAATTCTTTGTCCTTCTTCCATTCATATCTTGCTTTGGTTATCCAATCTGGTTGGATAATAGAAATGGCACAAAACAATGCTTCCACCTCTTCATTCTTGCTTGAGAGTGCATCTGCAAAAACATTTATGTAATATCCCAAAATTGGAACAGCTACACTATTGGGAATAATATGAGTTATTACCAATGTGGAGCTACATAAATATTCCTTATGAAAGATGTAAAATCACTTATCATTCAATAAAATATACAGCAGCAACTTTATACATCGTTTTATAAGGAAAAAGGTGGGGAAAAGTGATGATTTAGGCACTAAAATGAATGTATTCAGATATTTTCATAAAAATAATATGGGAAAGTGGTTGGATATGATAGCTATGGGTATGAGGGACTCCCATGTCGAATTTCAGAAAAAAAAAAGGTTTTTTTCTATATTAAACAGTTCCTCCTTTCCTAACTAGGCTAGAAAACCTTGATTTCCCATGGCTTAAATTATGTAGAAAGTGCTGAAGCTTCCACAGTGTGATTTTATGAAGGGATTAAGTGAAATAATGATGGAATATAAATATTTAAAGTTCATAATATTATTCAATGGCTTTATATTAGAAAATACAAATTTATACATGAAGAAAGGCCACAAAATGAAGTGTTGCAACCATGGAATGAGACAGAAAAGCTGAACAACATAATTTACAGGGGGCTGAAGCAGTGTTTCATTATATTTTATATCTACAAAAGATATGAATATAAAATCACAGATCAGAATGGGATATATATGCAAAAATATTTTTTTAGTACATTCCCCTTGGCGATCTCAGCAGAAAATGAATAACAATGAATAGATCTGAGATCTACACCATAGATCTGCAGTAATATTCAGAAATTTTTTAAGAATATGATACACGGCGTATCAGATCTGAAATATAACATGGATTGGTTGGCCAATCCATGGATCACCACAGTGAAGGAAAGGAGTCCTTCCGCCGGAGATCTCTCCTCCAAACTACTATCAAATGTACACTGAAACTTTTCCTGCAAAGAGGACGCAGTTTCCTTAAGTGACTGCGTTGAAGAAGTGGAGCACACTTTGGCCTAATTCCAAGATAATAATCTGAAGTTCAAACTGAAGAGGCACTCTTCCAGGAGGTTAAAAGACACGCTCCATGAGAAGAGACACCCCAAAACAAACTAGATCTCTGCCGATCTAGAACTCCACTTGCTGCAGCCTACATAGACAGCTCACCCCAACAGGACTGCACTGTACATGTAAGATGAGGCTTGGACAAAATTCCAGATAGTGGATCAATGCAACACAATCTCCTCCAAGAAATTCTCAAGGAAGGAGGGAGGATTCCTAAACAGGAAACCAAACAGGAAACCCTCACTATTCTCTTGCTAAACAACCTAGAGAAATAGAATTAGTCTAAGAAGACTAATTTCTGAATATCTTCAACAACCCCCCTCTTGAGCCTTCTCCTTCCTTTTATAAGATGAGGGTGTGCAAAACCCTAAACCACCTTGAATCACTTAACCCCTTTCACATGAGGTCCTCCTTCTAGAACTGCATTGTCCCTTTACGAGATACATTGAATCTAGACAATGCTATAGATTTGGTCCTATTGACCCAGTCAAATAGCTCAAACCTATTTCACACACAAGTGGCTTCTATTAAGAAAGCCTTGATTTGTCTCTGTTCACATCGGGCATTGATTTATTTTTATGTTTTAGGAGTTTTTCATGTCCTCCTTTTCATTTTATTAATTAGTAAATAAATTTAAAGACAGAATGAAATATTCCTATTAGCTTGGGCTAATTAGGAATATTACAATTTAGCTGCCCTTTTTTGTAGATTATTTCAAAGTCATAACCCAACATCTTTGTGACCCATTTTTGCTGCTCTTCTAAAGATAGTCTTTGTTCCAAAAAGTGTTTAAGACTATCATGATCAGTTTTTACCTTGAAGTGTCTTCCCATTTGGTAAGTTCACCATTTCTTTAGTGCATGCAGTATTGCTAACATTTCCTTCTCATAAATAGGTTTTTGTAAATACTTTCCTTTGATTGGACGACTTTCAAAAGCAATGGGTCTTCCTTCCTGCATTAAAACTGCACCAATTCCATTTTCTGAGGCATCACATTCCACAATAAAGGTTTTTGTGAAGTCTGGCGTAGCTAAGACTGGTGCTAGGCACATTGCCTCTTTAAGATGTTCCAAGGCCTTAGTTGCTTCAGGAGTCCATGAAAATGCATCTTTCTTCAATAATGTTGTTAGAGGTGCTGCTATTCTCCCATAATTCTTAACAAACTTGCGATAATACCCTGTTAACTTGAGAAATCCTCGCAACTGCTTTATGGTTGTGGGGACTTTCCATTCCTTAATGGCTTTAATTTTGTTAGGGTCTACTTTAACACCCTCGTGAGATACAATATGACCAAGATATTCCACCTCTTGTACTCCAAAGAAACATTTGGATGTTTTTGCATATAATTGTTTCTCCTGCAATAGTTTGAGCACCTTGTCAACATGTTCAACATGATCCTTCCAAGACCTGTTGTAGATTAGTATATCATCAAAAAATACTAGCACAAATTTTCTAAGGGTTTGAAAATTGAATTCATCAACCCTTGAAATGTAGAAGGTGCATTGGTAAGGCCAAAAGGCATGACCAAAAATTCATAATGACCCTCATGAGTTTGAAATTTTGTTTTCAGAATATCTTCAGTCTTCATTCTAATTTGATGATATCTTGAACGAAGATCCAACTTGGTAAAATAAATTGCTCCATGTAATTCATCCAATAATTCATCAATCACAGGAATGGGAAATTTATCTTTAATGGTGAGCTTATTGAGCTCCCTATAATCAGGACACATGTGCCATGACCCATCCTTCTTGTGTACCAATACTATAGGAGAAAAGAAATAACTTTGACTAGGTTGAATTATACCAGCCTCTAACATTTCTACAATCATACGTTCAATTTCACTCTTTTGGACATAAGGATATCTGTAAGGTCAAATGTTTGGAGGAACACTTCCTGGAATCAAATGAATAGCATGATCATTATCACGAATAGGTGGGAGTCCTTTGGGAGTATCAAACACATTGGAATGGTTGTCCAAGACTCTTTGGAGATCTGGAGAAATAGATGATTTTGATGTTGGAACTTCTAGTGAGCATAATTGTGAAATTGCGCCTCATTTTTCTTTCTTCAGAAGCTTTGTCATGACATTAGATCTTATTATCTTTATTTTCTTCCCGGTGACACCCCATAATTCAATTTCCTTTGCTTCTGAAAAAAAATTCAAGAAAATTTCTTGAAAATTAAAAGCTACCGTCCCCAAAGATTGTAACCATTGTACTCCTAGTACAACATCAGCACCTCTCATTGGGATGGAAAGCATTGGACTATTCAATACATATTCCACCATGGATAGCTTGATATTATGGCATTTTCCAGAGTAATTTATAGTTCCTCCATTTTCAACCATCACTTGACATTCTAGTGCTGGGTATAGGAAACAATTCAATTCCTTGGCTACCTTACAATGAATGAAATTATGGGTACTACCTGAATCAATCAACACTATCACCTTTTTCTTCTTAATATGTCCTTCTTTGAGGAGTGGTAATTCCTATCAATGCATTACACGATATGGTTAGACTCATTTCTTCCTCTTCTAGGGTTGGTTATTGGTGTATATCCTCTTCTTGTTCATTTTCTTCTTCCTCTTCACAATCTATGTAAAATAATTTCTTCTCAGCACACTTATGACCTTTAGTGTATTTGCTATCACAACTGTAGCAAAGCCCTTTTGCTCTTTTTTCTTCCAAATTTTGTGGTGTCAACCTTGTAGGTTGTGGAAATCTAGGAGTAGCAACACTTCCCTCTTTATAGAAGTGAGTGGTAGGCTTCCTTGTCGCCATAATTTTACATTCAATTTTTCTTGCCAACCTGAATGCCTTCTCCAATGAATCAGGTTCCAAAACGCGAACTTCATGTTGGATGTTATCCTTTAAAGTAACTATGAAGAGATCAATCCTGTGTTCCTCTGGAATATCAGTTACCCTTATACTCAAATTTTGGAAGTCCTCAATGTGCTTCCCCACTAAACCCTTTTGTTTGAGATTTATCAATTGCCTAAAGAAGGTGTTGCTCTTTGTATCCTCATAATGTGCTATCATTTCCTCCATAAAAATTGACCAAGTGACAATTTTTTTACGGGAGAAAAGCCATCGATACCATACAAATGTATTTTGTTCTAGATGTAAAGTTGCAATGCGTACCTTTTGTGTGTTTTGCACATTATTGAGATCAAAATATTGCTCCATCTGTAGTATCCATGTTACGGGATCCTTGCCATCAAACTTCCTCATATCCATATTTGGAATATGGTGGTTCTTCCTGCCAATATTAGAGTTTATGAAATCATGATTATCATTTATTTTGTTCTCATCATTAGTTTCCTCTACTATCTTTTCACCATTAGGAAACATTTGTTGTATCAACTTTGTCAAACCTTCCATGTCTGCTTTTAGATCATTCTTCATGTTTTCCATTTTAGCTTCCATGTCATCCATCTTAAATTCCATGCCAACTTCCATGCCATCCATCTTAGCTTCTAAACCATTCATATTAGCTTCCACGCCTTTCTTCAAACCATCCACTTCAATTTTTGTTTCTCTTTGCGATAGCAAAATTTGGTGCACTTGCTCATGGACTTTTGATATCTCATGTTGCATTTCTTCGTCTTATGAGTCGTAGTAGAGCCTTATGAAGGCTTAATGGATGTTGAGTTATTTTTAGGAGGAATTTTAGAACCCAATACTGATAGATATGCTCAATAGGCCTTTGGAATCAACTATAACTGATTTTTCAAACAAGACTTATGCAATTTGAAAAAAAATACACACCTTTTTCTTGATTTTGAGAAACTCGATATTGAAACTGAATTATCTCTGTGATTTTGGATCTTCAATATCTGAAATTTGGCCCTAAAGTCACCCTCTGAATCTTCTTTCGAATGCCACAGGTCTAACCTAATTTGGATTCTTCAAGGCAAAGTTATATCCAATCTCCCACAATGACCCAATTATGGACTGGTTCAGTATAGCGCACTTGTCTGACTTGCCACGTGTTATTGTTTCCTCCTTTGGCTTTGAAATTGATAGAAAAGAAACTAAAGTCCGTTTACTTGTGGCCACTTTTTACAAAATTCCAATTCGATGCTCAGAGAGAGAGTTATGAAGGTTTTCCCACGATAACCTCTTTGAGATGAAATTCGGGAGCCTAAAAACGACCTAACTTCCACAGATCATATCTCCGAAAATATTGTGAACCAAGCTATGAAATTTTGCGACGATGTTCCTTAAGAATTTTGATTTTCTCTCTAAAACGTTTAGCTTCTGAAACTTCATAGAACAAAGTAATAGCAAAAATTTCGTGATGTCCTGTTTAGGTTAAATTCGAGCTGCAAACCCTAACTTCGTCGGTCCATATATCTGAAAATGATGAAAATATTATGCACGAGGTCTAAATTTTGCGACGATGTTTCTTGGGATTTTGACACACTCTCACATTTCAACTTCGAGACCCTCATAGAAAAAAAATTATGGCGAAAATTCCATGATTACTTTTATTTGGAGCAGCAAAACCCTAGAATCCAAAGCTCTGATATCAAATGTTGTGAAACTAGCTCCAAAAATAGAAGAAAAGAGATATCAACGCCTTAGAAATAAGCCACTTCGAGGAGGCAACCTCCAATACATTACATGAATGAGAAATTCTTGGATGATACAATTTACAAAACCTCCTTTCTATATATAGGAGTCCATGTGGCCATAATGTAATCCTAGTGGGCCACAATGTAATCCTAGCCGACCTAACAATAATAATTTAAGGGCACAATAATAACAAAATGGGGGTTACAAGGGTACAATAATAAAAATAAAGGGGTTACACTAATAACAATAAGGGTTTATCACCCAAACCAATATGGGGACCTAACGATTGCCGAGGGAAACACAAGAGGCAGCTATGTCAGAAATGCATGGAAATGAACAAATAAGAGTTTGTGATTGGAAGTTTCAGAGAGTTCCTGGTGTGCTAAGGAGGGAGTGAAATGGTATGCTAGGTAGTGTTAAGGCATTTTAGAGGTCAGGGCAACATGCCAAGATGTCCTAGGTGCTAGGGTGTACCAACACGTGTGAAGGAGTGTTAAGGAACGTTATGGAAACATAAGGGAGCACTAGGTAAAAATGCATGGAAATGAATGAATAATATTTTAAAATGAGAGTGTCAATGATAAAATCTAGGTGTGTCAAGAGGGCCCAAGGTATGCTAGGTAGTGAAAATAAATACTAGAGTAGTAGGGTAGCATGCCAAGTTGTGGAAGGTGTTAGCGTGTTCCAATGTGTGCTAGGGAGTGTTAGGGAGTCTTAGGGAAACTCAAGGAAGCACTAGATCAAAATTTATATAAATGAACAAATAAGAGTGTGTGACAGGGAGTGTCAATTATTTCTCAATGTGTTAAGGAGGGAGTGAGAAGGTTAATAGTCATGGTGCAAGAGTATGCCTAAAACATGATATGTGTTTAGGAAATTGCTATGTTGTGTTGGCAGGTATAAAAAGCATGCCATGGAATGTAGGGGATGCTAACGCATGCCACATAGTGCCAAGGCATTTAAGACATGCCAAGTGCTAGGACATGCCAAGGTGTAAACTGTGTTTCTTAGTTGTTATACAACAACATTTGGATTTGATGAGCCTTGTCTCGGTAACTTGTTAATTGGGATGAGTTGAGATTGGACATGAGTAGCCTAAGATGAGTTACACGTAGTTCTTAGGTGAACAAGGCATATGTTGAATTTCCATGACATATGAGAATTTGTGCTAGGTATTAGAATCTTTGATGCAAACACACTCAAGTGCCACAACACATCTACTTTGCACAACAAAATATACACACATTAGGGAATCAACTAGTACACATGAAAATTTTTAAAAATTTCAAATCATTATTCATTCGTTAACTATAATAGAAAAGGCTATAGCTCTCGTACCAGGGATCATGGAACTTTACAATCACACTGATACAAGGAATACAACTAGGGCTTGGTGTTAGTATTTTGATAACCAATCTACCTCGAACACGATAACACTTGACCCAGTTTTTTATGGTGGCCACACACTACCTTCCTACTTTAATTGCACATATATGAACACATCGTGGATTTTTTATCCCATTTTGTTGGTCTGAGTCTGCCTACATCATCTGAAATGACTCTTTTAGGTTATAGCAAAGCTCAAAAAAAATTTCCCTCTATCTACCTTTTTCCCTTTAATTTCTGCAAAATTTTGGGTTCTTGATCAGTTGTTCACAAATTTGTGAACAACTCTTTGGTCTACCCACTTTTTCCATCTTTGCTACTCCAAGATGACAAGTCTAGGGCTATGGAGGTTTTCCTTATTCTTATTAACTCAATCCTCTACAATAAAATGAACTAGGGCTATTTTTCTAGCCCACTTGAGTGATTCTTTAGTCCTTCAAAGTATGCATGTTCTTAGGCCCAATACACCTACCCTTATACAGTCTTGTTTCATTCACAAGTACAAGACTTAGGGATCTTCTTTGACAGTCACATAAAAACCCTCTAATTGTACTTGGACTGCCATTACTTTTCCCAACTACAACCAATTATTTTACTGATCTAGTTCCCACAACACTTCCTTCATCTAGGGTTCTTCAAATTTGCCATCTAATAGTGATTTGAGTCCTCTACAAATCACTATTCTTGTGTACCAATTTCTTTGTTTTCCAATATATGAACAAATATGAACTACTCCTCTTATCATCCTTCTAACTATTTTTAGATGACTGGACTAGGGTCACAAATCAACCACTAACAATCCATTGAATAACTATTTATAGGTTGCTTCAGATCTCTATTCAAAACTCTATGGAAAATCCAATAAAATCAACTCCTATTCATGTCAATCCATTCCTTATATGACACATTTATTCTGCTCAATATTCTAGTCAGATTCCACCTTCCTTTGGATTTTCTATCTCCAGACATACTTTTGCAAACCATCTTCCAAATATGTGGTATTTATTGCATAGATAAACCTCTCTCGAAGGGTCATGACCCCTATTCTTCGCCGTATATTTTTCACAGTCTTAAGGGCATACCTTATGGACTGAACATGCTAGGAAAACTCCCTAACTATGTCATTATACTTCTATTATAATTGCTTAATAAAAAATCCTATCCACCCATAGAAAAAATAGTGACTCTTGCCTCCATTAGAGACTCGACCTAGCTCATATGGATCCATAGATTCTGGGCATTTCTTTGACTAAATATTGAGCTAAATTTTAGATCTCTATGACCCTCAAAATATGGTTACCTCAGTACATATCACACCTGTGACTGCTTCTGTTCTGGCCCTAAATTCTAGTGCAGACCCTCCTCCATTTGTGTTGCTATTTATCACAAAAATTACAGCCTACTAACCAGCACAAGATAGGGTCTCAACCCTCTCTGCTATTTCAAAATTTTATGCAGCCTTCACATAGAAACACCACTGAAATCACATGCCCAAATTCTCATGAGCTGCCTCTCTTAAGCTCGATCTGCCATAACATAACGAATAATATGTCATCCTACTTCCTATCTCAAACCTATTAAGGTATATGACATTCTTGTGAACCCTCACATGATAATCCTTCTCTTGGTGGATGATCATGGCCTCCCTTTAGCAACCCTTACTCAATCCTCTAACTCGACCTACTTGAGGACTACATCTCTCCTGGCCTCCTTGATCAAATGAGATCTTTCTCACTTGATGTTCTTGCCTTCATACTAGGACTCATTAAATAGATTTACCTAGCTAGGCCTCTTAAGAACCCTCTATAACTTAAGGGCTTTATCCACTTAGACCTAGGAAATATTATTTTTCTATTTTAATTTTATTTTAGATTTTAAACACCATATTGGGTATAAAACCCCTTTGCTTGGGTTATTTTCCCACAAATCCTTTTATGACCAAACTCACACAAACCCATCTCACTATGCTTGTGGAGTACCTCCCAAGCTACACAATTCAACAACATAGTCTATTTGTAGTAATTGTAACTTGGTAAAGCTCTTCTAGTCAAGCGAGGACTTGGTTGGGTTCCCAACTTGCAAATTAAGTAATGGTAATTGTGAGGGCATGATAGCTAGGGAGGGTTAGGGCATGCCAAGGAATGAAAATGCATGCTAAAACATGTTGGAAAATTTCAATGCATGTCGAGGAGTGTTAAGGAGTGTTGAGGCATCACAAGGGAGAACTAGGTCAAAATGCATGGAAATGAACAAATAAGAGTGTGTGCCAGGGACTGTCAGTGAATTCAAGTGTGCCAAGGATAAAGTGTTTTAGAATAATTTCATAATATGATTTGCAAGAGGAATGCCTACGATTGCAATAAGGGGCTCGACAAAGCAATTTTAGACAAAGGGAGACTTTGTGCTAGGCACAACAATATTTTTCCTTTATCTATTATTTTTATATGACATGTGTCACACTTTGGCCGAATGCTCACGTTCTAAACTATTTTAGACAATTTCATATCGTACACTATTGTGTATAGGTTTTGGGGCACTCATCTTGTGCCAACTTACATCTTTTGTGTCTTGTATATCTTGTGGTTCTTGCAAACTCTCAATATATGCTCTACTATTTATATGAACTCGAGATACATGTGAAATATTTCCTGTGTATTCTATATTGCTTAGTTTTTTTATGGCCATGTCTACATGTGATCCTTGTCTTGGTAAGTTCTTAAGTGGGACAAGTTCAACTTGTACATGAGTCATGTAAGATGAGGTATATGAAGTTCTTAGGTGAACAAGGCACAATATACTTATAGTAGGTGCAATTTTTCAAGTTGTTGCGGCTGAGGTAGGCCAATGTCACATGAACTGCAGTAGCTAAGGAATTGATTGGGTTACCATGTCGTGAAAAAATGTAAGACTAGTTGTGAGGGATGAGTGCCAAGGCGTGCTAGGGAATGCTAACATGTGCCTGATAGTTCGAAGTGTAGAAATTATAAAAAAAATATGTATATCAATGGATTCAATTTGATCGTACAATGTACTAAAGAAAAATACTTAATCCTTCTAGAATTAATTATGTGGAAATTAAACACGATCACACAATCAAAATAAGTAAAAGAAAGAAGAAAATCAATCCACAACACAGATATTTTCCCAGAGAAAGCTTTCTTATCAAAACCCCTCTATCTTCTATTGTATATTCACCAAGGAATCATGAAACAATTACAATGCACTCTTCTCACAAGAGTCTCCTGCACTCTCACAATTGTCTCACACTGATCCAGACAAAATCGGGCCAACACATAGTGAATTCTTAGCATGTCTTTAGCCTACCTTGCTCACACAATTCGTGAGGAATCCAATCCCTATTCCTTAGTAATTTCAACCTTTCTAAACTGCGCAATACATTATGGGCATCCTATGGTGTATATAATTTCAGCCGGGAAATTTTCTATAAATACAACTGATAGATAACTTCCCTTTAACCTCTATCTCAACTGGGTCTTCATCAGAACTAACATGCATGCAAATATTAGTAGTAAATCATTAGTTGCATGGAAAATCAATGCAGATGAATTAAATCTGATTTAATTCACTTGATCTCTCACTACTGCAACAAACAGTTACGACTAGTTCAACTGGTTTTAACTCACTTAATTGAGTTAACTGATTTCTCATGCATTAAACTAATGCACTAAATGCAACTTGAACTCTATAACTAATAGAATCACTTCTTTAGCCACCTCACCGAACCACCGTATTTCAAAAATTTCATGAGATAATTTGAGTCTATCTCTGGCATTTTATCATACAAGTGTTTATGAGATAAGATTACAATTTATTGTCCAATTTAATTAAGGGAAAATTAAATTAGACACATTTCCAATTTATTTAATAAATTGGCTTGCACACTAATGTATCACTAGTACCCATCACTGTGTGAGTTGTGATCTTACACTAGTGTGTGTGCCATCATGTTGTTTCTGGATGCCAATTTCACTATTTATTGTTGCAAATTTCAACACGAAGGCATGTAAAATATGTTAATATGTGTCAAGTTCCAAGGCATGCCATTAGGGGAATTTTGAGGTTTAAAATGGGCCTCCTAAGAAAAATTCACAACCAAAATAAACTTTATAAGAACCAATAGGATTCAAGATGATGATGTCAACCATGGGGGATGATTCACCATTTTTTAAGTAAAAGGATAAAAATATTAAAAAATAACAAAATAAAATACTACTGCCTTTTCCTTCCCACATTTTAATATCTCCCAAATTTTTTACTCAAATTTCGAGCGGGAGTACTCATTGGATGCGAAATTTAATTCCTCATCCAAGGAGTACCCATGTTGCATACTTTCGATGGGTCCTACTACACGAAAAATGAGAAATACATGAAAAACGTGATTGTAATCACGTTTTTAATGTATTTCTCATTTTTCGTGTAGTAGGACCCATCGAAAGTATGCAACATGGGTACTCCTTGGATGAGG
This sequence comes from Pinus albicaulis, assembly GCA_034641835.2. Classification (NCBI taxonomy): domain Eukaryota; kingdom Viridiplantae; phylum Streptophyta; class Pinopsida; order Pinales; family Pinaceae; genus Pinus; species Pinus albicaulis. Next base: position 1,340,937,403 of record CM076578.1, read on the forward strand.
AATTAAATTTCGCATCCAACGAGTACTCCCGCTCGAAATTTGAGTAAAAACTTTGGGAGATAAGTTGAAAATATGAGTTGAAAAAGTAGTTTTTTCCTTTTTCCCTCTAAAATTTGATGATGTAATCAAATCTTATTTTATTATTTCCACTATTATTTTATAATTTCCTTAGGAGGCCCATTTTAGACCTCAAAATTCCCCTAACGCAAGATGTGAAAGGGTGTGACAATATATTCTAGGGACTGTCAAGGAAATAAAAAGGAGAAACAAGTTAAACTACAAGTAAATGAACACAAGAGGGTTAATAAGTCATCAATTTACCTTTTCCAGGAGGGGCATGCTAGGCACACCAACACTAGGTTGCAATAGCTGCCAAGTGCCAAGTGTTAGTGCATTCTAAGTGCTGAATGCTATTACTTATCATCTAGTTTCCAATAATTGATCTCAAATAACTTTAATATTAAATTGTGCCAAATCATACCAATGCATCTTAATGAATGCTAGAGATGCTAATTCTTGTCAAGTGCGAATGTGTGTTAGGGAGTGATACACGTGTTATGAAGTGGAAGGGCATGTCGAAGAGTGCTAAGGTGTGATAAAGTGTGCTAATGCATACTGAGGAGTGTTATCGAGTACTAGGGAAACACAAGGGAGTACTAGATCAAAATGCATGGAAGTGAATGAATATGAGGGTGTGCCAGACAGTGTCAACGATACCTAGCTAGCATGCCAAGGAGGGAGTGATAAGGTATGTTAAGCACTAGTAAGGCATGCTAGGGAATATCAGGGCATGTCAATAAGTGCCAGAGTGTGCTAGGGAGTTCGAGTGTGTGTTAACACTTGACAAATAGTGCTAATACATGAAAGACGATAAAGCATGCTAGGATGTGCAGGGTGCCAAGGTATGCCAATATGTTTCAAGGAGTATCAAGGAAAAAATATAAGAACAAAGCTAAAATGCAAGGAAATGAACACATAAGAGGGTTAATAAGTTGGGACATTATATTTTTCAAATGGGGCATGCTAGCACACTAATAATAGGTTCCAATACATGCTAAGTTCTAGTGTGCCAAGTTGTCATGTATGTTAATGCATGCCAAAGTGTTCCAGGTCATGCTAGGGACTACAAGGCATGCCAACACATACTAGGAGAGTGTTATGCTATGCTAAGGTCTACCAACATGTGCTTGGGTGTCCTAGTCATGGCAAGATGTTCTAGGTACAAAGGTGTTCTAAGACATGCGGGGTGTCAAGGAATGTTAGTGTGTGCCAAAACATGTTAAGATGAGCCAAGAGTGTTGAGGAGTACTAGATATCTCTCATTAATAAAATTGACAAAGATTTATTATGTATTAAATAATATAGTTTCTACACACACTAGTGGAACTTTATCTAAAGGAGATTTGTTAGATAATAAACCTAATAGAGATTAATCATGTATTGAATCATAGGAAAACTATATTCTCGTTACTTGAGGGAAAGTATACACACTAATTACTTCTTAACAGATTGAATGAATCTAACCACTATATGGCCTTAGACACATAATGAAAAAGACTCCACAACAATGGTCTTAAATCGTTATATTTTGACAAAAAATATGGTAACATGAACACAACGTCATCAAAAACACATTGGAATAATCAATGATAATGACCATTTTTCAACTGTCACCAAATGTAACCAAAAATAGCATTGGTGAGGGTCAATAAAATATCATCACTAGAAGTTTCACCAAAGAGAGAATTAGTGACAGGCCTTTAACAAACCTCACCAAAAGTGTCACTGAAAATGGCTTTGGTGGCAAACCTTAAAGGACCGTCACTATATGCACTTATAACGACACCTTTTTAAGGACTGTCACCATTATATGTGACATTGGTGATGGACCTTAAAGGTCCATCACAAGCATGACCCTCACCAATGTCCTTTTTTATTGTAGTGATTCTTAGTTGATTAATAATTTTATGAACATCTCGGTAATCATACCTATGAAATGAAAAATGAATCTCCTTGATGAGGTGAGGTGTTCAAGAGAACGAATGGAAGAAGGTGGTAGAGTATGACACCATTGACTAACTTGACCTTCAAGTGTGAGGGAGAAAAAAACACAATACACATCTTCACAGTCAATTTTGTAGTATTCATAGAACTTAAGGAAAAGAGATACATGCTCGGCAATGAATGTATCACCCTCAACATCAAACTTGAGTTGAGAAAATTTATGAAGAGGCACACTCGAGGTGTATGATTTGAGGATCAAAATTTTCAGATAAGAGGTTCAAGATAGACTCAATGGGAAAAACTTGTCATCTCGCTCTCCTTCTAGTTCCATTTTGTTGATGGTGTAGGAAATCCATCAATCAAGGGGGTCTTCTAGATGTGAAGTCCCAATTATACCTCACATCATTTGGAGTAGGATCCCCATCGAGAGTATCTGCCTGACTTCCATGTATCCTTGTATATTTTCATTGAATAATAATTTCCTAATGAGATAGTAATACACAGATATTTTCGTATCAATAAGTGAGTATGCCTTATGAATTTTTCATCTATGAAAATTATTAAGGTATTTCTACCGAAATGGAAGAGAAAGGGGACCCTTAAGAGACAAGTAACAGTAATAATCTAGAAAAGGAACACACACATATACATAAGAGTGAATCATTGATCAACCAGTGGAATAGTTCACAAGGAGAAAATGATGGTTAAAGAAAATACAACACACCTTTAATAAGATAAGTACCAAAGCCATCGAAATAGTTCAATTTCCTTAGTACAATGAAAAAAAATACATCACAAACATTCAAATAATAGTGTTACAATATTCACGACATATGTATGAAAGTGTGATCACTCAACAAGCTTCTAAATTAAGTAAATGTGCCAAGATACATCAAGACAATGAACAACACTAGCCCCAATAGTGGAGAATTAGAGTCACTCGCTCTTCCAAAAAAAATATCTTCCTCTCCAATGCATGATAGGAGGAGCCTAGGTGAAACAATCCTTTTATTGTACAATGAGGGTATATATATAAAAAATGTGGTGATCCTTCACCTCCCTTGTGAATCTTGGACTACCCTCATAACTCTTTTACTTCTCTATGAATTTTCAACTCTTAATGACTCTTCATATTCTAGACATGACTATTGGACTTCCACTTACAATACATTTTCCAATATTAAATTTACATAATTCAAAATTTAATGTGGCACATGATGACTCATTACATGACATGACATGACACTGCTAACATGGACTGCATGATGACATGGAAATCTCAATCCACTCTTTGTTGCTTCTTTCTTTGATAAAATATGTCTCCAATACTTCATCTTCACAATAGATATTATTTCCTCTTTATATCCACCCTCCAAAGGGTTGTGAATCAATATGGAGTCTCATGTGGTCTTGATATTTGATCTTCTATTATATTCTGGTGTTCCTTCCTCTTCTCGCATGGTGATCATCTTATCTCTTCAGCTACATAGGTGTCTTCCAACATGGCCTCCTTCTCATTTTCCTCCATCATCAGGTTCTCTCATGATAATATAGAGTTCCTAAAATTGAAATCCAATCATGACAAGATGAAATTAGTCCAAAAACCCCTAATCTAACATCGTTCATGAAATCACTTGCTAGGGTTGGGATCAGGTGACTGATTGACTTAGGGATTGCATATTTCTAGAGCGAAATGTCTAGGACTGAGGCTAGATACTACAAAATGCATAGTTTAGGATGGCCAAAGTAAAAATATTGCACAATTTAGGGGTCCAAGATCTCAAGGATGGGTCTCGGGGATTGAGGTTTCCCAGTGTGCAGTTTTCAAGGGACATTGTAACAAACCTGGTAAAAATTCCATGTAATAAAAGTAAAAAGTAATAACCATGATTGATGGGACACTTATTTCAATCTAAATTTTGGGAAAAAAATCCTAGTGGGTGCTCATTTAAGTTATTATGGCTAAAGGAAATTGGAAAAGGAAAAGGCTTTGGAAAGGAAAAATGGTATATTTTGCACATTTATTTATGAAAATAAATGAAATTAGGAGAAAAGGAAGTTGAAAGGTCACAGGTTGCATGATAGGTGTAAAATGAAGTAAAATAATGCAAATTGAAGAAAATAGAGGCCTCTTTGTTAAAAAAGATTCACAGGATCAGTTGGCAAGATTTTGGCTCACGTTTTTTCTCACACTTGTGGCTGCCATTCTATTATATATCTCTCTCTCTCATACTCTTGGATATTAGAGTTTTCTTGGAGAATTTTTGCATTTGACCATGAAAGGAAAGAAATCAAGAAGAATGAGGAAGCAAGCAAGGAGAAGGAATCAAGTAGTTACAACATGATTCTTGGAAGGTATTGATTTTCATGTGTATTTTCCTTACTACATCTGGCATGCATGGTATTGCATGTGGTTCTTTTCTATCATGGCATGGGTTTTTCCAGAAGTGAAATTATTTTTTAGCCTATCCTTGCCATTTCTATATAGCCTTGATGAGATGGGTTTCTCATATTTTGGTTGAGATGGATTTCTTGATGGATTTGAAGCTGAGTAGCATGGATATTTGAAATGGTCCCTTAATCATACCGCGAATCACGGTAAAGCCACTGGCCTAGTAACCCCCAAATTGGACTGTGGATTGCGGTAAAGCCAATATTCTGTATCTCGGTGGGCATAGCAATCCCTGCCATTGAATGGAAGAATATACAATAAATCCAAGAGGTGGATGTATCTTCGTTAGGCCTAGTAGTCCCAATATGGGATGTATGATAAAACATGGAGAGTGGGTGTCGGTGTAGGGCCTAGTGATCCCTGGATCGGGCTATGGATTATGGTAAGGGCTTAGAGACTAGGAGACACTAACATTCCTCACGATGTAGGCGAGCAACCAAAGTAGCTTTCATGCTTATTTGGTTCCTTTTGGTTGGTTATGAATCCCACATTCATTCTTGGAATATGGAATGGGGGTGATTGGTTGAGGAGAGAATTGGCTCAGCCAATCTATGGTTAGCTGGAATGTGGTAGTCCCATCCCCGATTGGTTTCTACATTCAGTAATGAAGAGATCATTCCCTTGGTATTTGGTATGAAAATGTATTGGTTATTATGTGGATTCTAATGTTGTTGTATCTATGGTATTTATGTTGGTTATGAGTATGTATTTTATCAGTGATGATGTATGGCTCTCTCCATGTTTTTTCTTATAAATGTGTTAGGTCACCATGGTTTGCAATATTGGCAAATACAAAGCTGCAGAGCCAACATATGAACCACTTTGGGACTCTAGGATCTAGCCCTCCTGAATCTAGAGAGGGATCTCTCTTATAAGTGCAAAGATTGATTTATCTTTTAAGGTTCTTAGTGTGATATTAGGCTAGTTATTAAGAACAAGGGTTTTTTTGTTTGTTTGGTTGGTTGGGCATGACTTTTAATGGAGTGGAAAGTCCTAAAAAAGAAAGGGTTTCAAAGGGCTGAAGGTGCTTACAATCAAAACAAGGTTCAGCTGATAGGATAGGCATGAAACAACACTTAATCCATTGGGATATGGAGTCACAAAAGGTTTTAATTGTTCAACAAATTCAAGAATGGTCCATGGGGCAAGTCATCTATAACAAATGATCTTTTGGATTATATGATGGAATGGAACATTAAAAGTGTTGTGAAGGTGGAAAAAGCCAATAATTTCAACAAGGATTTATCAACTTTCCAAACAAGAAAATCATTTTTAAGTAACTGTTTGAAACTAGCCAAAGGACAGGGCTAACCATAGACTTCTTTGGACAAGCTTGTATTAAAGCTAACTTATCAGACAAACAATCGAGTAATCCACATGACTACTTTCAGAAAAGATGAAAACATATAAGAAAACAAAGTGTAGCTTAAGATCAAGTAAGATATCATTAAAATCTAGGCTTGCTTTCGGCATACTCTTAGGGAAACTTTCAAACAACATTTGGAGAAATAACTAGAAGACAAAGAAAACCATAAACTTTCCTAGTTTAACTCTACTTAGTGTTATCACTTAGGTTTTCCTTGAAGTTGTGGAAAAGGAAAGTATACTCGAGGTAACCACAAAGCAACCTTCAGATGCAGAATCTAGCCAATCTGCATCCAGAGAGGGCTCTCTCTTTATAATTTATCTTTGTTCTTAGAAAGTTTTAGGCTAGTTATAGATCCAAGAGTTTGTTTGAAAATGGTGAATTCGCCAACTATGGGCAAGGTGAATATTGTTATTGGGCTATGGATTCAAAATATTGGCCATCGATTTCTATTCTACACACAAGATGTCTTTACAGGGCAAGATAGCCAAACAGAGAACAATCCTTAAAATTTAAAGTGGATGGAATGGGTTTGAAGGGATGAAAGGCAGTTAAGAATCTTTCACCATGTTCAAAAGAAAGAAATGAAATGATTACAAATAAAGAGCAATGAATAATTATTTACTATAGTAATCAAAATGTTTAAATTAGCGAAGCAAGAGCAATTAAGAATTCGTTGCTTATAGCTAATTTAGAGGAAAACATTTAGAATAATCACAACTGAACTCAGAGTACAATTAAGTAAATTCTGAGTTATTCTTTTATGTCAAGTATTCAAAAATGGACACAATGGTTTTATAAACAAATATAAAACTTAAGACATAGGATAGAAAGACTTATTGAACTGCAGTCAGACACATGAATCCTGCAAAAAGTCCTGAGCTTCAAATTGTCATCCAGCAAGCCACAAATAAATTTCTCCAAAACGATTTTATTCCAAAAACATCAATGTCACAGCGAAGTAGTAGAATCCACCCTCAATACTCTCTTTGAGGGTTTATTTATACAAAAAATGATTGAAAATATCTCACACTAACCTAGCCAATAATCTAGGGTGACTAATGAATAAGTTACAATAAAAAGGAGACAAATGGTCTCGTAGATAGGACAAAAAGTAATTGCTGGTGTGCTGTTTCCTCCTTTTGTGGATGTACTGGAGGCAGGTGCTATAATAGGGCTCGATGCTGTCCCTTTGAGTATTTATTTTACTTTTCTGATACACTTCATTTCTATTGATACTCTTTCAACTACCCAACTGATACTCTTTAACATGTGCTCATTATTTATCCTTTACATGATGGTAAAAAGACAAAACTCTCTACCTCAAGATAAATGTTACAAAATTTCCAATAAGTATTCCCACCATTGATCTTCTGCTATTATGGTTCTTTTAAGTTTTCTTAATGTTTCATCAGCCTCTGTGTATCTGTAAAAAGTGGGATGATTAGGGAACAAATACTTTATTTCATGATCAAGATAAAACAAATTCTTTAACCTGTCGTAGAGATTCCTCCCTGTTGGCAATGTTGCTTCTGGCGAACTGATAGAATGAGCAGTTGTGTTATGAGCATGTATATCTATTTTATTAACATAGGTTTCCAGTTCCATTATCTTGTCCTCTGAAAGCATAGGACTAGGTAACCCATTGTCCAATAAAACTTGAAATTTTCCTTTGAAAGCATTAATTTCTTCCAGAATATCTGAGCATTTCCTTTCCAAATTTTGCATAAGAGTTCTTTTGGTAAAAACTCTTTTTATTTCTAAAATAGTGCCTGTCCTGTCATCAATTCCAAGCTCTGCAAGCTGTTGCTTAGTCTGGGTGTTCAAAAACTATATAAGTTGATTGGCTTGCTCAGGTCTGCCCCTTAATTCATCTCTTGTTTTGTCTATTTCTTCCTGAGCTACTTTGATCAAGTCATTTTGTTCAAAGATCATTTGAACAAAGGACCAAATAATTTTTATTGACTCAACTATATTATCCCAAAGAATTTCATTTATTTCTCTCAAAGGCTTCTCTAATGAAAGATCTTTTTCTAAAGCCTTAACTAATTTTTCTAGCCTTTTAATTTCCCTGGTATTATCAGCAACAGTCTTTTTAGACATATCATATTTCTGCTCCAAATTTACTAACTGCAATTTTGTGGTTTGGAGTTCTGTGACTCTGAGTTTTAAACTTTCCATTTGTTTTACCAATTCATCAGAACTTAAATTGGAAGTGTTTACTTGTGATGACTCTGTTTGTTGATCTGCTGTTGTGGTACCTGTAGTGACCTATGTTGTAGATGTTTGCATGATAGCCTGTTTTTCTTTCAATGCCTGTTCCAATTCTTTCTCTGTTTTAGTCAGTTGCTCAGTCATTTTTAAGAGCAACTCCATCATTTCTTCCTGTGAATTTTCCTTCAAAACTTCTTGAGTCTGGGGATGCCTTGAGGCTGGCAATTTTAGTTGCTTTCTCAGTGTAGCAATATCATCATCTTTCTTTTTAATTAGTGCCTCAATGCTTTTGATATCTTTGGGATTGTGACCCAAACTGAGGATTATGTCTTCCAGAGACTTTATTCTGTTATCTTTTGCCTGAGAAGAAGCCTTCTCAATTTGAAACTGGGTGTTTGTATTATTTAAAGAATCTCGCAGCCTAAGGGCTGTCATGGCTTTATCAGTAAGGGTGGAATATATCATTTTCCCAGTTTTTTTATGCAACTCTATCTGGTCCAAGGGATGAATGTCTTTTGCCAGGACCTCAAAATTGGTCCTAATATAATCAGATGCTGTTATGGGTTTTGGCACCTTGGATTTGAAATGGCTCATCATCATTTTGCCTTGTTGAATGTCAAATGCTGACATTAATCTTTCCTGATTGTGTGGAGCCATTCTCAGATACTGATCGTATACCTGCATTCTCAATGGATCATTCTTTGCTTTTATATTAATGAAAGTTCTCTTTATATCACCTGTATCTGTTTTTGGCTGTTTAAAGGAAGAGACTTCAGTACTCAATTTTTTTTGCAATTCTTTTCCTTTGTGGCCTGTGTGTGTTTCACTAACTGTGCCAGTTAGTTAACTATCTTCTCTTTCATCATCAATTATTTCATCTATAGTTTCCACTTCTGGGAGTGGATTGAGTTTCTGCTTTTTAGCTTGATGTAGCTCTGAGGATTCTTTGGGAGGAGTAGGATCTGGAACCTGTCTTTTCTTGCCTATTTCCATATTAGATGGAGTTTTCAATTCTGAAACTCCAGGATGATTTACTTGAGTAGGAGAAACCTGTGTTTGAACTGATGTCCTGGAGGTTTGAGGTTTGTCTGTCATGGTGAAAGTTTCAATGACCTGTACTTCAGGTTCTTTCCCTTTGCCTTTAGACTCAGTTGTAATTGATGGACTGATTTCTTGTAATCCCTGTTGAAGATTTCCTACTAAAGAAGTGCCAATATGAGGTACCTACACTTGACCAAAAGATTCTAGGTCAAACTTTTTCTCAAGATCTTTCATAATTTTGTTTATATTGTCTTCTTCACTATCATGCTCAACTAGTGTTCCTTCCACCCACTCATCTTGATTAGCATATTGTTCTATTTCTGGAATCCTGTGGTGAAAGTAGGGTGATGATTTGTTCTTCATTCTTTTGTCATAGATAAAACTGAATGGATCATAAGGAATCCAACGGAAACTCTTATGTAACTTGAAATGGTTTTGCAATATATTTTCTGCTTCATGTTCAGCATCCCTAGAATTGCATATGAAGGGACCTAATTGACTTTTGATCCTGAGTTGGGCTTTCTTTTTTACACTACAAAAATGAATCATATTAGAATTATTCATTTGCCTGAAATATTCTAAGGCAAAAAGTCTCATAGGCACATATTTTGGCAACTTGAATGGATAAAGTTCACATCCATATATTCTGATCTCTGAATAATTTTGGTATAAATACCAGTCTCCAACTTTGTATGTCCTTGAAAGCTACAAAGTTTTCTTAATCTCATTGCTTAGTCTTGGAGGAGCAACTCCTGTCAACAAGGTAGTTGCAGGATGAATGAAAAGATCAATGAACTCAGCATAAGAATAGGGAGAATCATAGGAACTGTGACTTATGGCAGACCAAAATATAACAGATCTAGGGTTCCCCTTGGTATCAAGCTTTTTAACAGGAAAAGGGAACTTCTCTGATTGATAATAGATGATGAGATGGTAAATGACTGAGGAATATTTAAACACTTTCTCATTATCTAGCCTCATGAACTGGTCATGGATTTTATTGGCAATGAAAGATGCAAAGTCATATTTTACTGCAGGAGGTTGCCCAAGAGTAAAGATAGACAGCAATACCAGGGTTATTTCATCAACATATTCACTTGTATTGAAACCCATGACAAAGGATATCATATTTAGGATGAGTTTGCCTAAATTATTAAAATAAGCAAAACCATAGGGAGGAGGTCCATTAGGTTGATGTTCAGGTAACATAAAAGTCTGGCAAATGCATTTCAATTTTTCTGGGGACAGTTGGGTAGACTTTTCAAGTAGTTCTTCCATAGACAAGGGAGTAAGATCTTGATCAGGTTCATAATGGAGCATTGTATTGATAGCTTGAGGAGTGATGGGGAAAAGGATACTCTGGTCAGGAGACAACACTGCCCTTTGGGTTGAATCATAGTTGGAGTGACAGTAGTGGATAATTTCTAGGAAAATACGGACTGAGGGGATGAGATATCTCAGGAAATTGGATTCCCATAACCCAATGACATCCAAACCTTTCGAATAATCATCTCTGCAGCGACAATAACTTCGAAGGGGACTTTCATCGAAAACTAAGTCTTTAATTTGGAAGTCTTTATCCACTAATGGTAAGTATTCTAACTCTCTGTGAGGGGCATTTAATGGGGTTACATTCAGAGCTGCTGGAGCTTCCATTTTGGTTCTTGTGTATTCAAAATGGAAGTTTCGGGGTTTTCTTCAAAGACCGGGCGCAATTTTGATTCTGGGAGCTTTGATTTTACTTGCAAGAACTAGAATAGACTAATATTAACCCTTTTTCAGACTCTGGCGTGAATTTTTAACACAAGAAAGTGGATTTTCAAAGATTTCCAGCAAGAAAACGAATAAATACCTGTTTGATGGAGAATTTTGAAATTTACAAGTACTGGTCAATGGCGGATGGATGCTTGGGCACTGGTCTAACAATGGCGTTCAGCAATTTTGGTTGGCGGCGTCTTAATCAGCGGAATTTTCGAATTCTTCAGTGGAGGACGCAGTCGTTTTCAGCAGTGAAAATGACAGAAAAACACGGGTTTTTTTTTTATTTACAAAGTCAATGGGGATTTTGATTTTTTCAAGGATGACGTCCTCCGGTACGGGAGGACGCGTCACCGGAACCGGGCGGTAAGCGGTAATTTCCGCACCGCTCTTTGGGAGATGGTGGTATTCGACGCGGAGGCAGCGATTCCATTAATCGTTTGACACGTGGTCGGATTACTATTCCAAAACCACTGCGCCCCCGCTCGTTATCCTTCGGACGCGAGACGGCCAGCGGAATGATCCTGGGCCGTTGATCTTCGGGGAGGCGATCTGACGGTGAACAGGATGTGGGATTGGCGGAGTTTTAACGTGCGGGCCTGACGGGGTTTAAAAAAATGATTAACTTTAATTAAATGTCCCGGGAGGCATTTGATTGGCAGAATCGATGGTTATTAATTAATCCTGATGATTTAATTAATCCCATAGTTTATTCACGGTTGTTGTAGGGTTAAAGGTTTTAGCTATGGTTAAAGTGTCGGGCGGAAATAAAAATGCCAAGGGAATGGGTCACGGAGGCTTGGGGGATTTTTGAAGTTTTAGTTTAAATTAAAACTTCGGTTTTATTTAATTTTTCGTTTTAAACATATAAAACTATATGTTAAAAACCTTTTTCATATATTTTTAATATATGGTAATAAATAAATGTTATTTATAAACCATAGGGGTAGGGAATAACTTATATGGGTATTTTTAGCCAAAGGGTTTTTATTGGGGGTTTTTTATTAATCAAAGGGGATTTAATAAACTTTGGCCAAAACTTATAATAAGAGGGGTTTTTGGGATATTTATGTAAAAGGAGTTATGTACTATAGGATAAGGTCTTTTTACTAGGGATTTAATAGATAAGTCAAAGTTAATATGACAAAGGACAAGGTAAACTCAAAATACTTAACTATAACTAAGAAAGTGAAGATTTCTGAAGTAAATTACATCATCTCAATTTCAACACTTAAACATAGAATAGCAAGTGATTTTGAGGGTTTATTATGGAAATTTGCATGATTTTCCTAAGTAAAATTGGATTTTACTTAGGAAAAGGTAAAAAGTGAATGATTATAATGATAAATAACTTCAAGTACTTAGGTCTTTTTGATCATTAGGCCGAGGGTCCGGTCCCTCCAAAAGTCAAGGAAATGCCTTGAGCCCCTTTAATCTCCAAATACCTTAGTACTTTGGGGAAATTAGTAAAAATCTTAGGGAGAAAGTGATGTGGGAAGTTAATGATTTTGACTTTGCTTTCTATGAATTTTCCAGTGCATTTCTGCTTCAATATTTGTGATGAAAGTAAAAGATTAAACACATTTAGCACCATCATTCATCATATGAAACTTGGCAACACCATCTACCTACCCTATCTACTATACTCTACCATTTTCTCTTCTTTATTAGGGTGCATTTAGACTTGTAAACCTTTATCAACCTTTTTCTTTTTACATGGAAAATCTATCTATTTCTACCCTTATTACATCCAAGGGCTCAGATTAAACTGTTGAGCACCTTTTATTAACTCTACCTATCTACTTATCTGCCAAGATTAAACTGTTTGGTCAGATATTTATTCTCTATTCTACAACATGAAATTGAAAAAGGAATGAGTCAAGTTTAAACAGTTTGACTCTTCACAAATTGTGGCAAAAGTTTGACAAACTGCACATAATTTCTTTATTACAGAAAATGAAATAGTAGTGGCATTTAAACTTGCACACTTTCCTGGTCTATTTTTGTTTGGGGTTCATTTCTTTCACTTTTTTGACCATTTTATTCTTTTTACCCTTTGATTTTTCTTTTAGGGTATACCCTCTTTACATTTTTTAAATTTTTTTATTTTTTGATTTTTTGAGAATATGGAACACCTTTGCAACAAGAAAAAGGTTTGAACATATTGCATAGTTCAATCAAGACAATCATGAAAAATGACACCTATTGGTATAGGAGTCCAACACTTAGCATGTAATGAAAATATCATTCAAGAAAAATGTTTAGAGTTTATACAGTAAGACATGGGCTCACCAAGATTCCTTGATTGTTTGGACTGTATTAAATCATTCTTAAATATACAATTGGAGGAAAACATAAAGATAAAGCTTATCAGTGAGAGTAGGGTACTTCTAAGAGTAAGTCCTAGCTCTATATTTTCTATTCTTTATCAGAGAAAAATGGACAATTTTATGGAAAAAACAAGAAGGAAAATGAGTACAACGAGAGGTACATCACCAATGGTATAGACTAGGATTCCATGAATCAACTTGTATATTGATGTCAATCCAGTTACATACTTCAAGTCCAATTTTTCAGTACAGCAAAAACTTCTCTTCTCAACCTAACTTCTTTGATTACAAACAGAACTTCAAAAGCCTCTGAAAACTATTTACATGCAGAAAGTTTCGAGCAACAAGTATTACATCAAAGTCCAGCAACCAACAACATCTCATCTTCTTCAAAAGTATTTATAGAAGAAAGAGGAGGTGGGGATAAAATAAAATATCTTTAGTTCAATTAATACAAGTTAATGCTTCTCTACCTTTGAGATGTTCAATGGAGAATTTTTCTGATATTGTCTCTGTATTAATTGGTTTTCATTAAGTATTCAGGCTACTTGGCAGATTTTGCTGAATTTAAAACTCTTTAAGCGGGCTGACAATAACTCTGGTTGTCTTTTAACAAAATATCATTGATAAGGCAATAACTATGCCTTCCTTTGATTTATCAAGTCTGCAGGTGGCACTTTGGTAGCTGAAGAGGATAAATGGCCTTTGATGTGGCAGTGGAGGCCTCCTTTACTGATATTTTCCTCTGTTTACCTAAAAACACCTTTAATTTGTTTTTGGTCTATGTTTTAGGCTTAATTAGGCCTTGAAATTCATCTTCAGGTCTTTTTCCTTTAACATTGTCTTTAATTCTTTGAACCGGAGGATTAAAACCCTGATCTTCAAGCTTTTGGCTTTAATCACCCTTTACTATTAATTTCTTCATTGATACACTTTGTTTGTTCTGTCTTCATACAGGTGGATTTATGCAGATGGAGGGTTTCTGTTAAACCCTGGATTGTGATCCAGATGATTTAAACCTAGATTCAAAACTCGTGGCTCATTTTTCCTTTGATTTTAAGCCACATAATCGTCATTCTGGGCCTTTTTGTCACCTGACTGTGACTAGGAAAAACACAGGGCAAACACCATTTAAAACCCTGCAAAACAAACAAAAATTATTATAAAATCTTGTGAAATTGGGTTAAGACTGCTTTAGAGGTTTAATGGAGGGGATGGATCTATCCAAAATGGAGGAATTTACAGCAAAAAGGGAGAAAACCCTTGGCAGAAGTGAAATGGGTGCAAAATGGAGTTTGGGTGCAACAGTGAACAGGAAATATTGATTTAGAATGATCAACGATGGAGATCGTTCAATGGAGTGTTTAGGGGAATGATGAAGGGAAAATGAATTTGGATCGGGATATAACGTAAGCCGTTCGATCCGAATAATGAATGGTCGAGATCGACAGACGAAGTCTTTCAAGAGCGAGTTGGGTGAAAAGTGAATGGGGGTGAGATTAAGTTAGGACCATCCGATCTTAGAGATTAACGTTCGGGATCCAATATGGAGTTACATTGTGGAGGGGGAAGCTGTATAGTGGAAAACCATTAGTGGTCTTCGTGCAGCATTCGAGCAGTTTTAGATTTTGGCAAAAAAAAAACGCAATTCTATACACTTGCTGACACCTGTATTTTCAAAACAGCTCATATCGTGTAATTTTGAAACATTAACCTTTAGGTGAAAAAATTATGCAATATGCAGTCCTGGTCATCGGATGAGGGGCAGCAGATCGAACGGCTTGGGTTGAGCGCAATTGATGAAGATTTGCATGGGTGGAAGGAGTAGTAGGCCCGGTGATGACGTGTTATCCTGTCGCGTAGTGGATGGGTGGAAAGGGTCATTAGGTTAACTCCTGATCATCCGATCTTTAAAATAGACGGTTAGTATTAAAAGAGAATGGAGGTTTTGAAAGTGAAAGGCAGGTGAATGGGTAGAGGAAAGGATAAATGGGAGCCGTTGGATCATGAAGATTGACGGCCGAGATTTGTCAATGGGGGAGAAAGAGAAGGGCGAGGTTTAAAAAGCAGAAGTGTTTGTGGGCCGTTGGATTTGAGAAGATCAATGGCGGAGATTTAATCATAGGATCGCATCAAATGTTGTGATGTGATGTGCTGTTGTGATTGAGCACGGACCGTTAGATCAAGGGAAATGAACGGTGGAGATCTCATCGGAGCATCGCATCGGTGGAGGTCAAAGGGTAAGGGACTAAACCTTTGCGATATGCGATTATGCAATGGCCATCTGATCTGAAGGATGATCGATGGTCAGGATTTAATCAGCAGGGGCTATGGGCGGATCGCGATTGAATCTTAGCCGTCGATTCTTGTGGATTCGACGGTTGAGATTAAATCGGGGGATCGGAATTGGAGGAGAAAAAACAAAAGGATAAGGGAATTTGCGATTTCCAATTACGATGGAGCGATTGCGATTAGCGCTTGGTCGCAACTGGGGCTTAAGGCCAAAAGGGGCTAAGGCCTTATAGAAAAATGAAGGTTTTTAGGCCAAAATGAGGGTTTTTCAAAGGTTCTTGAGGGTTCTGATAAGGGAGAAAAGGGTTTTTTAAACCGAATGAAAGGGGGATATAAGGTTTAAAAATGGTTTTGGAATGGTTTAGAAGTCAAATGAAGGTCTTTATGGATGAATATGGAGAATGAAATGGAGAAGTATAATGAGGGAAAATAGAGCCTAATGAGCAGTCTTTCTCTTAGTAAATAGCAGGTACTTGAGGGCTTTGAAGTGAAACAATAGTGAAGATTAACTTAAAAGGTAAAGAACATCATAAGACTTCAAAAGATGATAGGTTTTCAGAAGAAACTGTCTCTTGAAGGCTAAAAAAGATTCAGCGACCATTTGGTATGACAAATTTTTATAGGTGGCTAACAAAATGAATGCACATTGTATCTATGGTCAAATAGATTATATTGATGCTAATGATGTAAGGGAGAAATGCTTCTTAGCGATTCGTAGATAAGTATGAGACTCCTATGCTTAGACCTGTTGTTTACACCTATAGTTTCAATGTTTGTGACATATTTGAAAAAATATCTATCGTGGCTAGGAGGGGTACAAATGAGTTCTTGTTGATGTGATTACTTCTGTATCATTTTCTTGTTGTTATTTATAATCTCTAGACTTTTCATGAATTTCTAGGCAGAGAACTGGGTTATGGCCCTCAAAATGTGGCTCAAATGCCTGGTTCGTTAGCACATAAATGAGAATTTGGGGCCTTGGCTACTGACATGTAGTGTTATGCATATGACTATAGCCTCCTGGCCACTGGTATGAAGTGTTATACCTATTAATATGGCACAAAGAGGTAAAAATGTTAGTGTGACCTAGGGGTAAGAAGCCTAAATGGCTGGATTACCTCTTGGGGGTGTTTTTGTTGTTGTATAAGGCATGTATGTTCTATTTCTGTTGGTTCCACTTCCTTAAGGTCACCTAGGAGGTTGAGTCTCATTATAGTAGCCTCTTGTCACATGTTTACCATGGTTGGATGATTACTTGGATAGATGTGGGAAGGGGGTGTTACCTAGTAGTATTAGAACATGGATCAACCCTTGGACTGGATGGGCAGTGTGTTGGTCCTATTTTTATATTGAATGCCTATGTGTTTCTCATACCTATGGTGTATGTGCTAGTTGTATTTGTATTTTTTTGTCCATTGTGGGAGTAGTTTCTCCATGGAAGTTTTGATGGTATGGTTGTCAACATGTTCATGTCATGAGTGTATGACTAGCTATGTGTTGTTCATGCTTATGTATTATCCATGCATGCTTGCTTACATGTTGCTACATGTTCTGTATGCATTGCTTGTTTATGCTAGGATACATAGTGGTCATGCTTGTGTGTTGTCTGTGTATGCTTGATTATGTGATGCTATATTTGTGACATGCATTGGTCGTTCATGATTGGTTATACATGTCAAGTGGGTGAATATTGTCAATTTTGCTTTGGTTTGGTGAAGCTTGTTGTGCATAAGGTCATTGTATGAAATAAGGTCATGATAAAATAAGGTTATGATGCTAATGTGTTGGCTAAGATAGAGTGGTAGCTGTAGACCATGAAAGAGAAGTTTCAACATTGGACCTCAAGGCAAGAACATGTCTTCATACAAGTTTGGTTGTTGGGCATGTAGGTATGTAGTTTAAGGATTGTTATATGCATTATGGTTATGAGTATTCCTTTCATTATATTGATGTTATGGCTACATACATTACATATGCTAATTGATTAGTGTGATTATATGTACAGGTGTTAGATAGTCATGAATGATAGTAACATGTGGTGGTATTCATTGCTCTTGTTTTATGTTAGCTAAATTATATATTGTTTATGAGAATGTTATGGGTTAACATATTGTTGTTGTATGATAGTTAGATTGATGGTTAAGTTACATGTTTTTGAAGAGAATGATATCTAACTTGTTTTTGTTACATGTTAGTGACTTCGACCTAATTATTGTAGAAATTTGATAACTGATATGTTATACACTGATATTCTCCTGATCACACACTATTTTAACTTCATGCACAATAAAAAATCTCTTCTACCATTGATCATTAATTGCGGAAATAAAAACAATCGCATGCACACATTAAAACCATAAACAATCACACATATGAACACAGTATTTTATGGGAAAGCTTAAAGCTGAAAACCCCCAACTATCTATATATTATATGTCATAGATATCATGTAACAATCATCATAAAAAGCTCCTCACAAGCTCTCAGTACAATTTCCAATTTCTACACACTAATCAAGCCCGATCTAGAAAATCACATGCTCCAATCTTTGCCACCTGATAGCCTGCCTCTACTGCACAATCCCTACTGAATAATGGCTCATAATGAACTTATAAACCACATGGATTGTACTTCACAATCCTCATTGGCATCTCCATCAATGTGTGGTGCAAACTCATGTACCAGTATAGTCACAACTGATAGTCACACCGCTCTTTCACCTACCTCTTCACTGGTCTCCACTGAAACTGTCCATGCACTGAAGTTAACTGATGTATTATTTAGTTGATTAATGAGTTTATAATTAGTGACTTAATTAATAATTAATTCTCACCACTCTCACTAGTGTATCAATCAGTTAGACTAGATACAACTAGCTCAACTATGTTTAACTCAGTTAAACTAAACACAACTCCATTAACTTCCTCAATAAACTCCACCAAACTCTCTCACATGAGTTCTAACTGAAGTATCCATGAAATAGCTCCACTTAACCCTCAGGAATAGCGTAATTCCTTCTGTCATCTCCTGTGCCACATCTGTGCACTTAACTGAAGTGCTCCAAGAGAATAAGATAATGTTTATAGTCCAAATATTATTAAGAGCTAATAATACTCGACATATCTATTTTTAGACTAGCAATCTAAAAATAGATTCCACCCAATATGTCTGAAAATAGAAGTCCATCTATTTTTCCAACTTGACCAACCATATACAAATAGCATCCTGCAACTCATAGAATATGATCGACATGTCTAAAAATAGACATAGTCTAAAAATAGACTGTGCGCCAAAAATAGCCTACGGGCCCACTTAGTGAAGGCGACTTCTTTCCATTAAGCTCATCATCTTGTTGAAATATCAACACTCCCTCTCAAAAAAATAAGGATTATCTGCCACCCCTATCCTGCCTCTGTGGTATTCGAATTTTCTCCTGGTGAGCACCTTCGTCAAGATATCAACATCCTGATCCTTCGTGGGAATGTATGAAAGTAACATGATCTTACGCTGCACACAATCTCTGATATGATGATACCGGATGTCAATGTTTTTAGATCTATCATGAAATACTGGATTAACTGAGAGTTTAATGCAACTCTGATTATCACAATATATCACAGTAGGATCTAAGTGTGAACCGAACAACCCGACCAGGATCTTCCTCATCCATATAGCCTCGCATACGGCCAAAATTGCTGCCAGTACTTGGACTGCTGGGCCCAGATGCCACGGATCTTTGTACCAAGAAACTGCTATCAACCCGATACTGAAAATCCCTCCAGATGTGCTCTTTCTGTCCGTTGGGCTCCCTGCCCAATCTGCATCCATAAAGCCACATAACCTCACCTCATCTGACTGTGTGTACCATAATCCATATCCCAATGTGCCTCTGAGATATCTCAATAAATGCTTTCCTACCTTCCAAAAGAGCTTGATAGGCTTAACCATAGCTTGTGAAAGCTAGTTAACAACATAGCATATGTCGGGTCATGTATTGACTAGATACATAAGCGACCCCACCAACTGTCGATAAATAGTGGCATCCACTACCTCTGCTGATGTAGCATCCTCTTTCCTCCAACCACCAGGAAGAGGAGTGCCGATAGGCTTGCAGTCATGCATGTTGAACTTCTCCAGTATCTCCCGGGCATACTTGCCTTGAGACACAAATAGTCCATCACAGCGCTGCCAAATTTCCAATCCCAGCAAATAATGAAGGAGGCCCAATTCCTTCATCTCAAACACCTTTGCAAGACCAGCCTTGCATGAATGTATCAACAGTTCATCACCCGTCAAAATCAAATCATCTACATAAAGTAAAATGATTAGCAACTTACCCTCCACCATAATCTGGTATAGGTTTGGATCCGCCTCACTCTTGGAGAATCCAAGTCCGGTGAAATAATTGTCTATCCATGTGTACCAAGCACGAGGTGCTTGTTTCAACCCATACAGCGCTCTTGTGAGCCTACACACATGCGAATCACTGCTGAAGATCTCGAAACCTTTGGGCTGCTCTATGTACACCTCCTCCTAAATCACTCCATTGAGGAACGTAGTCTTCACATCCATATGATGAATGTGCCACCCCATTTGCACTGAGAGAGCAAGAATCGTTCGTATGGAAGAATACCTTGTGACAGGTGCAAAGGTTTCCTCAAAATCGATCCCCTCAATCTGTGAGAAGCCTCTGGCAACCAATCTTGCCTTGTACTTCTCCACACTCCCGTCAGCTGCTTGCTTCACTTTGTAGATCCATCTCGAACCTACCACTTATTTCCCTTCAGGCCTTGGGAAAATCTCCCATGCACTGTTTCTGACAATCGAATCATACTCTTCCACCATGGCATCTACCCATGCAGGATCCTCCACAGATTCCTCGAAAGAGGATGGCTCTGTCACGATACACTTGCTCATAAGAGCCATGTATCCAGTATACCAGTCAGGTGACTATCTCTGTCTGCACTGTGATGTAGGTGCTCCTACAATATTCTCTGCATCCTGATTCAGTCGCTCAACTTCTGTAGTGCGCTTCCGCCCTCTGATGGTTGGCACTGCATGAGTGGTCTCTTCCACTCCATGAACCTCCTCTTGTGGCTGATCCACATCCTGAGGCTCATCCTTAGGAACTAATAGCTCCTCATTTTCATGCAAGTGTGGCTCCCTCTCAAGTGAACACTTCATGGCTTTCTCCTCATGAAATTTGATATCCAGTTGCACAACAGTCTTGCGACTGTCTGGCAAATACACACGATAGTTGTGGGGCATATCAGTGTACCCCAAAAATATCCCAACCTCTGCAGTCGGCTCTAGATTCTTCCTGGCATCCTTCGTCACATGAATGTAAACAAGTGAACCAAAAATCCTCAAATGGGAAATATCAGGCTTCTTACCAGAAAACGCCTCCTTGGGTGTACTCATGCCAAGTATCCTGTGAGGACAATGGTTTTTCACATAAACCGTAGTATTGCATGCCTCAGCCCACAAGTGTATGGGAAGGCCTTGATCATGCAACATCGCTTGTGCAGCACCCACGATCGTTATGTTCTTCCAGTCAGCGACCCCATTCTACTGTGGGTTATGAGGCACTATGAGCTCTCTTCGAATTCCTTCTGTGCTGCAAAAGTCCTTGAATTCGCCAGAGATGAATTCACCACCATTGTCGCTCCTAAGAGCCTTCACCTGCTTCCCCGATTATTTCTCAACCAGTGACTTGAACTCACAGAACTTTGATTATTTCTCGCTCTTCTTCTGCATGAAGAAGATCCAGCACTTACAAGAAAAATCATCAACAAATATCACATAGTACCTGTGCTTTGTTGTTGAAGCTACTAAGAAAGGTCCACACACGTCTGTGTGAATTCTCTCAAGGATCATCATGGGGCAACTATCCTTCTCGTGAAAGGTGGCTTTCACAAATTTTCCCAAACTACATCCCTTGCACTGATCTGACTGCGCAAGTGTACCTTTGGGAAGCCCGGTAGAAATTTGCTGCAAAAGTTTCAAAGCTCCATGGTGAAGGTGGTACAATCTCCTGTGCCACATCTCACCCTCATCCCAGCTCACCACTCCTTTTGCCTTGCCTGCCCTTGCTGCACATCCATCTACCTACAATTGATAAAGGTTCTTAACTCGAACCCCTATCCTCTTGGTTTCACCAGTTGCCTTACTGTGCAGGAAAGCCTTTCCCTCGCTAAAGACAACATCATATCCCTTGTCTTCTAACATCACCACAGAGATCAGATTCTTCTTCAATCCTGGAACATGCATCACTTCCTTCAATACGAAGGGTTTACCAGACTCCCTCTCAAAGGAAATGGTACTGATATTGGTCGCACTGTATCTTCCATCATCACCCATCTCGATGTGCACTCCAAGATCTTTCTCATCCAGATCAGTAAACAAATCTTTGTCTCCGGTCATATGAAGAGACGCACCACTGTCAAGAAACCACACTAAACCCATCACACTTGAGCCCAAGCATGTGATCAGCGAAAAATCCAGCTCAAACTGTGAGGCTAAGGCCTCTCTAGTTTCAGATTCAGCAGCCTGCTTATTTTTCTTCTTCTGTGCACAATTAGTGGCGTAATGTCCGTGTTGGTGACAGTGAAAGAACTTCACCTTGGACATGTCCTGCTTCTTGCCTTTCGCACCAGATTGAGAAGAATTCTTCTTGCTCCTCCCCTTCCTTTCTTTGGTAGCCAAAGCACAATTTTCTTCATCTGAGTTCTTTGATGAAGATCTGTCCCTGGTACTCTGCCTTATCTCCTCTTGCACAAGATCCGACCAAAGTCACTCCCATCCTGGCAATTTCTCCCGACCATTGACAGAGTCCTGATAGGAATGAAAACTCTTCGGAAGCCCAAGAAGAGCCAAGCTCACCAAGTCCTGGTCATCTACATTCACCCCCACACTTCCCAGCTCATCCCTACATTGGATGAACTTCATGAGGTACTTGGGCATACTATCACCTTTCTCCATTTTTATGTTCTTGAGTTTATCCTTGAGTGCCAACTTCCTCTGGTCGCTCTTTCTTTGGAATAAGTCTATCAACGCTTTCCACATCAATAATGGAGAAGCCTTACCTTGAAATCAGGACACTATGTGATCCTTCACAACTTCCAACAGAATCCTTCGACATTTTTCTGTCTTCTTTTGCCATGCGTCAAGAGCAGCAGCATCGCTAGAAGCAGGTTTTGGAATTTTTGCATCTATGAACTCCTTCAACCCATTGTCATCTAGCACCACCTCCATCCTTTCCTTCCATGAAATATAATTTGAGCTACCCTCAAAGGCATACTCCAATTGCAATCCATTGAAAGACATCTCAACTTTGACATCAAGAAAACATTGCTGCAAATTTGAATTCCACCAGCTCAAAACTCAACCGCTTCAATGTTTTGCAATTTCTCCAACCATCAATATCACTTTGATACCATGTAGAAATTTGATAATTGATATGTTATACACCGATATTCTCCTAATCACACACTGTTTTAACTTCATGCATAATATAGAATCTCTTCTACCATTGATCATTAATTGCGGAAATAAAAACAATCGCATGCACACATTAAAACCATAAACAATCACACATATGAACACAATATTTTATGGGAAATATTAAAGCTGAAAACCCCAAACTATTTTTATATTATATTTCATAGATATCATGTAACAATAATCATACAAATCTCGTCACAAGCTCTCAGTACAATCTCCAATTGCTACACACTAATCAAGCCCGATCTAGCAAATCACATGCTCCAATCTCTGCCACCTGATAGCCTGCCTCTACTGCGCAATCCCTGCTGAAGAATGGCTCATAATGAACTTCTAAACCACCTGGCTTGTATTGCACAATCCTCATTGTCATCTCCATCAATGTGTGGTGCAAAATCATGCACCAGTATAGTCACAACTGATAGTCACGCTGCTCTTTCACCTACCTCTTCACTGGTCTCCACTGAAACTGTCCATGCATTGAAGTTAACTGATGTATTCTTTAGTTGATTAATGAGTTTATAATTAGTGAGTTAATTAATAATTAATTCACACCACTCTCACTAGTGTATCAATCAGTTAGACTAGATACAACTAGCTCAACTATGTTTAACTCAATTAAACTGAACAAAACTCCATCAACTACCTCAATAACTCCACCAAACTCTGTCACATGAGTTCTAACTGAAGTATCCATGCAATAGCTCCACTTAACCCTCGGGAATAGCGTAATTCCTTCTGTCAGCTCCTGTGCCACTTCTGTGCACTTAACTCAAGTGCTCCAAGAGAATAAGATAATGTTTATAGTCCAAATATTATTAAGAGCTAATAATATTCGACATATCTATTTTTAGACTGGAAATCTAAAAATAGATTCCGCCCAATATGTCTAAAAATAGAAGTCCATCTATTTTTCCAACTTGACCAACCATCTACAAATAGCATCCTGCAACTCATAGAATATGATCGACATGTCTAAAAATAGACTGTGCACCAAAAATAGCCTGTGGGCCCACTTAGTGAAGGCAATTTCTTTCCACTAAGCTCATCATCTTGTTGCAATCTCAACAATTATGATAGTGTGTTTTGCTAATATAGAATAATTGTGCATTTGTAATTGTTATGCATGAATGTAAATTGTTTATGAGTTCATGTCGCGAACATATTATCTAGTTACTGTTATGGATATCATGACCTTATTTATATTTGAGTTGATATGTTGAAAATTTATATTGTGCTAACCTTGGTTGATTGTGCAGACAAGGTTTCCTCCCCTAAGATTCATTAAGGTGTGAGTTTTATTATGTCTTGTACTTGGTACTTAAATTTTGGATTATGTCATCTATCTGGTGTTGAGTGTTGAGTGTTGAGTGTTTGGTGTCTTTATGTCGTCTAGTTGATTTATCTAACATGGTACATTTATAGTTTGTTTTATTGTTTGATTAATTGCATGATATGAGTATATGTGTGTGTAATATTGCATAAAGGAATGACTGTGTTTTAAGATGGTTTTTCTAACACATATATGATGAGATCGTTGGTATATACTTGAGTGTAAGTAGGTGATAGTTATAGTATTGTGTGTTATGATTGAAGAATGTGAGTTGATTTTTTATCATGCCATGGTTTTTAGTCTTGGTAAATGTTGATTACTAATTGATAGATATGTTGTCTTTATGTTGATACAAATGGATGACATGTGTGCATTTAGTTACAAAGCAGTGTGATTAGCACAACAAGGTAAGGTAACTGGTATAATGTTATGTTTATTTATGCATTGAAAGCTATGTGGTTATGTCATTATGATGCAGGGGTTTGCATTGAAGGAGATTGCCATGAAATCTTAGAGAAGGATCAGGTTGAGTTTTCCTTTGGAGTAATTGGGGACCCATGGGGATTGAGTCATGGTGTTTGTTTCCAATCCTGTGCTTTTGGTATTTTGTGATTATTTTGTGCTTGATTTGTAGCTTTGTTTATGTCCAGTGCAAGGCCTTTCCACTTTTTTTGCGATGTCATATTTCTATTAGTTTTCATGCCTTTATTCTTCTTTTTTCTTGTTCTTTCCTTTTATTTGAGAGTCTTGGGAATTGTTTTGGGAAAGAGAAAAACAATGGAGCTCGAGGAGAGCTATGTGGTACCCAACAGGTAATTGAAGACATAGATGAAGCTCAGTGCATTAGTAAGCACAATAGAACCTAATAATATGACAATTGGCTGGATTGGTTGGGTACACTGAGGTAAATGGATGGTGGCAGAATAGTCATGAGAAAGGTAGCACGACATGTAAAGTGAATGTATATGAGGTGTTTGATGCCTTGGCTATGTTGGGAACTAATGTTCTCAATGTTTTGCACAAATTAAGGAGTTCTCTTAACCAGACCTTATGATATCTAGCAGTTTTGTGGAGATCATGATTATGTTGATGTTTATATATGTATACAAGTATGTATGTATGTATGTCTTGTATGATAGGGTCGTCATGGATCAATATTGTTTAATGCTAATGCTTATATGTATATATGTGCGTATGTATGTCTTTTTCTGATAAGATCATGATTGTTCTATGCTAATGATTATATATATGTATGTATCTATGTATGTATGTCATTGTATGACAGGGTTTTCAAGGATCATCCTTGTGGTGGAACGAAGAGGTCCATGGCTATGAGAAATCAAGTGGCAGAGTAGCCTTGAAATATCTATGAGTTCAGTATCATGTGGACATGAATTGATATTATATGCTTGTACTATGCCTATGTTTATGATATGGACAAGTAATTTTGAGAGATACATCAGCAAAATGAAAGCAGTGTGCTTTGAAGCATGCTGGGATGAGAATGAATAGTGGTGAGGCACTAGAAGAAAGGTTTCCTTGTGGGGTTAGAGTGTGGTCTATGGATGTTCAGTACCATTGTTGTGTATATGTTGTGTGTGTTGTATATTTAGTGATTGTACCTATGGTGATGTGTACATGTAACATATGCAATTATGTACATCTAATGTTGTGTGTCTGTTGTATATATGGTGTTGTGTGTATATTTCATACATAGTGCTAGGTATAGATGGTGCTATATACATGCTGGATATGCGGTCTTGTGTACATATTGTACTGTGCGCATGTTGGATATGCGGTGTTGTGTGCATATGATGTTGTGAACATGATGGATATGTGGTGTTGTGTACATATGGTCCTATGTACATGTTGTATATGCAATTTTATGTACATACGGTGTTGTGTGTGTGTTGTAAATGTGGTGCTATGTACATACGGTGTTGTGTGCATAATTGTACATGTGGTGTTGTGTGCAAGTACATTGGGTGTTGTGTGCGGGTGGTGTCGTGTACATGTCATGCATGTGGCACTCTATACATGAGGTGTCATGTACATGTCGTGCATGCAGTGTTGTGTGTATATTGCATACATAGTGCTAGGTATAGATGGTGCTATATACATGCTGGATATGTGGTATTGTGTACATATTGTATTGTGCGCATGTTGGATATGTGGTGTTGTGTGTATATGATGTTGTGCACATGATGGATATGTGGTGTTGTGACCATATGGTCCTATGTACATGTTGTATATGAAATTTTATGTACATACGGTGTTGCGTGTGTGTTGTAAATGTGGTGCTATGTACATATGGTGTTGTGTGCATAATTGTACATGTGGTGTTGTGTGCAAGTACATGAGGTGTTGTGTGCGGGTGGTGTCATGTACATGTCCTGTATGTGGCACTATGTACATGAGGTGTCATGTACATGTCGTGCATGCAGTGTTGTGTACATGTCGTGCATACAGTGTTGTGTACATGTGGTATTATGTACAGATTGTACAGGTGTGCGATGTAGATTTGGTGTTGTCTACACGTTCCACAGGTGGTGTCATGTACATGTGATGTTGTGCACACATTGTGTAGGTAGTGTTGTGTACAGGTGGTACTATGCACATGTTGCAGATATCTTACTGGCATACATGTGGTATTGTGTGCCTGTCATACATGCTATGTTGTAGGCATGTGGTACTATGTATGTGCATGGTGCAACCATGGTAACGTGACCTATGTATTCGTTGTATTGTAATTTTTATATGTATATGCATTGTATTGTATTGTAGACCGAGTGTAGGTGTATGTGTTGTGTTCTACACTGGATGCAGGTGTATGTATTTTGTCGTGTTGTACACTATATGTAGGTGTATGTATTGTGTTGTGTTGTGTTGTAAACTGATTGTAGGTGTAGGTGTTGTATGCCAGTGTAGGTGTAGGTATTGAGTTGTATTATACACTGAGTGTAGGTGTATGTGTTATGTTTTACATCATATGTAGATGTATGTGCTGAGTCATATGCCAAATTTATTTATATGTGCGATGTTGCATGCCCCTAGATGCATATATTGTGTGGTTTTGTACGCCGTGTGTGGGTGTATGCATGTTATGTACATTGTGTGTGTGTGTACATGTTTGAAGAGAAGAAAATACATTGGGTGTTTTCTAGGCGTGAAAACCGATCCAATGCGTGTATAGAAAGAACAAAGGCAGAAGTAAGGACTGGTGAAGGATAATTATCGATATTTTATTTTAGTCTTATTATGCATGTGATCTATGATTCTGACTTATGATAGTTACATGTGATTTATGATTATGGTTTATGATGATTGCATGTGATTCATGATTTGACCTATGATGGTTGTGTTTGATCTAACCAGATGTGATATGTTTATACATGATGATTTGGTCAAACAACTAGTTTGACTTGTTGTGACAAGAAGTGAACAAAATTTCAAGTGTACCTTATTGACGAGGTACTAATGAGGTATGATTTTAGTTTATGTAATATTTTTTTTTAGTCTAATTGGATTATGTTCTTGGTACATGAAAGCATGAAAATGCTTGGTTGGATGATTGAAACCACGTGCAAGAATTTTAGAAGAAACAAAAAAATGAATTGAAAAATGTAGTAGTATGTTGGTAAAGAACTTCAAGAGCAGGGCCATTGTGGGACACCAATACCCAATAGTGTCCATTGATTTCCTTAAGAATGCTATGCGCGATATGATAGTTTTTAGGAAGGTATATGGCTTGGATTTTGTATCTTTCGATGCGAGGAAGCCTTTCTAAGTGATGGATTTCCTGGGATAGGGGATGTCGGGGAACTTGGAAGGTAATTGACTGCATGGAAGGGGATGGCCAAATTTCCTGAGGGACTATGTATCAGAGAAGGGAAGGTTGGGGATGGATTTTTTTTGGTCATTAGCATTGCCATATGGAATCTGATGCACATTGGGAGTGTTCCCTGGAACAATGAGTTGGTGACTCTTCACTAAGAGGACAAGTGGTGCAAGATTTTAGCACTCGAAATTGGATGTAGACTTTGACTATGACAATGGATTCTGGAATTTCTTAGAAGGAAGTGAATCCTGGTACTACTTTGAGGGTGTAGGTGTGAGCCTCTAGATTCCCTTGTTGCTAATACATGCATCATATCCTTTTATTTGTTGGTTGAGAAAATGTCTACATGTGTATATTATTGTAAGTGTTGTAATGAGTTGTGTTATAAATATCCATTACATAGTATAGTTGTCGTGATGGATTTTTATTTTGAGCAAGTTATTCATTGTAAATACTGTGACGAGTTGTGTTATAAGCTCCATGGGAAGTATGTTTTGTTTTTAGCGATATTTATGGTTTGTAGGTGTTATTAAACACCAAGGAATGTGTTCCTTTAGGGGGAGGGTTTTGTAACAACCCTGGTGAAAATTCCATGTAATAAAAGTTAAAAATCATAACCATGGTTGATGGGACACTTTCTCCATGCTGAATGTTGGGAAAAACATCCTAATGGCTGTTTATTTCAGTTATTATGGCTAAAGGAAAAGGAAAAGGCTTTAGAAAGTAAAAATGGAATATTTGGCACATTTATTTATGAAAATAATGGAAATTAGGAGAAAAGGAAGGTGAAAGGTCATAGGTTGCATGAGAGGAGGAAAATGAAGGAAAACAATGGAAATTCAAGAAAATAGAGACATCATTGATAAAAAGGATTATGAGCATCATTTGGCAAGCTTTTGGCTCAAGTTTTTGCTCACACTTATGACTCTCATTCTATTATCTCTCTCTCTCTCTCATAATGTTTGATACTTATATTTTTCTTGGATCATTTTGGAATTGGACCAAGAAAGGGAAGAAAGAAAGGAGGAGGAAGAAAGCAAGGAGGAGAGGGAATAAATAAGCTACAACAAGATTCTTGGCAAGTATCGATTTGCATGTGTATTTTCCTTGCTAGATCTGGCATGCATGGTATTCCATGTGGTTCTTTTCTATCATGGCATGGGTTTTTCTAGGTGTGAAAATGCTTTCTAGCCTAGCCTTTCCATTTCCGTATAGCCTTGATGAGATGGATTTCTCATACTTCAATTGAGTTGGATTGTCATATGGATTCAAATTTGAGTGGGGTGGATCTCCGAAATGACAAACACATGGCCTAGTGGTCCCTGAGTGGGATTGTGGATCATGGTAAATCCACTGGCCTAGTAACCCTTGAACCAAACTGTGGGTTGTGGTAAAGCCAAGATTGTGTGCCTCGATGGGCCTAAGAATCCTTGCCGATGAATGGAAGGATATATGGTAAATCCAAGCAGTATATTTCTCTCCGTTGGGCCTAGTAGTCCTAGGATGAGATGTATGGTAAAACCTAGAAAGTGGGTCTTGGTGTAGGGCCTAGGGATCCCTCGATCAGACTGTGGATTACGGTAAAGCCGGAGAGACTAGGAGACACTGAAATTCCTCACAGTGTAGGTGGAGAACCCTACTAGAATTCATGCTTGTTTGGGTCCTTTTGGTTGGTCATGAGTCCCACATTCATGATTCGAATATGGAACGAGGCTGATTGGTTGAAGAGAGATTTGGCTCCACCAATCTATGGTTAGGTGGAACGTCATAGTCTCATCCCCAGTTGGTTTCTATATTCAGTAATGAAGAGCTCATTCCCTTGGTATTTGGTATGAAAATTTAATGGTTATTTGGTATGAAAATGTAATGGTTATTCTGTGGATTATATGTTGTTGTATCTATTGTATTTCTGTTGTTATTATGTTGGTTATGAACATTTATTCTATCAGTGATGATGTATGGATCTCTCTATGTTTTTGCATGTAAATGAATGCACATTTTAGCTATGATCAAATATATTGTATTTTAGATAATGATGTTAGGGAACAATTCTTCTTACCAATTATCAGATAAGTATGAGACCCCTATGCTCAAATCTATTGTTTACACCTATAGTTTCAATGTTTGTGACACATTTGACAAAATTCCTCTCATGTCTAGGAGGGGTCCAGATGATTTCTTATTGATCTGATTGCTTCTGACTCATTGTCCTATTGTTATTTATCATCTCTAAAATTTTCATGAAGTTTTGGGTAGAGCAATGGGTTCTCAGCCTGGAAAGGTGGCTCAAATTCCAGGGCTGCTGGCATAAAAATGAGCATTTGAGGTCCTTGCCATTGGCATGTAGTGTTATGCCTACATCTATAGACTCCTGGTCATTGGAATGTAGTGTTATGCCTATAGCTATAGCCTCATGGCCACTAGAATGAGGTGATATGCCTACGGCTATGGCTCAAACAGGTCAAAATGTCAGTGTGACCCAGGGGTAAGAGGCCTGAATGGTTGGGTTACGTTCTAGGGGTGTTGTTGTTGTTGTAAAAGGTTTGTATGTTGTGTTTCTATCAGACCCACTTCCTTAAGGTCACATAGGAGGTTGAATTTAATTATAGTATCCTCTCCTCACATGTTTACCCTGGTTGGTCGGTTACTTGGGTAGATTTGGGAAGGGGATGTTATAGTTAGAATTAGAGGGATTTCACAGTTGTATAGTTAAAGAACTCAAGGATTATGCTTTATGCTTGAGACTATGCAATGCATAGTTCTGGAAGACAAGGGGTTAGTGGCTACGCAATTGAGGGGCTCAAGATTTCATGCTTAAGGCTTGAGCCTTGAAGTTTCCTAATGTGCAGTTTTGAAAGGCCAAGCTAAGTGAATTCATAATTGAGGGACTCAGAAGCTCAAGGCTGAGGATTGAGGCTTAGAGTTTCCCAATGCACAATTTTGGCTGGAGAAAAAGTAGGGAGATTGTGTATTCAGATAAATCAGGAGGTTAGGTTGGGGGCTTGAGTAGTGAGCTTGCACACTGCATATTTTTTAGAACATGAGGCCAATAATTGCACAGTTAAACAGTTTAGGAGCTCAAGGTTGAGGCTTGAGGACCAAGATCACATAATGCATAGTGGAGGACTGGATGGTGAGGAAAAATGCACAGTTCTGTAACTCAGGGGTTGGGCTTGAGCAATGATATATCACAATGTACAATTCTAGGGCAGAGACTGCACATTTCATCATGGAAAAATAAAATGTTTCTACTTGAGGACTGAGACTTCACAATGCATAGTTTAGGAGGGTTGGATGCGGCTGAGTGTCTCGGCTATGGAATTTTTCCTGTTTTGACTAAGTGTGGGATATGTGAGATGAATTTTATCATGAAGAGGAGTTGAGCATGATCACAAAATTAGATTTATTGATTACACAACACAAGAAACCCAAAACATATGAAAAACATACTTTTCTCAATGTGACAACATTATGACAACTTACTCCAAGTGCGACACTAAAGATACACTTTGTGACAATAGTGATGAAAGTTGTGCGACAGTGCTTGAAAATTTGGAAAAGAATACGATACATGTTTTCATGATAAAAATGACTCATTATCAAAAATATTACCCCTTGAAAGACACTAGAACTAGTTTTTATACAATGTGTGACACTTAACATGCCAAAAGACAACATTTTGTATCTGAACAACAAAAGTTTAAGTGACACTTGTAGTATGCAAACGATGGTGAAACTGACATATGCCAAAGCAAATATAACATGGAAATGACACTAATTAAGGTGAAGAAAAATGAAAGTGACATTTTAAAACATGTAACCGACACTCACGAAAGCAAAGGTCCGCAAAAGCGAAAATTTGAAATTTTCACCAAAATAGAAGTACAAACGTAGCCAAAAGTGAGAGACTGTCAATGACCATGCACATTGGCTGTCAACATGGGTTGAATATTTCACAAATACTACCTTGTTGGAATTTGCTAGGCCTGTTGAAGCTTTTGTGAAGGAATGTGATCATGAATTCATTATGGAATAAGCATGTGTGACCAGGTGACTTTGACACTTACAATACAAGAAGGGAACTCAAAGACCTAATAAAATATCAACCGAAAAATAAGTGACTATGGAACGATCGATTTCAAGATCCATAGTAGGCTCCAAAAATTAAGAATAGGAGACATTTTGGAGGGTGTTTTTTGTAGTGAAAATAGGTCCATTTCGAACAGTAAGTGACGAGACGAGTTAAAGAAGAAATTGTTAAGAAGGCTTGAACCACCAAATAAACTTGATTAGAATATGTAAAGAAAGTATGTAAATGTTACTGGCTCTAAGAGTAATTCCACCAATTCTATCACCCTAGAAGTTCCAAATTAAGCTACAACTCGAAACACTTCAACACTACCTAGTAAACATGAAACTATTGATTATAATATAGTCGAAGATTTGAAGAGAGTTATTGCCAACATTTTCATCTTCAAGCTCACGAAGATAGCAGGCAATATGATCTACTTGTCCAAGCCTTTTCATAGCCTTCACTAGGTGAGAAAGATTCTTCTTCTCAAAAGGTGTATGGTAAGTCTTATCAAACTAGACATGAATTTGGGGCCAATGTTATAACTTTAGATGCTAACACTCTTTGCCACCCATTTTTTGCTAACTTTTGAAATCTTCAATAAACATGTCCATAATTGTTTGGAAATTCGAGTACATGTATGAATTTAATGCCATTATCTGTTGCTAAGAAAAATAATTCTAAATGGGATAAAATTGATGCACAAATCATTCAGTTGGATTGATCACTTTTCCAGGCCATTGGTGAAATCAGTAATGTTATTATCTGATTACCATCAGATCATCGGGTACAATAATGCATAGATATTTTGGTTGTGGACATGCCCGAATTCTATGGCCTACTATTGAGTCAAGACTAGTATAGTGAATTACAAGGGTATTTTGCAACAAATTGGTCACATTTATGGCTTCTATATAAGGGCATAAATTACCATATTCGAGTTGAAAGTGAAACCTACATTAAATATATTGTGACACCACTAGAGGGTCATAATGAGCCTATTTCCTTTGCAAGATTAATATTTGCATTTTTTTTTTGAAATTCATCATGGGTGTTATTAAGTAGAAGAATCACATGTCCCACCTAATATATAGTTGGAGCTCCTTCCTTGTACTCTAGCTGGTGCTAATGAATCTTGCAACATAGATGTACATAGTACTACTAATATTATAGGAACCAGTTTAGTCGCTGATAATATTTGGGTTCTGTACTTTGATGGTTCAAAAATGTAGGATGGTTCTGGAGAAAGTTGCATTATCATAGACCCACATAATCATAAGTGCATTCTATGATGTTGTTTTGAGTTTGAGTTCATAAATAATACTATTGAATATGAAGTGCGAAATCCATCAACCAGAAGGTAGAGTTTCTCAATGTAATTGGTGACTCAGAAGTGGTGATTCATTAGGTATAGAACACTATCCACTATGTTTCACCAAATATTAAAAACTACCAATAAGAGGAATGTCGAATGTTTACTTATTTTAAATCTTTTAATATCATTTATGTTCCTAGAATTAGAAAAGCTGCAACATATACATTAGCTAATGCAACGACTAGAATGTTTCCTTTGAGAAATGATTTTTCTATAGAGATTATATATAAACCATCTGTTCCAGATAATGTAACTAATTTTTGTTTTTTCAATGATGAAAAATAGATAATGCATTTTATGGCTAATGCAGATGCATTTAAAGATAATTCCATTGAGGAGGATGAGCACAACAAGGCTTTGCAGGAAGCATTTGATACAATGAGAGGAAATACTATGCTTAAAGGTGAAGTAGCCCTGGAAAAATTATATAACCTACAAAACCAGCTCAGAGGACCAATTATTACTAAAACTTAGAGCTCGAAGCTATCATTCGAACAAGTCAATTGGGGAACTCAAGATGATCTAAAATATGTAAACCTCCATACATGTTTCTCTCCACAAGAAAAACAAGCATTCATTTGGCTCTTCAAAGAATTTTGAGATGTGTTTGCATGAACTTATGATGATTTGAAGACATATGATACTCATATTATCCAACATGTCAATCCTATTAAAGAATGATTCAAATCATTTCAACAAAAGTTAAGGAAAGTTCAACCAACACTGGAACCCCTAATTCAA
The DNA here is from genome assembly GCA_034641835.2 of Pinus albicaulis. Lineage (NCBI taxonomy): Eukaryota > Viridiplantae > Streptophyta > Pinopsida > Pinales > Pinaceae > Pinus > Pinus albicaulis. The sequence goes on from CM076578.1 coordinate 1,340,971,722, forward strand.
AAGGAATCAAGGAAGATGTTGGATTCTCGGATAATTTTGAAAGATAGAAATTCTATTTGGGTTTTGAATTTTGTCCTTGTCAAAATGAAGTCCAGTGAGATAAGGTTATGTTTCAACTTTCACAATATTAACCAGGCATCAGATAAAGATAATTACCAGGTGCTATCCATGGAAAAATTCCTCCAAACAGTATAAGGGTCTGAAAATGTTCTCACTGCTAGATGGGTTTTCTCGCTATATTGAATTTCTAGTGGTCGAACCAGACCACATAAAGATGAATTTTGGGACAAAGTGGGGAAAATTTTCCTTTCAGCGCATGTCATTCATGCTTATCAATGTTGGTGCTATATTCCAAAAATTAATGGAAATTTATTTTCATGACCTGATTGGCCAAAGTGTAGTACTTTACCTGGATGATCTTACCATGTTTTCTAAATAATATCAGATCACGTGTGACATCTAAAACAAATATTTGAGCAGTGCTGAAAATATGGCATTTATCTCAATCCCAATAAAATCATCTTCGGTGTGTTATAAGGCACTCTCTTAGGACACATAATCGCAAAGAGTGGAATCAAAGTTGATCTGAAAAGGGTTAAATATATAACTTAAGTCCCATTCCCAGTAAATAAGAGGGCTATGCAATGTTTTCTAGGCAATATTTATTTCCTGTGCAAGTGATTAGGTGCTCAAAATTATGCTCAAAAATAAAAGTTGTTGGATTGGTGTGAAACTTGAACTACCACGTAGATCTCGTCATTCAGAATCTGACACAACTCGTTTCACAGAAAACTGACACCGTATGATCCCAGAAACGTGTTCTGTCCACTTTGTCAAACATGCAAAATTTTGGAAAAAAAAATTGCAAGGACATCCCAGTCAGCAGTCTGTACTACTGACTGGGCATGCATAATGGTAGGTTGACCTGGTCAATGTAATTTCTCGTCGAATGAGGTGATGCCAAGTGACATGTTTTCATTGGTTCATTTGTGGGAAGTTTTGATTGGTGGAATGGTGGCCAACCACCGGCTGCCATGTAGCCCAACCAAGGGCCGCCACGTGGCAGCCTGAGGGAAACCAAAATTTTGGGTTTAGGTCAGAGTAGCAATAGCCGAGATCAAACTCGTGACCACTGAGAAACAAAAACCAAGCCATACCATTACGCTATCGCACATGTTCCTTACATATCTATGGTTCGACTATGGTTTAAAATTAGCATTGTTGGCACGTTGGGGGGAGGGGGGTCAGGGTCTAGCCCCAACCCTGGTCACCAAGCCGGGGGCGGGGACAATGGGCGGGAGGCTATTGTGCCCCCCTCCCTTGCCATAACTGTAACCTTAACATAAAGTGTTGGGTCCTTGTGACCATAAAGGAGACCATCGTGAAGCCTAATCACCAGAGTTAACTGATAAGGGATAACCCACCATGGCATGTGCCCACATTTATTTATTAATTCTGGTGCTTAGTCCTAACCGCCTGCACGCGCACACACACACACACACACACACACACAGATATATATATATATATATATATATATATATATATAAAGATTATTGAACCATATTTTATATGGTTTAAAATCCGATTTCTAGGCATTAGAGGGAAAAATAATGCCTTGACAATGTTGCCATGTTTTTGGCAAAATTGGCACTTTGATAGTGCTTTTTGGGGCGAAATTATGGGTTCGGTGCCAGATTTTGGGGAAAATGTGGAATGCATAGTAGAATAGCTAGAGGAAGTCATAAATTCTTCATTTTTTGGACAAATGCAATGTAGAAAGAGGCTACAAAACAATTTTTGGGCATTTTGGAGCTGATAGAATAGGTTGTAGAGTTATTTGAGCATTGTGAATACATGTAATCACACTTTTGAGCATAACTAAAGAGGGCCAAGGCATTGAAATCTAGACCAAGCAGACGTAAGCCTAGGCGGGGTGAACTCCTTCATCATATTGTATTGTGTGACTATTTATGGTGATGTTCATGTCTGTTAGATGTTATTGTTCAGTGTTTTATTTATGTTAATTTTCTCATGAAATTCACATAAAAACACTTAAAAACTCATATTAAACTTGTAATTCACCTCTCAATCTTCAAGCACTTTCTTTATATTTTGAATTGGATCTTAGCACAACAAAACTAATATTCCCATTCATATCAAGTTGGTATCATAGCACTAGGTTTACTTGTGAAACGAGGATTAATTTGTTTTGCAAGTGTTTACATGCTTTCAAGTTTGAAGCTCAAGAGAGGAGAAGGCAAGCTTGTGGGTTCATATTCTCTAGTTGGAACAAGGAGAAGGAGGGCACAATTGCCACCATTTCCACCACAAGATTCACCTCCAGTTGTAGTAGAAGCTTCAATAAGCATGTATCGTGAAGGAGGAATTGATAGCATGTCAGAGGATGAGAAGGCTTTTAGGAAGGATTTCTTTGACATGGAAGATATGGTGAAGGTACTCTATGAAGAGAGGAACACATGGTCGCAAGGTGAAAGCTCCGGTCCTATAAGAGGAGAGGTTTATCCAAGAGGAGGAGGTAATGGAAATGGTGCTAATCCACCATATACTCCAATTTCATCATCACCACCATATTCACCTTCATCTTCATCCTCTTCCACTACTACAACCCTTACACATACTCATCAACCTACCTCAAAATGAATTGGTAAACAACCTTTGTTAAAACTTGATATTAAATTTGAGCTACCTATGTATGATGGTGAAGTGAATGTAGAGAAGTTAGACAATTCGGTTTGTCAGTTGGAGGTCTATTCCAGAATTCAAAACCTTTAAGATGATGCTACAAAGATACAACTAGCTTCCTTGAGATAGGAGGGTGCATCACTTGTATGGTGGGAAGACAAGACAAAAGATGAGATAAAGAAAAATGGTAAGATCTCTCTCTCTTAGCCTAATTTCATTGCGGAAATTAAAAGAAAATTTTAGCCTCTAGCATATATGAAAAAATCCGTCATGAATTGGCAGAGCTTCAGACAACTTAAGGGTCAAACTGTGCAAGATTACACCCAAGAATTTAGGAAAAGAACTCTTATCTTAGTTGTTGATTTGCATTCACAAGACACATTGCTGAAGTATATAGGGGGTTTACATATATACCGAAGGCACAATATCATTATTTTCAATCTCACTAGCCTAGATGAGGTTTGTGTGCAAGCCACTCACCTTGAGGCAAGAGGGAAAAATATTCCAAAAGAGGGTAGAAAGAAGCCACTTAAGGGTGGAGAGAAAGGAAATGGTTTCAAAGGAAAGGGAAAAGAAAATACATCCGTTAAAAAGGAAGGAGAGAAAATGACATGAAAACATTGTTCCAAATAGGGTCATGATGAAGACCATTGTTGGAAGCTTCATCTAGAGATGAGGCCCAATAAATTCAACAACAAGGGAAAACAAAATACAACTACAACCACTCAACAGGATTTGGGATCCAACTCGCGTGATGAAACTAAAATTACAGCCATGGGTATTAAGGGAAAAGAATCTATTGCTAGCACTATTTCATCACATTATCACACTAGTACTCCAAATGAATAAAAAAGAATTGAATTATTTCATGTGAGGGTTATTTTAAAACATACAAAAATCAACACACTATTTGATAGTGGGTCTCAAGCCAATTTGATATATGAAGAGTTAATAAAGAAACTTAATATTGAAACCATTCCTCATAAAAAACCATATCCATTGGGCTGGATATGCAAGAACACAAATTTTCAGGTTACAAGAAAGTGTATTCTTTGTAAAATGTTTTATGGTCCACCACCATTGATTTGTTTAAATATCAATCTGAAATGTTCTGGGTCTTCTGAGGTCTTAAGGATATACAAGATGTAATTCATTCAGAATTTCCCAGTGGAGTCTTAGGAAAAATCAGTGGGGTCAACAGGGCTACTGAATACCAATGGAGTTTCCAGGTGAAAGGTTTTTACTTGTTTTCAAGGTTTTGGTTGTTGTTCACCATCAAAAATCAATAATAACCAGTCTTGGTAACACTTGATTCAATTAGGAATATGGGTTAGTTGAGTTGTGAAGTTATCTATTACTCAATAATCTCCCCAGTATGGTCGCCAATATGTTAGGGTCTCTGTAGTTTGCAAGATTGGCAAGAACAAACGATGCAGAGCCTACATCAAAACGACTTTGGAATCCTAGGATCTATCCCTCCTAGATTCAGAGAGGTATCTCTCTATATAAGTGTTTTCAAAGGTATTTCTTTAAGGCTTATGATATGATATTAGGCTAGTTATGAAGTACAATGGTTTTTTGTTTGTTTTGGTTGGAATGGATACCATCAAAATGAAGGAAGTATTTTTGAGGGGTAAAGGTGTGAGTAGTTTGAAATAATGGTTCAACTGATAGGATAGATAAGAAAAAATGTCAATCCATTGGGATATGGAGTCACAATAGGATTTAATTGCACAACAAATTTCAAGAGTGGTATATGGGGAAAGTCATCTATGTCAAAAAATATCTTTAAGATTGAGTTAAGGTATGAAACATCAAAGTGAGTGAAAGAAGTAAACATGTAAGAAAACAAAGAATAGCTTAAGATCAAGTAAGGAATTTTAACCTAGCCTACTTTCAGCATACTCAAAGGAAAATGTTCAAGATAAAACGAAGAATAGCCTAAGATCAAGTAAGGACTTTTAACCTAGCATGATTTTGGCATACTATTAAGGGAAACTTTCAAAACAGTTGTTGGAGAAAACACTAGAGGATGGGGCTAACCATAGAATTCCCTAGCTTAACTTTACTTAGCATTATTTTCAGAAAACAATCCAACAATTTAACAAATTACCTTCAGAAAATAGAAAACATATAAGAAAATAGTGGGTAGCCTAAGATCAAGTAAGGACTTTGAACCTATCCTTCTTTTGGCATACTCTCAGGGATCTTTTCAAAGCAACTATTGGAGATAAACTAGAGGACAGGGCTAACCATAGACCTCCCTAGTTCAACTTTACTTAGCAAAATTTTCAAGAACTTTCAAAGACAATATCTCAAGCTGTACTCAAGAAACATGGGCTTACCAGCACTTCACTGGTTATACTCTATTGAATTATCCTCAAAACACAATTAGAAGAAAACATAAAGATAAAGATGTATCAGTGACAAATAGGGTACCTTTATAGTAAATCCTAATCTATAATTTGTTGTTCTTTATCAGAGAAAGTGGACAGTATGGAAAACATGAGAAGAATGAAAATTACAGTAAGAAAAAAATCACCATTGACATAGACCAGGATCCCATGAATCAACTTGTGTATTTGATGTTCAAACCAGTTACAATCTTCAAGTCCAGTGGGTCTTTTATAGCTTCAAAACCCTCTTCTCATCCTATCTTTCTTCAATTACAAAACAGAGATTCAGCAGCCTCAATAGCTATTTACATTCAATGAGTATTCAACCAACAATAATAATGAACTCCTCATATGATATATGTTGTAAATTTGAGGAGGTGGAGTGAAATAAGGTCTAACTAATCAATAAATACAGAGTAAATGTTTCTTGACCTTTGGGAGGCCTTAGGGAGAATATTTCAAATGTTTATCTCTCTTTTAATCAAGTTTACATTAAATTTCATCAACTTCAGTCACTTTTGTTGACTTTGGAGGCTTTTGGTAGGCTAGCAATTACTTTCTGAGTTGTCTTTAGAAACATCTCTGACTGTGAAATTAATATGTATTCCTTTTAGGTGAAATTAGCTGGCAGGTGGCATTTCTGTCTTCTTGAGGATTTATTTCCAAACTAATGTGGCATTTGGAGGCTTCCTTTACTGATCTGTCTATCTTAATTCTTTAAAACACTGATTTTAACTCTGATTTGGTGCTCTAAGGCTGATCATGCCTTCTTTATTCTTCTTCGGTCTTCAATTGTCCTTTAGCTGTCTATTTAACTAATTTGGCTTTGGTCATCTATCTTTTGTCTTTTTAAACTGAATTAGGCTTTGGTTTCGTGCTTCAGGCCTGTTCCTTTAATCATCTTTAATTGTGCTTTATCCATAAATGTCGGGTTAAGCTCTTTGATCTTCAACCTTTATGTATTAACCCTTTAACTTTAACTTTTCTCTCATACTCTTTAATTCTTCACCACTGTGTTTGCTGGGGCATACCGAGGGTTTCCTTATATAACCAGTGCTCATAAAGCACAAGTAAAACCATGAACTCGAACCCTGAACACTCATTTTTTATGATTTTCTAGTTACTTGGGCTTCAGAGGTAGTGACCCTTGGCTCCCTTTCTTATTGAACCCTGAGCAGGCCTTTTGGCCTTAAAATTGCCATCGAATCCTACAAAAAAACCAATAAAATCGTTAATAAAACCTGCGAGGGAGGGTTTTGACTACTTTGGAGGCTGGCGAAGGCGGAGGAGCAGGATATGTAGGCGGAAGAGGAAATTTCATGGCAGAGAGGTGAAAACCTATGAAAATAGGGTTCAAATTTGGTTTTGGCACGAAAATGTGGATTAGTGGTTTTGTGAAAACCATCAGCGGTTTTCGCGTGGCATCCGAGCGATAAGTGGTTTACGTTCTATCGAACGCGATTCCATACATTGTGCGACACGCGTCCTCCAGGAAACCACTGGTTTCGCATGAATTTTGGTTGTTAAACCCCGACACGGAATTCTACGCAAAACATGGTGTGAACCGTTGGATTTGGAGGTGTAGATCCAACGGTGGGGGAGGAGCGCAAAAACCTGAAGTTGACCGGTGGATGGAGTAAGTGGAGGCCAGGTGGCAAGAGGGGATTGGGAGATAGCTCTGTGGGTGGACGGTAGGACCCGGCTGACATCAGCCTTTTTTGTTTGGTAGCAGGATGGTCGATCGATGGGATTTGTTTGATCAGGTAAAATGAGCATCGTTGGATCAACAAGATCTTCAGTGTAGATCGATTGCGAGGTTGGAGGAAAAAACAACGGGAAAGGGGCTTAAAGAATTAGGAAGGAGAAGGGTCCGATGGAGGAGTATGGGACCAGAAGCGGGGTGTGAAGGGCTAAGGAAAAAAGGCTAGGAGGAGGGATGAGGGAGGTGATTCAGTGCCGTTGGATCCAAAATATCTATGGCTAGGATCAACGCGGGGGTTTATCGAACATAGTGGGGAAAATACAAAGGATAAAGCATTTTTTCATGGGCATAGGGGTAAATACAAAGGGAGAGGAGCTTAACGGAGCAGAGAAGGTGCGGTCTTGTGGAGGAGTAGGGGACCGGGGATAGAGGAAAAAGGGGCTTAAGGAAGTGGCGGGGATGGGGTGATCAGCGGGTTAAATGAGGGCCTTCGGATCTTATGGATCTACGGTGTAGATCTCATCAGAGTATTGCTATCGAGGTGGAAAGTTCGCAAAGGAAAATGCAGGTTTACAGAGGAAATGCTGATGCGATGGGGACTAGTGCCTGGTCGCGGGCGTGAGGTTTTATGGTGGGGAAAGGAAAAGGAGCTTAAGCCAAGGGGGCTTAAAGCTTGTTTTTTAATAAAAAGAGAGGAACAAGGTTTTAGTGGGTTTTTTTGAGTTTTTTAGTGTTCAGATAGGTAAAATAGGGATTTTTTAAACCAGAAAAAGGGGTTTTCATGGTTTAAAAGGATTTTTAGAAGGTTTTGTTTTTAGGGAAATGAAGGGTAAATGAGAAGGAAAAAATGGGATTTTTCAGAGGGAAATGGAGGATAAATGAAAGGGGAAAATGAGTGATATAGGCTTAGAAAATGATGGAAAAAGGCCTAAAAAACAGTCTCTTTTGATATCAGCAGGGTTTCTTGGTGGATTTTTTGAATGAAACAGTAGTGAAGATCACTCTTAAGTGAGAGAACACCAGAAGGCTTCAAGAATGAGAAATTTTCTATGAAAATAATCTCTTGAAGGCTCAAGACCTATTTTAGCCATCATTTGCTATGACAAAAATTTACTGATGGCTAACACTTCCAATGGATAGGCTACCTCTCCACTGAAAAACAAACCCCGAAATGGCTCTATGTGATCCTCCTTTGTTGCACCCTGCAACACAACCCAGCTCTAAATAGAAAGTGCACTGTAGCTGAAGGACGTAGCTTGGAAAAAATGCTGGAATGAGGAAATGCAGCCCAAAGAATCTCTCCTTCCCTGAGGGTGAGGTAAGGATTCCCGATCAGGAACACCCTTGTGCTAAACAACACAACAACCCTGCTAAACAGCAAGAGGAAGCAAATTCTAAACAAACCAATATCAAATGATAATCTAAAACATGAATAACAATGGCTGCCATCCCCTCCATATATAGTATGTGAGACTTCTCACATTGGGTCCCATCCATACTTGCCACTAAGCTCATGCAAGTTGTGCTCCAGTAAAACTGCGTTGTCTCATCATGAATTCCACTCCTCCATGACAGCACTGTTGACTTGGTCAAAGTTGACCTCTTCAACATGTATCTCCTCCAATTCACACCCAAAGGTGCTTAATCCAGCTGCTTATTCTTCCTACTTTCACATTAGGAGTGTTATTATTCCTTCTAAAAGGGTTTTAGGGGCCTCCCTACCCACTTATTCACCTACCTAGTGATAAAACAAACTATAATATTCCATTTAGATGTAGGGTAAATTTTTGGAATATTACATTGCAAATATGAGGCTCCACTATTCATGTCTTGAAATTTGGTTATGAAATATTTTGACAACCCATAACATAAGATTTGTAATAAATACGCACCCCATATATATATATATATATATATATATATATATATATATATATATATATATATATATATGCTCCAAACCATATATTTCAAAGTTTCAGACTTTGGTTAAAATAAAATGCCAATAAGACTTTGACATTGGAATAATTCTACCATTTGAAATTCGCTCTGAAAATATATATGCCACCATATAGTTGTAAAGCTTAGGACCTTAGGAGAATAAACCAACCTTTGAATTGAGATATTCAGACCTTAACATATCAAATAAAATTCAAACTAGACCTTGGAGATGGGGTCCAATAGGGGGGACATGTGGCAGTCACTGGTTGGGTTGTCCTCCCACATAAAAAAAATAAAATTCAACCTTAGGAGGTCATTGGGAAATTTCACCTTCTCAAACCCAAACAGAAAAATCCTTGTTATGAGAAAAGCTACCCTAAAGTCTGGGTTGAGGGACCTAAAAAAGCGGAAGGAATATCGTCACAAGAAGCACTCTAATTGTGAGTTTTAATGCTTGAACTAGAAAATTAAGGATAGACAACCTTACCCAGTTGTCCTATGTCTGGGGTCAATCCCGCATGGTGTGTTATCACTCAAATTTTCCTTGAAGTTGTGGAAAAGGAAAGTAAATCCGAGGTAACCACAAACCAACCTTCAGATACAGAATCTAGCCAATCTGTATCCAGAGAGGGCTCTCTCTTTAAAATTTAACTTTGTTCTTAGAAAATATTAGGCTAGTTATAAGTCCAAGAGTTTTGTTTGAATTTAAATGGTGGAATCTGCTAACTAAGGGCATGATTGAGTATTTCAGACCATTGGGCTATGGAGTCGAAAGGATGGCTTTACTGGATTAAGTTTCTTCACACAAGATGGCTTTGTAGGGCAAGATAGTCAAACAGAGAACAATTTTAGATATTAAAGTGAATGGAATGGATTTTGAAGGGATGAAAGGCAATTAAGAATCTTTCAACATGTTCAAAGAAAGAAAGTAATAAAGAGCAGTTAATAATTCTTTACTATAGTAATCAAAATGTTTAAACCAGCGAAACAAGAGCAATTAAGAATTCATTGTTTATAACCAGTTTAGAAGAAAACATTTAGAATAATCACAATTGAAATCAGAGTACATTTAAGCAATTTCTGATTTATTCTTTTTTGTCAATTATTCAGAAATGGAACACAATGATATAATAAACAGATATAAAACTTAAAACATAGGATAGAAATTACTTATTGAACTGTAGTGTGACACATGAATCCTGCAAAAAGTCTTGAGCTTCAATTCATCATCCAGCAAGCCACAAAGAAATTTCTCCAAAGCACTTTTATTCCAAAAAGTCAATGTTACAGCAAAGTAGAAGAATCCACCCTCAATAAGTCAATTGAGGGTTTATTTATACAAAATATATCTTAACAAAACGAGATATAATCTAAGGTGACTTACTAATAAGTTACAATAAAAATAGAGACAAATGGTCTGATGGATAAGACAAGAAGCAACCGATGTTGTGTTGTTCCCTTATTTTGAGAATGTGCTTGAGGAAGGTGCTATTTTTTAGCTCATTCGTTGTCTCCTTTAGTAATTGTGCTTTAACTGACTTGCTTCACTGATACTCTTCGTTCCTACTGATACTCTTTGACCTTTCTTTGTCCTTTTATCCTTTATACTGTAGTAAATAGGAAAAATTTTGTATAAGGAAAAATTTTAGAAAAGTTCCAATAAATCTTCCCACCATTTCTCTTCTGTTATTATTGTCCATTGAAGCTTCCTTAAGGTTTCATCAGCCTCAGTATATCTGAAAAAAGTAGGCTAGTTAGGAAACAAATGCCTTACTTCATGTTCCAAATAAAATAAATTCTCTAATCTGTCATGAAGATTTCTTCCTCTGGGTAATGTTGCTTGTGATGAACTAGCTGAGGAATTGGCTAGATTGTGAGCATGTATGTCCAATTTTCTAATATAAGTTTCCAGGTCCATTATTTTTTCTTCGGAAATCATGGGGCTGGGCAACCCTTTATTCAATAAAACATTAAACCTCTCTCTAAAATCAATTATTTCTGCCTGCATGTCAAAGCACCTTCTTTCCAAATTCTGCATAAGAGTCCTTTTTGTAAAAACTCTTTTTAGTTCCAAAATTGTTGCAGTTCTATCCTGAGTACCCACTTCTTCAAGCTGCTGTCTGGTTTGGGTGTTTAGAAACTGAATAAGCTGATTAGCTTCCTCAGGCCTATTTCCCAATTCTGCTCATGTATTCTCAACTTCCTTTAGAGCTACTCTGACCAAATCATTCTGTTCGTACATTATCTGGATTGAGAACCAGATATATTTTATTAACTGACTAATATTATCCCAAAGAATATCATTTATTTCTCTCAAAGGCTTCTCCAATGTGAGATCCTTTTCTAATGCTTTAACCAATTTTTCCAATCTCTTGATTTCTCTTGATTTGTCAGCAACACTCATTTTTGAAAGATCATACCTCTGTTCTAAATTGATAAGTTGTAACTTTGTGTGCTGAAGTTCAGTTACTTGAATTTTCAAGTCATTCATTTGCATTGCTAATTGTTCTGAACTCAAATTAGAAGTGTCTACCTGTGATGATTTTGCTGGCTGTGTACCTGTAATTTCCTCTGTTGTAGATGTCGGAAGAGCAGATTGTTTGTCTTTCAGTGCTTGCTCCAACTCTTTTTCTGTTTCAGTTAATTGCTCATTCATTTTCAAGAGCAACTCCATCATTTCTTCTTCAGAATTCTTCTTTATTATCTCTTCAGTTTGGGGATGTCTGGAGGCTGGCAATTTCAACTGTTTTCTCAATGCAGCAATGTCATCATCTTTTTTTTTAATTAGAGTTTCTATTCCTTTGACATCTTTTGGATTATGACCTAATCCAATTATTACTTCCTCCAATGTTTTTATTCTGTTATATTTTGCTTGAGAAGAAGCCTTTTCAAGTTGCAATTGTGTATTGGTGTTTTCCAAAGAATCCTGTAACTTTTGAGCTACCATGGCTTTATCAGTCAAAGTGGAATAAATCATTTCCCCAGTCTGCTTATGTAATTCAATCTGGTCTAAAGGATGGATATCCTTTGCTAGGACTTCAAATTTTCTCCTAATATAATTAGCAGTTGTTTGGGGTTGTGGCACCTTAGGTTTGAAATGGCTCATTAACATTTTGCCTTGTTGAATGTCAAAAGCTGACATTAGTGTTTCTTGATTCTTTGGAGCCATTTTCAAATACTGATTATATACTTGCATTCTTAGTGGATCATTCATGGCCTTGATATTGATAAATGTATTTTTGATGTCCCGGGCCTCTTTTGCAGGAGGATTAAAAGAAGAAATTTCCATACTCTTTTGCTTTTGTAGCTCTTTCCTGTATGAGGTAGTGGATGCTCCACTAACTGTTCCTGTTTCTGACTGTCTTCTCTTTCTTGGTTGTCAGAGATTTCTTGAAATGATTCAACTTCTGGAAGAGGATTCAATCTCTGCCTTTTATTATCATGCTGCTCTGTAAATTTATCACTAGGGGTGGATGTTTCAGCTTCTCTCTTTTTCCCTTTTTCCATATTAAGAGGAGTTTGAAGATTGGCAACCTCTGTCTCATTGATATGAACTGGAGGGATTTGTGCCTGATTTTTTTCTTTGGATGTTTCTGGTAGCTCTGTCATTGTGAATTTTTCAATTATTTGTATGTCTGGTTCCTTTTCTTTTCCTTTTGATTCTACTGCCACTGTACTGATCTCCTGCAAAGGTTGTTGTGAAGTTCCTGCTGAAGAAGGTCCTGCTGTCTGTACCTGCCCAAGAGAGTCCAGGTCAAGTATATTTTCAAGATCTTTCATTACATTATCAACATTGACCTACTCACTATCTTGCTCTACCAAAGTTCCTTCCACCCATTCATCTGTATTTGCATATTGTTCAATTTCTGGCATCCTAAAATGAATGTATGGAGATAATTTGTGTTTCATTCTTCTGTCACAAATAAAACTATATGTATCATAGGGTGCCCAGTAGAAACTCTTTTGTAGTTTGAGATGATCTTCTAAAATCCTTTTTGCTTCTCTCCGAGCCTCCCTAGAATTACAAACAAAGGGTCCTAACTGGCTTTTTATTCTGAGTTGTGCCTTCTTCTTAGCATTACAGAAATGAACTATATCTGAATTGTTCATTTTTCTGAAATACTCAAGTGCAAAAAGTCTCATTGGAACATATTTGGGAAACTTGAAAGGACACAGTTCACATCCATAAATCCTAATTTCAGTATAGTTCTGATATAAGTACCAGTCTCCCACCTTATAGTGTTTTGATAGTTGAAAGGTTCTCTTGATTTCATTATTGATTCTAGGAGGAGATATTCCAGTCAACAAAGTGGTTGCTGGATGTACAAACAGATCAATGAATTCACTTTAGGTGTAAGGAGAATCAGGAGAATGATGGGTGATAGCAGACCAAAAGATAACTGATCTAGGGTTTCCTTTAGCATCAAGTTTCTGCATATGAAAAGGAAAACTTTCTAACTGATAGTATATCATGAGATGATATATGAAGGAAGAATATTTGAATACTTTCTCATTTCCAAATCTCATGAATTGATCATGGATTTTATTAGCAATAAAAGATGCAAAATCATACCTAACAGGAGGAGGCTGTCCAGAGGTAAAAATAGACAATAGTGCTAGGGTCAATTGGTCAACAAACTCACTAGTGTTAAAACCCATTATTGAGGAAATCATGTTTAAAATGACTCTGCCTTCATCAGTAAAATAGGTGTAGACATAAGGGGGATGTCCTTTAGGCTGATGCTGTAGCAGCATGAAAGTCTGACAAAGACAGTTTAACTCTTCAGGGGACAATTGGGTATACTTTTCAAGCAATTCAGCCATGTGCAGAGGAGTGAGGGCTTGACCTGGTTGGAAATGTAGCATCTCATTTATGGATTGAGCAGTTATTAGGAAGAGGACATCATGATTTGGGGATAAGACTGCTCTTTGGTTAGGGTCATAATTGGCATGGAAAATATGGATGATTTCAGGAAAAATATGGACTTCTGGTAGAAAGTACATGGGCATATTGGATTCCCAAAGTATAATTACGTCAGAACCATTCAAATAATTGTCTCTACAGAGACAAAATATTCGAAGGGGATTCTCACTAACGCCCAGGTCTTTAATCTGAAAGTCCATATCGGCCAAAGGTAAATAATCCAATTCCTTATGAGGGGCATTCAACCGTGCTACGTTCAAAGCCACAGGAACTTCCATCTTTGGTTCTTGTGTATTCAAAAATGGAAACTCAAGTTTTGACAGGAAAAACAGGTGCAATTGCAAGTTTGGGAATATAATTACACTTCTCAGGATTGAGAACTGAACTAGCAATTAAATTTTAACTCTGTTTTAGTGAAAGAGTACGAAAATCAGGTTTATTACATAGTTCAATGGGATTTTCTAGGGTAAATACCTATTTTTCTGAGGACGACACTGATTTCAAACAGGTACTGGATAGGGGCACTGATTTCTTGAATGTTTGACTGCAATTTTCTTCAACGAGGCCAAGGTTGGCGGACTTCAGCTTTTGAATTTCGAATTTTTTTGCGGGGAGAGTGCATTTCGTCGTCCGCGTACGAAATAATGAAAAAGACAGGAATTTTTTGTTTTATCAGCAAAGTCAAATGGGGGGGAATTTTTTATTATTTTATTGGCTGACGTCAGCAAGGTACAAAGGTCACGTCATGAACAGGAAGGGCGGTAAATGGTTTTTATCGCACCGCTTATGAGCAAAGGCTGTTTTAAGAGGAGGGGAAGCGATGCGATACATTGGATGACACGTAGCACAACACTATTCAAAAACCGCTTGGCCATCGTGTGTTATCCTTCGTACACGGATGGCCAGCGAAATGGATGAGGATCGTTGATCTCAGGGCAGATAATCGGATGGTCGACGGGACGGGAAGATGGTGGGGAGTTAACGGCGCGGGCCCAACGTATTTAACAGTTAATTAATCACATCGGGCGGATTTCTATTGGCTGGGATCGATTTATTAATTAATCATGTGGATTAATTAATCCCTGGTACGATCGGATGGCAGGGAATTATTTTATTTTTGTATTTTAAACATATATAATATGTTTAAATGGTTTTTCATATATTTTTATTTATATAGCAATTAAACCAATGCGATTTATTTACTATAGGGGGCGGAATAATTATATAGATATATTTATCCAAAAGGAATTATAATGTGGGTTTTTATTTGAATAAGTGGGAATTAAGTATTTTTTGGTTAAAATTGTAATAGATGGGTTTTGGGGATATTATATTCAAAGCAGTTATACATAATAGGAGAATGGGATTTTTATAAGGAGTTAATACATAAATTAGAATTAATATGACAAGGGGACAAGGTGAACTCAAAATACTTAAATATAACCAAGAAAGTGAAGTTTCAAAAGTAATTGGCATTATTATACTTTCATCACTTAAACTTAGAATAAAAAGTAATTTTGAGGGCTTTTCATGAAATGTTGAGGATTTCCTAAGTAAAATGGGATTTTACTTAGGAAAATATTTTGAGAGGTGAATGAATGTGATAATGGATAATTTCAAGTACTTAGGTCTTTTTCAATTATTGGGCCGAGGGTCCAGTCCCTCCAAAAGTCAAGGAAATGCCTTGAGCCCCTTTAATCTTCAAATACCTTAGTACTTAGGGGGAAATTAGTGAAATCTTTAGGGAAAAATGAAGGGGGAGTTAATAATCTTGACTTTTCTTTGTTGTGAACTTTTCCAATGTAGTATCTACCCTTGTACTTTGTGATGAAAGTAAAATTGAAAACATTTAGAACCATCATTCATCACATGTAATTCTGCAACAACATCTACCTACCCTACTTACTTTACCCTACCATTTTCTCTTCTTTATTAGGGTGCACTTAGACTGGTAAACCCTTATCAATCTTGCTTTTATTTTACATGGCAAACCTATCTAAGTCTACACTTATTACATCCAAGGGCTCAGATTAAACTGTTGAGCACCTTTTATTAGCTCTACCTATCTACTTATCTGCCAAGATTAAACTATTTGGTCAGATATTTATTCTCTATTCTACAGCATAAAATTGAAAAACGAATGAGTCAAGTTTAAACAGTTTGACCCTTCATAAATTGTGGCAAAATTTTGACAAGCTGCACACAATTGCTTATTATAGAAAATGAAATAGTAGTGGCATTTAGATTTGCACACTTTTCTTGTCCCTTTTTTGTCCGGGGTTCATTTCTTTCACTTTTTTGGGCCATTTTTATTCTTTTTACCCTTTGATTTTTCTTTTAGGGTATACCCTCTTTACATTTTTTAAATTTTTTTGATTTTTTGAATAATATGGAACACCTTTGCAACAAGAAAAAGGTTTGACATATTGCATAGTTCAACAAGTCAATCATGAAAAATGACACCTATTGGTATAGGAGTCTAACACTGGCTCCACTTGGGGATGGCTTTTCCTGGTGAAAATTCAAGAACAGCAGGTCAGATGCCTTAAAATGCCTTTAACTGAACCATGAAATCTTCTTTTTCTCGTGGCTTTCTTTATATATATGATAGTAAAACTTCTGAAGCTTAGGGCCTTCACTTCGGGCTTCAACTCCAAAAAGTCACCATCCAATCAAAACTGATGCATTAGGAAGGATATAATATGTACAAGTTAGAAAAAATCAGAACATCCTAGTAAATGGGGTCAAAGTAGTGTTTTAGCATTCGACCATTGACTGGTCCTTCCTCAGCTTCTGAACTATCCAAATTATTCAAAAAATATGTGTTATTTCCCTGTAAAGCATGAATGATGTAAGGTCCTTTCCATAAGAAATCAAATTTCCCATGTTTCCCTTTATCTTCCCTTATGGAATCCCATTTTAAAACTTTATCTCCTATTTGAAAATCTTCTGCTTTAGTCCTTTTGTCAAACATCTTCTTTAACTTTTCCTACAAAACTTGGGATCGTTGATACACTTCTTCTCTGGTCTATTGCAATTGAATTGTTTGATTTATTCTTCTCTGAATATCATTTGGTTCTACTTGAGCTTCCTGAAGTAACTTCATTACAGGAATTCCTAAAGATGATGGGAATCTGGCCTCCATACCATAAACTAATTCATATGGACTGGTCCCAATTGATTTTTTGGTTGTAAGTCTGTCTACCCACAATGCATTGGTAAGTTTCTTATGCCAATTATTTTTATTCTCTTCCAATAATTTTTTAATGATATTAATGAGACTTTTATTGGAAGATTCAGCCAGACCATTACCTTGAGGATAATAGGTTGTTGAATGGCCTAAAGTAATGTGATATTTATTGCAGAAACTAATAATTTTCTTAGACTTAAAAGCAACAACATTATCAGTTATAATTTTCTCTGGATAGCCAAATATTGAAAGTATATTGGTTTCTAAGAACCCTATAATTACATAATCATTGGCTTGTCTACATGGGATTGCTTCAATCCATTTAGTAAAGTAATTTGTGGCAGTAAGGATCCATCTGTGTTGCCCAGAAGAAGGGGGATAGATTTCTCCAATAAAATCCAGTCCCCATTGTTGAAAGGGTCTCTCGGTGGAAATTGGTTTTAATGTTAGAGGTAACAATTTTCTTTTGCCCTCGAAGATCTGACACTTATGACAGGCAGTTACAAATTTCTTAACATCTGAAAACAAGGTTGGCCAATAAAAACCAGCCCTCAAGATCTTATCTGCAGTTGACTTCCAGTAGAGGTGTCCACCACAATCTCCTGCATGAAATTCATTAAGAACTTTGTCAGCTTCATCTTTCAATAAACAATTTAGTAGAATTCCGTAATGATTCTTCCAAAAAAGAGCACTATCTAAAATACAATACTTTAAAGATGTCATTTTCAAAAACCTTTGTTTCGTTCTGGATAACCCTGGAGGAGCTTGCAGGTTTAACAAAACATAAATGATATCAGTGTACCAGGGTGAGTCTAAAAAGGCTTGACTGATTTTTGGAGTCGCCATCTCCTGTTCATCATCCAATTCGTTAATATCCAGGGCTTGGCAATTTTTTTCAGTCATGAGTTGAGCCAAACCTTGACATTTTATGAGTTTTGTTGGTTTAATTTCAATATCATATTCTAATATGGTAGCTATCCACTTACCTCTTTTGCCTTCAATACCATCTTGAGTCAAGATGTCTTTAACAACAACATTAGGTACATAAGCTATCACATGAGAATACAATATATAAACTCTGAAATCTTTAATTTCTTTCACAAGTGCAAAAGCCTGTTTCTCCATGACATTGTATTTCAAAGATGCATCTCTAAGTGCTTTACTAAAAAAGGCTATTGGTTTTTCATATCCCTGATCATCCTTTTGTATTAAAACAGCTGCAACTGTATGTTCAGAAGCAAATGAGAAAATTATGAAATCTCTATCAAATTTTGGACTGGTGAGACCTGGTGTTCTGGTTAAAGACATTTTGATTTCTTCAAATGATTGCTTGGCTTCCACAGTCCAGTCAATACTTGAATCCTTTCTTAACATGTTAGTAAGCAGTCTAATTAATTCAGCTAAACTAGAAATGAATCTTCTCAAAAAATTGATCTTTCCTATGAAAGCTTGAAGTTCTTTAATGTTTCGGGGATGAGGTATCTGCAAAATTGCTTGTATTCTTTCAGGATCAATTCCAATGCCATCTTTAGAAATAATGTGACCTAGGAGCTTTCCTTCTTCAAGACCAAATAATGATTTTTTCAGATTTAAAGAAATACCATACTTCCTGCATTTTATAAACACTTGTCTTAGATGATCTAAATGTTGTTGATCTGTTTTGGAAAAAAACAGTTAAATCATCTAGGTAAATAACCAGAAAATCATGTATTTCTTTGGCAAAGGCAATGTCCATTTCTCTTTGGAAGGTTTCTCCTGCGTTTTTGAGTCCAAATGGCATCTTGACATATTTAAAAGTACCCTATGGTGTTGTAAATGATGTTTTGTCTTGATCATCAGGATGAACCAAAATCTGGTTATACCCTGAAAATCCATCCAAAAGAGAAATCCTTGAAGATACCACTACCCTTTGTAAGATATGGTCCATTTTAGGCAGAGGATAGTTATCTTTTAAAGAAACTTTGTTTAAATTTCTCAAATCGACACACAGTCTAATCTCTCCAGTATTTTTCCTTGTTGGTACCAAATTAGAAACCCATTCAGAAAACCTAATAGGAGCTATAATTCCTTCTTTTAATTTCTTTCTCAATTGAAGGTAGTAAAACAGGATTGATCCTTATAAGTTTTTGTTTGAAAGGTTTCTGATCTGGTTTCAAAGGTATTGTATGTTGAATTATTGATGTATCATATGATTTAAGATCTTCATAACTCCAGACAAAAACATCCTGGAATTCTTTTAACAGTTCAACATATTTAACCTTTTGATCTTCTGGCAGAGATTTAGATAGTTTAACCATCTTTGGATTTCCTTCAGTTCCTAAATTGACTTCTTCGATATCAGCTTTTAACGGTTCCATTTTGGGTTTTAGTGGAATGTCATTTGAGTCAAAAAGATCTTCTAAAGGAGTTAATCCTTTAGGTAAATGATTATCTTTCAGATTAATAATTTCATATTCATCTTCTATAATCTCATCGAATTCCATTTGTTTCAAATCCTGCATATCTTTTTCAGTGAATTTGGTTGGGTGAAGCATATGAATTGCAGTCTCTTCAGAAATATATGTTTCTTGTTTATCAATTTGATCAGATCCATTGATTGTTGTGTCTTCATCTATACTACTGTTAGAGAACTCATTTTCTAAGGTTAAGAAATTGTTAATCTGATTATTATTTACAAACACTTGCTAATTCAAGAGATTGTCTGGTATAGCAGGTCTATGCCTAATCTCAGCTGTGAACTGATGATTAGGTCCAAAAGGTAATTTACAGGTGCTAGCGAACATTGCAAGACTGTGAGCATGAAAATTTTGTTTTCTAGGAATTTTGGCAAGTTGAGCTTGTAGAAAAGTGTTGAGAATTTCCACAACTATTTCTCTGTATTGTTTCAATCTAGGGTATTTTGTTGAACATTCACCGTTGATTTTTTGAATAATTAACTCAGAGTCTCCTATGATTGATACTCTAATTGCTCCTAATTTCTTGACATGTTTAAGCCCTAGCAAAAGAGCTTCATACTCTGCCATGTTGTTAGTGCATCTAAAATTCAATCTATAAGCGTGACCTTCGGCATGATCATTTTCAACATTATGTATCCAAATTCCAGCCCCTGCTCCTAATTTATTCACAGAACCATCAAATTCTAAATGCCACAAAATTTCATGTTCATAATCTTCATCAACTGTTTTAGCATGTTTCTTAATAGGGAGCTCTGGTTTTTGAATTTTTTCTGGTATCTCTTGAATGTTTGATGTTTCTTTGTTTTTAGATATTTCTTCGATTTGAACAGTAGATTTAGTTGCAGTTTCTGTTTCTGGTGCTTCTAGTTCAGTGGGAAGGTCCAATTCAGCATTATACAGGATGAAAGAGTCCATATCAGAATGTACTGAATAGATAGGGAAGTTTTCAGGCTTCTCATGGCTACTGACTAAATATTTCATCAAGCTCTCTCTGTATAGTCTTTTAGGTTGACCAAAAACTGAAATGGTAGCAAATGACATATCTAGTTGAAGAGATCCTCCGAGTTTGGCACCCTAGGATCTAGACAATAACGTACCATATTTGGGAGGAATGTCTGCAACTACTATATCCATCAGAATAGATTTCGCAGGGTATTTTACCAAATTAACACACAAATTTTTAATCAAACCTAAACATCTTACCTGACTCGAATCAAACGAAAAAGGATCTTTATATGGTCAGGTAATGTCTAGGTTTAATCTTTCCATCAGAGCTTTTGGCATTAGATTGTGGGATGCTCCAGAATCAAGCATGGTGTTATGAAGTATTTTGTGATGAACATTCAAGCTCACATAAAATGGAGGAGTTCCTCCACTTTCAGGTTTGCCATTAACTTCAGGACCAAAAAGTAGTCTGGGTTGATCATCAAAAACATTCACTGAATAATCCATTCCAGTAATGTTAATGTTAAGGGATTTGCTGATTTGGCTTCTATAGACATCATGTTTAGCTAATTCTGCTAAGGGAACAACTATCTTAAGTTTTCCTATTTCAGCTTCTAGATTGAAAGATTTTTCTGTTTGAGCTCTGGTATTTTGAACAGTTCGATTTTCTCTGTTTTTTGGGTCTTCAGTGTTTTTCTCTTTTTCATGAGTGGGATTATGAGTTGAAGGTGTTTCTGAATTAACTTCTGCTGGTTCTTCTATGTTTTCTGCAAGAGGAGAAGTATTAGAAAGTTGTTTATTATTTGGTTGGTTATCAAACACATCTTCAATTATTGGATTTGCGGGGTTAGGACTTGTTTTAGACAGAATTTGTACAGGAGAAGTGTTAGTTTTACCTTTGACGTTTTGTTTTACAGCTTTCTGTTTGCTATTCTCTGGCACATCAATCCGTCTGCTTCTCAAATTGTATTTTTTATGAACTTCATAAATTTTTGTGTCATATCCTTCTTTAAAATCAAAAGTTTCTCCTGAATTAGTTTGAAATGTTTCAAGAATATGATTTTCTTGATCATCTTGAGATAGGAAAACTTCTGGTTCATTTTTGTTCTCAGTCACATTATTTATTTCAACATCCTCGGTAGGCTCTTCAGAAGTTGAACCTTCAACAAAATTTTCCTGGAATGGTGGCCTGATGTTTTGGTCAGGAACATTTTTCCCAGTATTTTGGTTCTGATTTCTTCTGAAGTTTGGGTTTCTAACAACATTTTGACTATCACCAGAAGACTTTCTTTCGATCGTCTCTACCCTATCTCCCAGTCTTTCCATACCTTTGATAATTGCATCCAGCTTTCTTTCAAAAGCTGAAGGCTCTTCGTTGATAGGAATCCTTCTTTCAGCCCTATCCCTAGCTCGTTTTTCTATGAGGTTAGCTTCAACACTAACCACTATGCTTTGCATCTCTTCTAGAGTTTGGGGGGCTCTTTCTCTGAGAGAATATGCTATGTCAGAGTCAAAACCATCAGGGAATTTAACCAGTACTAAATCTGGAGGAGGTTTAAGGTTTTGAGGGACAACGTTGTAGGCTTCGTTAAATCTGATGATATAATCTTGCACTGTTTCGTTAGGTCCTCTTTTCAATTTTCCAAAGTCAGATAGGATTTGAAGAGGGTATTTTTTCTTCTCCCATCTATTCAAAAATGCCCTATACAGGGCTGGTAAGTCAGCAATACTGTTTGGAGCGAGGGCCCTAAACCATGTCCTGACTTCCCCAGTAAGACTCTAGACAAAAATTCTCATTCGAACATCATCAGCGTCAATTTCATAAAATTCAAAGTAATCTGTCATCCTTTTGGTATGTTGTTGAGCTGTGTAAGTACTGGAACCATCAAAAGGGGTGATTTTACTCTGATAATCTTGAGGCAAAGCAGCAGGGTTGCCTGGCAATCTTAACGGAGCATATCGGTTGGCCATCGGAAGGTGTAACGGAATAACAGGTGATGATGGTCTGGAAGTAGTATGTGGAGGAGAAGGAGGGGCAGTTTGTGTTTGAGAAATTTGAGGAAAAGCAGATGAACTAGGGGAAGCTATAGTAATTACAGAAGTGTTTGAAGTTTCTTCAAAGGTCTGTTCAGATTGAATGGAATTTTGTAAATGTCTGTCAAGATGTAATGAAACAAATCTCAATTGTAAATCTTCAAAAAAAAATGGGTCCGGAACCAGTCTAGATAATTCAGTTTCAGAAAAATTCACAAACAAAGATGTTTCAAATCGCTCATCAAAAGGTATTTCATCAAAATATATCCACTTTATAGGACAGGATGCAGATCTAGAAAGAGGTCGAGAACTTCCAAAACTTTCTTGACTTCCTCTTTCAGAGCTTTCTTGACTTTCTTGTCTTCTAAGAATCCTAGGAATCAGATTTGGATTATCGAATACCGGAGGTGGGTTTGGATCAGGATTTGACCTGGTATAACGAGTTCTTTTTGAAGCCAGTTTTCCTAGAAATGTTACTTTTTTAATTTTTTGTTTTAAATACAATGAAAGTACAACTTCGGCAAATTCTTCAAGAAATTTAAGATTTTTGATTAAAATTTTCTCAAAGATTTATTGAACTAGAGAATCTGATTGAATGTTTGAAACCCAGGTTCAGTTTATAAGCTAAATCAGAGATAGACTAAAGCAGCGTTTATTTACTGTGAAGTTGCAAAGAAAAAGCAGTTCAAAGGCTACCTGGTTGATCTTTAGGCTCTGTCTATAGCTTATAAGCAAACAATAGTAACAATTAAAATGATTCAGTTCCCCAGTATGGTCGCCACTATGTTATCACTCAGATTTTCCTTGAAGTTTTGGAAAAGGAAATTAAATCCGAGGTAACCACAAACCAACCTTCAGATGCAGAATCTAGCCAATCTGTATCCAGAGAGGGCTCTCTCTTTAAAACTTAACTTTGTTCTTAGAAAATATTAGGCTAGTTATAAGTCCAAGAGTTTTGTTTGAATTTAAATTGTGGAATCCGCCAACTAAGGGCATGATTGAATATTTCAAACCATTGGGCTATGGAGTCAAAATGATGGCTTTACTGGATTAAGGTTCTTCACACAAGATGGCTTTGCAGGGCAAGATAGTCAAACAGAGAACAATTTTAGATATTAAAGTGAATGGAATGGATTTTGAAGGGATGAAAGGCAATTAAGAATCTTTCAACATGTTCAAAGAAAGAAAGTGAATGATTACAAATAAAGAGCAGTTAAGAATTCTTTACTATAGTAATCAAAATGTTTAAACCAGCGAAACAAGAGCAATTAAGAATCCATTGTTTATAACCATTTTAGAAGAAAACATTTAGAATAATCACAATTCAAATCGGAGTACATTTAAGCAATTTCTGATTTATTCTTTTTTGTCAATTATTCAGAAATGGAACACAATGATATAATAAACAGATATAAAAATTAAAACATAGGATAGAAATTACTTATTGAACTGTAGTGTGACACATGAATCCTGCAAAAAGTCTTGAGCTTCAATTCATCATCCAGCAAGCCACAAAGAAATTTCTCCAAAGCACTTTTATTCCAAAAAGTCAATGTTACAGCAAAGTAGAAGAATCCACCCTCAATAAGTCAATTGAGGGTTTATTTATACAAAATATATCTTAACAAAACGAGATATAATCTAAGGTGACTCACTAATAAGTTACAATAAAAATAGAGACAAATGGTCTGATGGATAAGACAAGAAGCAACCGATGTTGTGCTGTTCCCTTATTTCAAGAATGTGCTGGAGGCAGGTGCTATTTTTTAGCTCATTCGTTGTCTCCTTTAGTAATTGTGCTTTAACTGACTTGCTTCACTGATACTCTTCGTTCCTACTGATACTCTTTGACCTTTCTTTGTCCTTTTATCCTTTATACTGTAGTAAATAGGCAAAATTTTGTATAAGGACAAATTTTACAAAAGTTCCAATAAATCTTCCCACCATTTCTCTTCTGCTATTCTTGTCCGTTGAAGCTTCCTTAAGTTTTCGTCAACCTCAGTATATCTGAAAAAAGTAGGCTAGTTAGGAAAAAAATTCCTTACTTCATGTTCCAAATAAAATAAATTCTCTAATCTGTCATGAAGATTTCTTCCTGTGGTTAATGTTGCTTGTGATGAACTGGTCGAGGAATTGGCTAGATTGTGAGCATGTATGTCCAGTTTTCTAATATAAGTTTCCAGGTCCATTATTTTTTCTTCTGAAATCATGGGGCTGGGCAACCCTTTATTCAATAAAACATTAAACCTCTCTCTGAAATCAATTATTTCTGCCTGCATGTCAAAGCATCTTCTTTCCAAATTCTGCATAAGAGTCCTTTTTGTAAAAACTCTTTTTAGTTCCTAAATTTTTGCAGTTCTATCCTGAATACCCACTTCTTCAAGCTACTGTCTAGTTTGGGTGTTTAGAAACTGAATAAGTTGATTAGCTTCCTCAGGCCTATTTCCCAATTATGCTCGTGTATTCTCAACTTCCTTTAGAGATACTCTGACCAAATCATTCTGTTCGTACATTATCTGGATTGAGGACCAGATATATTTTATTGACTGACTAATATTATCCCAAATAATATCATTTATTTCTCTCAAAGGCTTCTCCAATGTGAGATCCTTTTCTAATGCTTTAACCAATTTTTCCAATCTCTTGATTTCTCTTGATTTGTCAGCAACACTCATTTTTGAAAGATCATACCTCTGTTCTAAATTGATAAGTTGTAACTTTGTGTGCTGAAGTTCAGTTACTTGAATTTTCAAGTCATTCATTTTCTTTGGTAATTGTTCTGAACTCAAATTAGAAGTGTCTACCTGTGATGATTCTGCTGGTTGTGTACCTATAATTGCCTCTGTTGTAGATGTCGGAAGAGCAGATTGTTTGTCTTTCAGTGCTTGCTCCAGCTCTTTTTCTATTTCAGTTAATTTCTCATTCATTTTCAAGAGCAACTCCATCATTTATTCTTCAGAATTATTCTTTATTATTTCTTCAGTTTGGGGATGTCTGGAGGCTGGCAATTTCAATTGTTTTCTCAATGCAGCAATGTCATCATCTTTTTCCTTAAATAGAGTTTCTATTCCTTTGACATATTTCGGATTATGACCTAATCCAATTATTACTTCCTCCAATGTTTTTATTCTGTTATCTTTTTCTTGAGAAGAAGCCTTTTCAAGTTGCAATTGTGTATTGGTGTTTTCCAAAGAATCTTGTAACTTGTGAGCTACCATGGCTTTATCAGTCAAAGTGGAATAAATCGTTTCCCCAGTCTGCTTATGTAATTCAATCTGGTCTAAAGGATGGATATCCTTTGCTAGGACTTCAAAGTTTGTCCTAATATAATCAGCAGCTGTTTGGGGTTGTGGCACCTTGGGTTTGAAATGGCTCATTAACATTTTGCCCTGTTAAATGTCAAAAGCTGACATTAGTCTTTTTTGATTCTTTAGAGCCATTTTCAAATACTGATTATATACTTGCATTCTTAGTGGATCATTCCTGGCCTTGATATTGATAAATGTCTTTTTGATGTCCCAGGCCTCTTTTGCTGGAGGCTTAAAAGAAGAAATTTCCATACTCTTTTTCTTCTGTAGCTCTTTCCTATATGAGGTAGTGGATGCTCCACTAACTGTTCCTGTTTGTTGACTGTCTTCTCTTTCTTGGTTGTCAGATATTTCTTGAAATGATTCAACTTGTGGAATAGGATTCAATCTCTACCTTTTAGTATCATGATGCTCTGTAAATTTATCACCAGGGGTGGATGTTTCAGCTTCTCTCTTTTTCCCTTTTTCCATATTAAGAGGAGTTTGAAGATTGGAAACTTCTGTCTCATTGATCTGAACTGGAGGGATTTGTGCCTGACTTTGTTCTTTGGATGTTTCTAGTAGCTCTGTCATTGTGAATTTTTCAATTATTTGTATGTCTGGTTCCTTTTCTTTTCCTTTTGATTCTACTGCCACTGTACTGATCTCCTGCAAAGGTTGTTGTGAAGTTCCTGCTGTCTGTACCTGCCCAAGAAAGTCCATATCAAGTATCTTTTCAATATCTTTCATTACATTATCAATATTGACCTGCTCACTATCTTGCTCTACCAAAGTTCCTTCCACCCATTCATCTGTATTTGCATATTGTTCAATTTCTGGCATCCTAAAATGAATGTATGGAGTTAATTTGTGTTTCATTCTTCTGTCACAAATAAAACTATATGGATCATAGGGTGCCTAGTAGAAACTCTTTTGTAGTTTGAGATAATCTTCTAAAATCCTTTCTACTTCTCTCCTAGCCTCCCTAGAATTACAAACAAAGGGTCCTAACTGGCTTTTTATTCTGAGTTGTGCCTTCTTCTTAGCATTACAGAAATGAACTATATCTGAATTGTTCATTTGTCTGAAATACTCAAGTGCAAAAAGTCTCATTGGGACATATCTGGGCAACTTGAAAGGACACAGTTCACATCCATAAATCCTAATTTCAGTATAGTTCTGATATAAGTACCAGTCTCCGACTTTATAGTGTTTTGATAGTTGAAGGGTTCTCTTGATTTCATTATTGATTCTAGGAGGAGATATTCCAGTCAAAAAAGTGGTTGCTGGATGTAAAAATAGATCAATGAACTCACTATAGGTGTAAGGAGAATCAGGAGAAGGATGGGTGATAGCAAACCAAAAGATAACTGATCTAGGGTTTCCTTTAGCATCAAGTTTCTGCATATGAAAAGGAAAACTTTCTGACTGATAGTATATCATGAGATGATATATGAAGGAAGAATATTTGAATACTTTCTCATTTCCAAATCTCATGAATTGATCATGGATTTTATCAACAATAAAAGATGCAAAATCATACCTAACAGTAGGAGGCTGTCCAGAGGTAAAAATAGACAATAGCACTAGGGTCAATTGGTCAACAAACTCACTAGTGTTAAAACCCATTATTGAGGAAATCATGTTTAAAATGACTCTGCCTTCATCAGTAAAATAGGTGTAGCCATAAGGGGGAGGTCCTTTAGGCTGATGTTGTGGCAGCATGAAATTCTGACAAAGACGGTTTAACTCTTCAGGGGACAATTGGGTAGACTTTTCAAGCAATTCAGCCATGTGCAGAGGAGTGAGGGCTTGACCTGGTTGGAAATGTAGCATCTCATTTATGGATTGAGCAGTTATTAGGAAGAGGACATCATGATTTTGGGATAAGACTGCTCTTTGGTTAGGATCATAATTGGCATGGTAAAGATGGATGATTTCAGGAAAAATATGGACTGCTGGTAGAAAGTACATGGGCATATTGGATTCCCAAAGTCTAATTACGTCAGAACCATTCAAATAATTGTCCCTGCAGCGACAAAATATTCGAAGGGGATTCTCACTAATGCCCAGGTCTTTAATCTGAAAGTCCATATCGACCAAAGGTAAATAATCCAATTCCTTATGAGGGTCATTCAACGGTGCTACGTTCAAAGCCGCAGGAACTTCCATCTTTGGTTGTTGTGTATTCAAAAATGGAAACTCGGGTTTTGACGAGAAAAACAGGTGCAATTGCAAGTTTGGGAATATAATTACACTTCTCAGGATTTAGAACTGAAGTAGCAATTAAATTTTAACTCTTTTTTAGTGAAAGAGTACGAAAATCAGGTTTATTACAGAGTTCAGTGGGATTTTCTAGGGTAAATACCTGTTTTTCTGAGGACGACACTGATTTCAAACAGGTACTGGATAGGGCGACTGATTTCTTGAATGTTTGACTGCAATTTTCTTCGACGAGGCCAAGGTTGGCAGACTTCAGCTTTTGAATTTCGAATTTTTTTGCGGGGAGAGTGTATTTCGTCGTCTGCGTACGAAATAATGAAAAAGACAAGAATTTTTTTTTTTATTGGCAAAGTCAAATGGGGGGGGATTTTTTATTATTTTATTGGCTGACATCAGCAAGGTACAGTGGTAACGTCATGAACAGGAAGGGCGGTAAATGGTTTTTATCACACCGCTTATGAGCAAAGGCTGTTTTAAGCGGAGGGGCAGTGATGCGATACATTGAATGACACGTAGCACAACACTATTCAAAAAACGCTTGGCCATCAATCGTTATCTTTCGTACGCGGATGGCCAGCGAAATGGATGAGGATCGTTGATCTCAGGGCGGATAATCGGACGGTCGACGAGACGGGAAGACGGCGGGGATTTAACGGCGCAGGCCCAACGTATCTAACGGTTAATTAATCGCATCGGGCGGAGTTCTATTGGCTGGGATCGGTTTATTAACTAATCAGGTGGATTAATTAATCCCTGGTATGGTCGGATGGCGGGGAATTTTTTTTTTTTTTTTTTAAACATATATAATATGTTTAAATGGTTTTTCATATATTTTTATTTATATAGCAATTAAACCAATGCGATTTATTTACTATAGGGGGCGGAATAATTATATAGATATATTTATCCAAAAGGAATTATAATGTGAGTTTTTATTTGAATAAGTGGGAATTAAGTATTTTTTGGCTAAAATTGTAATAGATGGGTTTTGGGGATATTATATTCAAAGGAGTTATACATAATAGGAGAATGGGATTTTTATAAGGAGTTAATACATAAATTAGAATTAATATGACAAGGGGACAAGGTGAAATCAAAATACTTAAATATAACCAAGAAAGTGAAGTTTCAAAAGTAATTGGCATTATTATACTTTCATCACTTAAACTTAGAATAAAAAGTAATTTTGAGGGCTTTTCATGAAATATTGAAGGATTTCCTAAGTAAAATGGGATTTTACTTAGGAAAAGATTTTGAGAGGTGAATGAATGTGATAATGGATAATTTCAAGTACTTAGGTCTTTTTCAATTATTGGGCCGAGGGTCCGGTCCCTCCAAAAGTCAAGGAAATGCCTTGAGCCCCTTTAATCTTCAAATACGTTAGTACTTAGGGGAAAATTAGTGAAATATTTAGGGAAAAATGAAGGGGGAGTTAATAATCTTGACTTTGCTTTGTTGTGAACTTTTCCAATGTAGTATCTGCCCTTGTACTTTGTGATGAAAGTAAAATTGAAAACATTTAGAACCATCATTCATCACATGTAATTCTGCAACAACATCTACCTACCCTACTTACTTTACCCTACCATTTTCTCTTCTTTATTAGGGTGCACTTAGACTGGCAAACCCTTATCAATCTTGCTTTTATTTTACATGGAAAACCTATCAAAGTCTACACTTATTACATCCAAGGGCTCAGATTAAACTGTTGAGCACCTTTTATTAGCTCTACCTATCTACTTATCTGCCAAGATTAAACTGTTTGGTCAGATATTTATTCTCTATTCTACAGCATGAAATTGAAAAATGAATGAGTCAAGTTTAAACAATTTGACCCTTCATAAATTGTGGCAAAAGTTTGACAAGCTGCACACAATTGCTTATTACAGAAAATGAAATAGTAGTGGCATTTAGACTTGCACACTTTCCTTGGCCCTTTTTTGTTCGGGGTTCATTTCTTTCACTTTTTTGGGCCATTTTTATTCTTTTTACCCTTTGATTTTTCTTTTAGGGTATACCCTCTTTACATTTTTTAAATTTTTTTGATTTTTTGAATAATATGGAACACCTTTGCAACAAGAAAAAGGTTTGACATATTGCATAGTTCAACAAGTCAATCATGAAAAATGACACCTATTGGTATAGGAGTCTAACATGGTGCAATCCCTCTGCTACTCCTCGTGCTTCAGAACCTGCAAATCAATTAAGACAAAGCACACAAACTAGTTGCATAGCATATATGTCCTAGATGTTATCATGTTAGCATATATAATCTCATAAAAATAAGTTGAAATAAATCATTACAAGATCATTCAACATGTACAGGAGAGATATAAAACAAAGACATCACGAATAGGACAAAGCTTATTTTATTGATAATATGTAAAGAGAAAGTGGAGAAATCACCTGAGATCTGCCACGACTCGAAGCGAAACCGTCCTCCTGATCTGTCTAGCCCTAGCCTCACAAAGCTTCTTCCAGAAAGGGTGCACAAAGGATGTCACATAAAGTTGGGGTGAACATCACAAGGAAACAAGGGTTTCCTGAAGTTGGGAAGTGCAGGAGGCATAAGCAAATATCAGACTTGATCAGGGCTATAACAAGCCATAATATCAATAGCATTCTCTCTCCTCCCTTAGGCCATTCCCTTGAGGTGTATTTATACTTCCTCAAATCAGTTTTTTTAGTTGGGAAACAGTTTGGCCACGGGCTGAGGTAGTTAAGTTACAAGAAAAACCTATGAACCTCACCCAATTAATACAAAATTTATTAATATTTTAATATTTTAAATAGTATACACGAGTCAGATATATATGGACCCACATCTGCACGCAGAAAATTCTAGGTAGAGTCGTATATGGAATTCAGAATATTATTTTTTAAGAATTTTGACCAAGCATGAATGGAAGGACTACCCAAGGCCAATGCATAAGTCATCAAGTATATAGAGGTGATAAATGATGCTATAACAATCTTGTAGTGAAACTTGTCACAGTCCCACTGGGAAAAAACTAGAGAATATTCCCTTAATATACCTGGAGTGCTGACTGGGCTGCCATGTCATCAGCCTGTACCTGTTCTGCAATTTTTTTTTAAACATTTTGTCTATTCTGAACAATGATCAACAAGCTATAAATTTTTCATCTGAACTCGGTTTTCAACAAAACAAGTTGCATTGGATTCCTGGCGACGGGCCGGTCACTATCGTTCTGGTTTGGTGAAATTATGATCATTTTTAATTTTGAGAAAAAAATTTCCCCTAATCGAGATTTCAATCATGCTACTATCATATGTTGTGAGATCCTAATCATTTATCGTTTAAGGAGGCCCAACTAGAGTGGTTAGGGAGGGAGAGGGACAAAAAATAAGGGTCAATACCAAGGGACAAATGATGGTGTTCATATCACATATAGATAATGCCACCCAAGGCAATGACAAAGATGCAGTGGAATGTTCCGAAAGTAAATTATGACAATGTATATCCAGGGAAGGGAGAGAGATTTCAGTACCCAGAAGAGGACCAGATTAAGAAGAGTGTGGGCGTGTAACCGTTGCTTAATGAGGTCGATCTGCCGGCTCCTGTGAACCTTTGATTGTGTCACTTTTAGCGACCGTGTTATTTTTTGTGTGTTCTGGGCATCATCCAACATCGCGTATACCTCTTCCTGCACCCCTGGCTTTCCTACCACTGGGTTCCAAACTCTATTTTCCTTAGAATTCATCAGGAACCCTTTGAACATCTGGCTGACCTCATATCATCTTCTACATATGAATATAACCCCTTCATAATCCAAAATCTACAGCCTAGTTTTTCCACGATATTAGAGCCTCGAACATTCCACCAAGCCATCTCTTGTGTTCAAATGAACAAGGATATGTGCAAAATCCATCTTCCCAGTCTCGATGAACTATTTATCATGGTCCAAGTAGAATCCCAAATAATCTTGGATACATTGAAGCACATCCTCTAACCAGTAATGGAGGGGGAGTCCTAGGATCTACACCCAAATTGGCCACGCACCCATCTTTTCCTTATCAGGGTCGAAAAGCGGTGAACACCACATCAGCATAACTCGCACCATCTCAATATTCCAAAATTTTGACGAAAACTAATTGGCTTGTTCCAAATGAGTGAAATTGAGAGCAAACTGACCCTTTTTCATAGTCATGGCAGTAGGCAGATGACCGATTATCTGGCCATAGATTTCCACAACCCATTTTTTGAGTGGCAACTTGGTATAATTTCGTCCTCTCACCCTGCCAACCAGGACAGTGCTTGTTGTGTCCAATACCTGAGCCATTTTTATACCTGAGCCAAATACCAACATTCATCCTTTCTCCCTTATATTGGCACTTTTAGATTTTTTGTCGGGTTTCTTTTGAGAACCCTCCTCCGAATGCCCTACTCCATGAGTCAGACTATCCTCTTCCTCCGAAACCCTAATTCCATATTTCTTGACTTCCATAATTATAATTCCTACTCCTTCAAAGTGAGGTCTTCACCGATTGGTGAGACCTAACCTCCTGAGTAGTATACTTTGCATGGTTTGTCCTTAGTTGCCCTACCGCCTCTGATTGAAAAACTTCTAAGGTGACTATATCTTCACTTACCCCGAACACCCCTATTTGATACACAGAAGATTCACCGAGGCGTGCTGCTAAATTAGAGAGCTGATACTACTCCAAAAGATGAATCTCAAATGGTGAGGGGATTGAGAGTACTAGTTGTTGTTGATAATATGCCATAAACATCTCGAAAAATGAGTCGAGAGAAACAATAGTACTGGGAACTGACATGATGGGCTCAAACACTAATGTTTAAAATGAAACCTCCCCAAATTCCAATGCAGGGTTATAAGTAGCATCCTGATCAACCGGTTCCCCGAAATTAACCGGTGGATTCATATTGGCTTACTGAGGTGGATCCCCTATCTAGATCAACATGGAATCTGTGGGGTCAAAGTAAAAATCCACTAATTCCTCCTCCATCTTAAAAAAAGGACCCTGAAGGGGATCAATCATCAAAATAGTTGACAGCAAAAGGTCTCATAGAAGTGCGATGGGGAAGGGGAACCATGCCCCAGAACCCTGGGATGGGGAAGGGGAACCCTGCCTCGACCCTTCGGATGTGCCATTGGAGTAATTGAATAATTCTTGCCCCTTTTATGGATTTTGTATGAAAATTAATTATGTTGATACATGGAATTGACAGTGAACCTATTGATATCTCTTTAACCAATATTTAATATGGCTGATATAAATGTGTTTAAAGTTTGAAGATGACTTTTCAAAACAATCACTAAAATAAACCTTACTCAGCATACCACAAAAAGAAAAGGATGCTCATCATAACACAATACTCAATATTAAGAAACTAAATAGATTCCTAATTCTCAATGTGAACTTTCACATACATATTCAACTCTTTAAGGTTCTGCAACCCTTTTAATTTACTTAAAAAAATCTAAACCAATGTGAACCTTTCTAACAAATTCATATTCTTATCTTATGTCAGTAATTTTTCAAAACTATGAAAGAGAATTGTGCATTGGGGAAATAACATTGATACAATATTGATATAGTTGTTTCTTGTGTGTATTATTAAAACCTAGCTCTCGGTTGTATGTTTGTGGAAAAGCTTTGGAATTGGTTTAGGTGAAATTTCGGTTCGAAAACATGCTGGAGTACAAAAAATAGGTTGGGAATAGCCATGTCGATTGTTCATTTGTGGAAATGGATGCAACTGGTCGCTACGGCAGAGTTAGTTTGTAAAACCCTTTTCTTTCTATCTTTTTATATAAAAATAGCTCTTTTTTAAAAATCTGTTTTCTTTCTGTTTATTTTTTTGGTATTATTTTTATTATTATTACTCGTTTTTAAAATTTGATTTTGAAATGGTTGAATTGTGTTCTTGAATTTTATGTTGTATTCACATATGGTGAGATTTTTGGTGTTGTGGGGTTGTGGGTTCAAGATTCTTTGAGTCAAAGGGTTTTATGTTTTACTGAATTTGAGTCACTTTGAGTCGAAAGATTTTATTTTTTAATGAGTTCAACTCACTTTGAGTCAAAGGATTTTATGTTTTACCGAGTTCGACAATATTTGTTATAAAGGTTGAATTCTTTATCAGCTGTTAAACCCCAGTCACTTTGAGTAAATTCATTAAGGATTATATGCTTTGCTGTCTCAGAATATTTTGTTATAAATGTTGAATTCTTCATCGCCTGTCAAATGTTTTGCAGTATAATGAAGTTCTTGGAAAGGGAGCTTCCAAGATTGTGTATCCTTGAACTTGATGTTTATGATTTTTGACATGACTGTGATGAATATCAATATTCTGAAAGTATGTTATATGGGTTTTCAATTGAATAAATAAATGAATACTATCATATAGTGTTTTAATTTTCCCTTGTACTAGATTAGTCTATGGTGTCTCAAATCATATAAGCTTTTATGCATTTATTAGTTTATTTCTATGTTGTTTATCCTTGTCAAGGGCTTCATGATTCAGTAGTGAAGAGAGTGGCATATTAGGTAACTTATTGATGTTCAATTACCCCAAAGGTACATATAAGTTGGTTGGAACCAGTTGCAAGCCTTGGATGATTTTGACATAAGAGTACCGCTATTGTGGCAACTAAGCCACACGGAAGATGCTTGTGTTCAGTGGTTCAACTTTTAAGGGCCAATGCATAAAAATATGCTACTTTTGGTGGCCGACCTATTTGTGTAGTTGTAATACCTGTCCTTGAGCTTAGAACGTAAACACTTGAAAATTTCCCATATTTTGTTCATACTGATTTTGTGATTGAAAATTGTGAATTGCTACTAGAACATCAAGCTTATAAAATTGACCACACCAATTCTCAGACACCTCCAACGTTGATAAACAATGGTTATGTCAACATATCATTGAAAATGCAAGTTATATTGATGCTCAAAATCATAAATATTCCTATAATATCTAAGTTAACTTTAGACATTAAAAAAATACATGTCCAATTCATATGTAGTTTATAATCGGAACTATTCATCACTTCATTGTTGCAAAAATGAGAACAATTTCATAATCAATTTCAAAACTCATGAGTTCTATCCAAAAACATTAGAGACTAGTTGTTTCCATTCTTCTAAATTTCAAAGGCATTGACAAGGAAGGATTTCCCAATCCCAGTAGCACTCTTGAAGTAAATATTACCGCTCGATCGACCATCAATGGAAATGTCAGAGATCATGATCCAAAGGAGTACCTCCCTACTCTTCACTCTAGTCAGCTTCTTCATCTTGTTTTTCTCAACATAGGCACTGATCTCTGCACTATATTGGATTGTTTTCCCCATATTTTTTAACTGGTGCTCAATCCTCTTCTTCTGCTTCATCCATTAAAATCCAGTTTCCCTCACATATCCACATTCTTCAATCTCCTCAAGAGGCAGCAAGACCTTTGGAAGACATACCTCTGCAAGCAATTGCATGGATTTTTGCTTGCAGGTTTTACTCCCATGATAGATTTCTGCACCAAAGATCTCAGTGATCTTGAATCAGCAAAAACATTGTTTATTGAGTCTCAAATTTTTTAGAAATCAGGATTATGATATATTTTTTCACCAGAGATCTCAATGATATCGAATCAGCAAAATCATTTTTTATTGAGTCTCAAAGTATTCAGAAACTAGGATTTGTAAAAGGGGTTGCTGTGAAGCAACAAGATGGAAGTTGTACCACATTAGAAGGTCCACTTTCCTCGACTGCTTATAAATAGTGGGAGAAAGATGGTTGTGTTGGGGTAACACTTTATGATGTACCATTTACTCTTAATATAATCAGGACTCTAGATAGGAGTCTTTTTGGTTTGTTTGTTTTTTTTTTCTAATAATTTATACAAATTTCTAGAGACACAATGAAAAAAATTAATACTACAAATAAACTATTGTTGGGACAGTTTAGAGTCACGACCAAATGGTTTCTTTAAAAATGTGGCAAGAAATGATAGAATTTTTGTAGAAAGGATAAAAGTCACAAATAGTCTTCAAAGGTTACATTTAAATTCATAGGCTATACCCAAAAGGGCAGAGTACAAGATTCAGGGGAAGTTCTATTATTAGACTAAAAAACATGTTAATAAGAATATGATTGTGATTTTGGATCACAGTGAAGCTAAGTAGTTATGTTAGAATCAGTTTCTGCATATGGACACAGTGTATATAGCTATAAATGCTCGACATTAATTCCATAGTCATATATTGTTTTGTTTTATAGGAAACTCTTGTTTATATAAAAGAAACTTGGTTCAAGTGGTTAGGAATTAAGATTTGTGTTATATAGAATTATATGTCCTCCTCCTAATGCAAACCATTTTCATGTATTTTATACTTTCTAGGGTATTTTGAATGCACACATTTTGCTAATGAACAACATGCATGATACATGAGTTGCATATTACTTTAAGGGGTCTTTTAACCCCACATTACACCCTTAACAAAAATCCCACTATAAACTAATCAAATACCACTTCAATATGAACACATTTATAAAATTTATAATGTAAAAGAGATTAATGATGAATTCCAATTTAACATGTTTTATGCTTAATATTAAAAAATATAACTTAATATCATAAATTATACATTATTTAACACCTCAAAATTTTTATAATCTTAATATTCTTAGTATTATGTTTAAAAATAAAAAATATAAATAGTAAAAACAAATAATTTATAGTTTTTTTTCTTACTTTTATAATAAATCATATTAATTCTAAATATATAAAACCATTATTAAAAATAAACATATTATAATTTATATAAATTTTGTTGACACCTAATCCTAAGGGATTGGGTAAGATTATATATTATTGTAATTTAGTAAATAAGGAAGGCCAAGAGACATTGGGAAGTGAATCCCAATAGTTTCACCTCCATGTATAAGTACACACACAATCTCCATCTAATGCATCTTTAGTTTTGCGGAGTTACCTCTTGGTCTAACATTGTATTAGAGCCAGTCCCTTTTTTGGCATTCCTACACTTGGTGGAACTGTCTCCTATTCTTCATTTTTGCAGGTTGTCATTGTGTATTCAGTTTTCTTTTACTCCTCCTGGCATTCAGTTTTTTACAGCTCCTGGCATTCTACAATTCTGGAATAATTCTGAATTCTAGTTTTTGGTAAATTCTGCCTCATTTTTTTTTTCTACACACCATTGTTAAATGTTAGCTCAAGTTATCTACACATTTAGTTTTCAGCTCAATTTCTCTACACATTCAGTTTTTACTGTGCAAATTATTTTACAATTCTCTGCACATTCAATTTTTACTGTGCAAATAATTTTTTTCTCCACCTCACAACTTCTCATAGATCCTCACATGTTTCACCTCGCACCCCGCTCACCTCACATCTTCGTCACCCCACTCACCTCGCACCCCACTCACCTCACATCCCCCTCACCCCTCCCTCGCCCCCTCGGTCCTCGACCTTCCCTCACCCACTGCCCTCGACCCTCGGCCGTCCCTCACCCCCTCCCCTCCCGTCCCTTGCCTCTACTCGCTCAACCCGTTGACCCTCGGCCTCCCCTCACCCCTTCCCCTCAGCCCTTCGTTGTCCCTCACCCCCTCCCCTCCCGTCCCCTGCCTCTACATGCTCACCCCTCCCTCGACCCTCCCCTCTCGTCCCTCACCTCTACCCGTCGTACCCTCCCTCGGCCCCTCATCCCGCTCCCCAACCCCCCTCGCCCCCCACCCCTCCCGTCCCCCGCCTATACCCTCCCTCGGCCCCTCGGCCCGACCTTCCCATCCCTCGCCTCTCTCATGCAGGACCTCGACCTTCCCTTTCTGTTCCCTCCCTCCTGTTTTTTTTATTTTTTTTATCCTATTATAGCAAGTACCCACCCCTCCCCCCCCAGAAAGTGCCTCCCTTAGTAAATCCCCCCCCCCCATAAAGTGCCTCCCTTAGTAAATCCCCCCCCAGAAAACACCTCCCTTAGTAAATACCCCCCAGAAAATGCATCCCCCAAATAAACCCTCCTTTAGATAATAGCTCTATTTTTCCCCAAATTTTTTTAATATATATATATATATTTGCAAAATTTAAAGCAGAATTGGGTTTTTACCATGACAACAAAGCATTTTTTTTTCTTTAAAAGAATGCATTCTCTCATATCTATTGTGTGAGTTGTTCTCTCCGACAAAGAGAACTATCCTGAATGGTCTCGGAAAATCAAGTACACTCTCATTTTTATTGAGTTGTGGAGAGGAATTTGTGAAGGAGAAGGAGACCATCCACCAGCAAAGCCCACTTCAAACAAGGAGATCGCCATTTGGGAAAGAAAGAACTCCAAGGCCTATGACTTGATTTCAGCTTCTGTAAATGAAGAGGTGAGTCTTCATATTACATCATTTTCAAATGCCTATGAAGCCTTGAGCAAGCTAAAGAAATCTATGACTCACATTCAAAACTTGAAATTTTTCAATTAATGATTAAGTTGTTCAGTCTTGAATTAAGAAATGATGACCCTCTTGCTTTAGCTTCAGAAGTAAGATCCATCATGCATGAAATTAAGAACACTGGTGTAGAAGTTGACATACCTATCATAGCATATGTTAAGGCATTGTATCACACTTACTCACATTATCTTGATTCATTGCAAGGAAGTGGAAACCTCATGATAATCACCTTTGATTCCCTTGAGAAAACGTTTGTAGAAAGAGATAAGGCTTTTCGAAAGATGACAACACCTTTGTCTTCTGAAGCGGCTATATGCTTTGCACATAGAGAAAAGAGTCATGCTCAAGATTCTTCAAGAGGAAGAGGTGGCCGAAGAGGAAGAGGAAGAGGAAGAGGAAGGGGGGGCAGACAAACTCAAACTGAAAAATCTGATCTTCATTGCATACGCTGCAATAAAGACTAACATGATGCATCTACATGTAAGTTGCCTTGGGATAAAATTGAGCAACAAAGAAATCAAGAAAAGGGTAAAAATCGTGACAGAGACAAAGTTAAAGCACTTGAATCTGCTCATTATGTTGTAGCACATTGTAACAATGGAGTAATTGAAGACTTGTTTGATGTTTCATTTACTTCTTGGAGAAATGATTGGTTGCTAGATTCAGGAGCAACATGTCACATGAAATTTAGAAAATATTTTTTGAAGAATTTACTGACAAAGTTGATGGAGCAGTATAGTTCACAGATAAATCCAAACTCAAACCATCAGGGCTTGGCACAATTAGGCTTAAGTTGCATGCTCTTCCATATCATCTTCTACATGAGGTTCTATACCTCCCTGATTTGAGGAGAAACTTGTTGTCCTTGGTCCACATCCACCAGCAAGGACAATCCATTCACATGTTTGATGGCAAGGTTGAGGTCAGAAAAGCATCAGATCGCTCACTTATTATGGAGGGAATAGAAGAAGGAAGACTCCTGAAGCTGCAAGGTTCCTCTGCTGATGCACAAAACTTTGCATTTAGTTCAGAGCATGATGAACGTACATTCCCCTCAAGTCTTTTATGGCATGCTAGATTTGGACACTTAAACTATGAAAACCTTTGATTGTTGAAGAAAAATGGTGTTACTGAACTGCCTACAATTCCTAGGAAACTTAAGCAATGTGATGCTTGTATTCTAGGAAAGCATAGCAAACAACCATTCCATGATTCCATTCCAGAGCATAATTCAGATTTATGTGGCCCTATGCCTATTGCTTCTGCAAATGGAAATCAATATATGATGGCATTTATTGATGATTACACTAGAATGCGTTGGGTTTACTTACTGAAGAACAAATCTGATGCTTTTCAAACATTCAAGAATTTTCATGCATGGATTGAAAACGATGCACAAACTCGTATTGGCTCTTTTCACATTGATAATGGAAAAGAATACACTTCAAACGAATTTGAAAATTATCTTCGTCAACATGGGATCAAACATCAAACAACTGTGCCCTATAATCCCCAATAGAATGGTGTATTTGAAAGAATGAATAGGACAATTTTAAATATGGTTCGCTCCATGATGTTTTCTAAGAAGGTAAAAATGATGTCTTGGGTTGATGCAGTTCTACGTGCTGTATACATAAAGAACAAGTGTCCTTCAAATTCAATCAGAAACAAAACTCCTTATGAAATGTGGCATGGCCACATTCCTTCGGTAAAGCATTTCAGTGTCTTTGGTTCCACCTGTTATGCTTTGATACCTAAGGTACAACAAAATAAACTTGGTGCTAGAAGTCAAAAATGTATCCTCTTGGGGTATTCCAATACCTTCAAAGGATATCGTATCTATGATGAAGTCAATAAGAAGTTTGTAGTAGCAAGAGATGTCATATTCCTTGAATCTTCCAAGACTGACAATGTTGTTGAGCGGCAACTTGATCACCTGGATATATTCACACATGCAAATTCTTTTCAAGAATTTGATAATAAAATTCCACATATTGAAGGGGGGATTCCTATACTGAATCAATCTGTGGAATCATTTTCCGAAGAACCCTCTCCCCTCCATGAAGAACCAACCACGGATGACACCTTGAACAATGTGATTGACAGAATTAAGAGATTGAATCTTGATTCAATTCCAACTCAATCAAATGAGCAGCCTGGGCCATCTCAGAAAGGTCCCCCAAAATGACCGACAAAGACACTAGAAAACGTTCGTCCCGATGAGGTTGGAAAGACAGGAACAAGAAGTTCCACCAGACAAAACGAAGGTGACATAGATAATTTTGATTCACCAGTTGATATGGATATTGCTTATAACTGTGAATTGAATTTGTCTACAGATCATGAAACAACTTCCGTCAAAGAAGCCGCTTCTCATGTTGAATGGAATGAAGCAATGCAAAAGGAGTATGATGCCTTGATAAAGAATGACACTTGGAAGCTGGTTGATCCTTTGGGAACCAAAACAATTGGCTGTAAGTGGGTCTACAAGAACAAGTACAAAGTAGATGGCTCACTTGACAAGCACAAATCCAGGCTTGTGGCAAAAGGTTATGCACAAAAAGAAGGGGTCGATTATGAATAAAATTTTTCCCCCATAGAAAAATGGACCACTATCTGGACACTCTTTTCCCTAGCAACTCATAAGGGATGGAAATTCCATCATATGGATGTAAAACCCGCTTTTTTGAATGGAGATCTAAAGGAGAAAGTTTTTATGTCCCAGCCAAAAGGATTTGTTGTAAAGGGCCAAGAACACAAAGTATACAAACTTATAAAATACTTGTATGGCCTCAAGCAAGCACTGCGAGCCTGGTATGAGAAATTAACTCAGCATTTTCTAAAACTTGACTTCAAACATTTTGATCTTGATGATGCAACTTTTTTTGTTAAGAAAGTTGGAAAAACAGTTCTATATCTTGTGGTCTATGTAGATGATTTTTTGATGACAGAGAACAATGAGAGTTATATT
This sequence comes from Pinus albicaulis, assembly GCA_034641835.2. Lineage (NCBI taxonomy): Eukaryota > Viridiplantae > Streptophyta > Pinopsida > Pinales > Pinaceae > Pinus > Pinus albicaulis. The sequence goes on from CM076578.1 coordinate 1,341,012,937, forward strand.
GCATCCATAAAGAAAGAAATGAAGAAAGGTTTTGAAATGACTGATTTGGGCTATGTTCATTACTATCTGGGTATTGAAGTAACTCAATATCCTAAATTTATATTTCTTTCTCAAAAGAAGTACATTGGAGATCTTTTGAACAAGTTTGGCATGGATGAATGCAATCCATTAACCACTCCAATGGAACAAAACTTGAAGCTTACATCCATTGAAGGGAAGGAATTCGAGGATGCAATGAAGTATAAACAGCTTG